>OZ025289.1:12454949-12899776 GCA_964019185.1 Maratus speculifer
CATCGCTAATTATTCATCTCTTCATATATGTCTAAACGCAATGTAAAATCGCAAAATCAAAATTTCGGATTTGAGCTTAAAAGATTGAATAATCGTACCAAAGCAAGGACCTTGAACGTCGGTTATGTTTATTTAAAGTGGATGTTAGTTAAAATGCAACAATATTTCAAATTAGAGTTCTAAAATATTCTGTGAGTATTGGCAACTGATTTTTTATTCAGAGATCTATTAAAACAAATAGAATCCCTCAAATGCGTAGACATTTTTATGAGATCGACTATGATACGCTTATGTGGTATTTTCATTTATTATGTTAAAATATATTTTTAAGTAAAAGTACTGTTTAAATAAGCTTTGTTATGTAGGAATTTTCTGCATCATAATGTAATCGTGTTTTTCTTTGACATGATATTTAAATGTGTGCTTCAATAAAGCTACGTTTAAAACTGACTGCATTAAATGTCTTTATCCTGAAAATATTCAAAAACGCTGAATGATGTACCACAGACTACATTAAATAAATAATAAAGTTCAATAAGGATAGTTGTAGGTTACATTCGTATGACTCTGATGTATGCTTCATACACAGTAGATAAGTGTAGATCAAAACATGAATTGTAAATTTAGAAAACACTTCATCCAACTAACAAAGGAATCTAGTGGCGAAAGAAAATTTGTTAATTCAAATTGCTAAAGGTGAAAATTTCTAAAATTTATTTTGTAATATTTTAAGTTATCAAAATTGAAGCACATGTCAAAATGTTCACCGTTAAATGTTTCAAGTTTTATCTGTTTCAATTCTTTATTATGTATTTTTAAAATTAGCAAAGAAGAATTTGAAAAAGGAACATGCATAACAGGTATCGACGCATTTAGGTAATTTGGACAACTTATTTACGTTTCAATGCTATTAATAAGACAAAAATAAATTCGGCAATCGTATATTGATATCTTAAGGTCATTTCCATCAGTACGTGTAGTGTTAATCACATTTCACGATTTTTGGACACCAATAATTTGGAACGAAATAATGCGACTTATTTTACCAGAGATACCTCGTTAATCAAATAAGGCCAAGCAAATGTTTCGAAAATAACGGTGGCCATCAGACACAGCAGTTATAAGCTGTAAAATATGCATTACAAAAACCTATGGAACTATATTGATATTACCTTGCTTATATTGATATTACCATGGTCTGAAAAAAGGTGATTTTTGGCTATATGCACCTCTACATATATAGTACAATGTATCTTCATTTCATAAATTGCGAATTATAGTAGATAAGTTAAATGCAACAAAATTCAGCGGAATGATGTCTCATAGAGGTAAGAAAACCTTTTATTATTAATTTTTATTATTCATTTATTTATCTCACTGAAATTCATTTGTTTATTTCATTGATTCTTTCTGTATATATTTATGCATTGGCCGTGGTGGATACAATACTTGTTCAGTGTTCTTTGGATAAACTAAATGACGTAATTCAAATAGCATGAATGCTAAAGACATGCGAATCCATCTTTTTTCAAGAAAAATACTTTTAAGTGAAAGGATAAGAAAATAATTATGCATTTTACTATATACTATATTAAATGCAACTATATAAAATATATATAATGACAACTACATTAAATGTCGCGCTCATTGTCAAAAAGAGAATAACGATGTTAAGAAGCTTTTTTATTAGCAAATAGCGTATCTGCACATATTTTTAAGGCACAATATGAGTAAATACTTTTAAGGAATATTTAACCAAAATTGCAGCAAAATTTATTGGTATTTCAACCAAATGTCTATAAGCAATGTTAACTTTTGTTTACTGTTATATTTCCTTTACTAGTGTCTATTAAAATATTAATGTGCAATAATTCTTTGAAAAAAATAATTTCAATGAGAAAAAATACATTACTTCTTGTTCATCGTGGAAGAATGCCGTGCAAAATCCAATCCTCCAAGTTTGGCTATGTTGTTGGAAAATATCTCAATACAGCTTCCACGTATATTTAAATGAACTAAATCTTCTGAATGCAGCTTTTTTAGTCCCATTGACACTTGCTTAATCCAGTTGAAAATTGACTCAATGGCATCTGGAGATTGTCGGAAGAACTTATTACCTATTGCGTCTTGTAAAGTGTTCTCGCCAGATTCTATGTGGATTATATATGACTGGAATTTGCATAAATATTCAAACTGTAGAGCTTTAACAATGTAAGGATTTTCCATTCGTTCATAATAAAATTTTCTGATGTCAGCTGCTTTTTTCGTCAATATAAGAACAGATGACTTTTTCTGTTTGTCTTCATTATCTATTTCAATTGTCGAAGCAAATTTGCCACGGCTAATAACTTTGTACGATCTGAATTGCTTATGGTTAATTATCGAATCTATAATATTGATGTCATCCATTTATAACGGGTTTTTTCACACAGAGAAACAAATATCCGGTTCTGAAATGATATTAAAAGAAGTTGCTGTAAAAATGCTATTTGACATATAACATAAAAATATATCTGTGCTTTGGACTTTTTTTATGAGTAGTAATATATAAGGTTATTTAATCAGAAGTGTAAAAAATAAGTTGTTAAAATCTGCAGTGATTGTTGTACTACATTGTTGCAATTGTTTTACAATGAATTTGTCGAGAAAAAAATATTTTTGTTTAACAATCAGATTTTTTTATATCAACAATGAATCTTTATTTGTAGCATGTGTTCAAACTCACAACAATACAATAACCTGTGGAAACAGTAGCGGATAGGGACAGAATAATGCAACAATGTTAAATCTACATATAATATAAACATCACTTTAAAATATCAATTTATTTTTTTTAATTTAAATGCTTTAAGTGATAAATTAAAATAACATAAAAAGATTATAGCTTGACATGTTTCATTGCTCTTACGGCAACATTTTCAAAAGCAAATAAATGATAATTTTAATTTTAATGATATATTTTAGTTTATCACTTAAAGCATTTAAATTAAATTAATGTTAAATCTTATACTACATAGGGATACAGGTAAAAATCAAAAATCCCTACCCAGTTTCGGCTAGTTTTTTCTTGGTGTTGATGATAAAACGGTCTTGTACGCTTATAAACTTAGACAAAGTTTATAACAAAAATATTACTTCTTCATTGTTATTAAATTTCATGATTATTTGAATTCCTATTTAATAGAAAATGTACAATGAAGGCATCACATAAACTTTTTCATATTAGAATATTAATAATTATAATGCATTCTATTCAAATATTAATGGTATAACTTTAAACAGCCGAGATTCCGGATTTTGGCAATTTTGGCGCCAAGTACCCACAAGCGGTAATGGAGTTTTCAGCAACCTAGAAATTCTTCTCAATAACAACGCGTGATTTTGTAGCAGACAATTAGCGACATAAGCAATAACAAGAACGATTCCTACGCTGCGCGCCAAATACAACGAGACAAAAAAACATCATTCGGCACACAAAACTGACTGTGCAGCAATCTAAGTGCACGAAATTTATCTAAGTGCAAATTATTTAATCTAAGTGCACGTATTTTTAAATACAGGAAACGCGCTGTGCAGTAGTCTTTGAAGAGCACGAAACTCGTCAATGCCGCTGTCACTAACGCATGTATGAGCGCTGTGCGCCCATTTACACAACAAAAACAATAACAAAAATCACTGGATACACGAAAATCTCTGTGCAGCAATCAGTCCTTAAAGTGCACGAAATGCGCTGTGCAGTAGTCTCTAAAGAGCACGTAATTCGTCAATGTGGTGGTCACAAACTCACGTATGAGGGCTGCTCGCCCATTTAAACCAAAAAATATAAAAACATCGCAGAATGCACGACACTCGGTGTGCAGTAGCCTCTAAAGTGCATGAAACTTTTCAATTCCGCAGTCAATAACGCATGTATGAGCGCTCTGCGCCCACTAAAACCAAAAAAAAACATCACTGGATACACGAAATTTATCAAAGCTGCGATCGTTAACGACACTAAAACCGAAAGAAACATCTCTGGATGCACGAAAGTCACATTTAAGGAAATTTCTAAAATGCAGAAAACTCTTTAATGCCACAGTTACTAACGCAGTAATCAAACTGTTAAAATGTTGATAAATTTTTACAAAATTACTCGATAAAATCCTGCTTGGATAAAAAGAAAAAAAAGAAAAAGAAATTGTAATTTAACAAATTACAACGACTATTTGGAAAATGATATTTTCAAAGACTATTATTTTAAAGACTTATAAATAAATTCGATATTTAAATTAATAATAAAAATAAACATCATTTTTAGGATGATCATAACGAGTCATGTATTACGTACGCCGTGCATTAAACATTAACATTCCTAGACCAACGAAAAAAAAATAGTAGATTAAAAATAGACAACTTTCACTGTTTAAAATGTGAATTTTTGCTGGATGGAGCTAATCAGGCTGTCTTCTGAATCCCTCATATTACATACGACATGGATTAAATATTAATATTCCTGGACCCTTCACAAACAAATTTTAAATGAAATTTCAGCTTTACAATTTTTGGAACTGCAAATTTTTCAACTTCAAAATACTGTAATTTTTAATTTTTACACCTTTGCGTAGAGAAAAATATGCCCTTTTTAATGAAATTTTTTAATACAAATAATATAAATTTGATAAAAAAATAATAGAAATAATTAAATTGGCAAAAAAATCCTAAATGTCTTTAAATTAAATCCATGTTATTATGAAAACTTCCAGCGCCAGCGTTCGAGAACACAACTCTTTGTTTACTAGCGAGATGTTTTAGTTCTAGGCGTGTGGCACGAGGTATTCAGCTGACAAAATTTGAGATCTCTGACTTATACAGTTTTTATACACAGACTCTGTGATAGACAGACAGAGGACAGAGACAAATAGAGTTTCGTCAGATGAACGAAACCCTAAAAATGATAATAATAAAGAGACCATTATCAGCATCTGATATCTTGAAATGGATGTAGTATTAAAATATAACTTTTATTGAGATCAAAGGCAAGTATGTTCCTTCCGTTCATGTTTTAAAAAATTAAAAGATGCATAATTAGCATTAATAGAGGGCTCTAAACTGTCAGATAGAAATTTTTCTTGAGCGAAAGTTTCTATAATAGTTGAATCGCAGGATTACAAAATAAATATTGAAACTAGCATAAAAAATGTTGATGCTCATTCATATATAAGGTTATAATAATTATCCGTAATCTAAATAAAATTGAATTTAAAGCATTTTTATATGTTTAGTAGAAAATTGTATTCAGTTATGACAATTTTTTTTTAATTTTTCAATGGAATAATTTTATAAAAAATATTTTCTTTAAAAGACATTTTAGATTAAATTTTTACAAAATATCATAAAATATATGTTTTAGAAATTTCATAGAAGAATATTCAAAAGTTCTTTATATATCCTGCACGTTATGCTCAAAATCTGTGAAATGGCTTGAAAGTTTTGATAAGGCCACTTTAGCTTTTGAGCTTGTATAATTCTAAAATTCATAACTTCAACCTTTCTAATGAGAATTTCCGGGAAAAAATCTGTCAAAATGTTCATAAGAGATAAGCGTTTAAAATAAAAAGTCCTTCCGGCAATGCCGGGAGGAAGAGGTAGCTTTCATATATTTATTTATTTATTTTATATTAAGTTATATAAATCAAATATACGAAGCTCAAAATAGTGGAAGACGATTATGAAAGATTGAATACTAGTTTTTGTCACTACTGAATATTAATAGGAATTTTTAGAAATTAGTTATCTTTTATTCAACCTGGTTTTATTTTAAGCGATTTATAGGGTCGCCAAATTCCACGATATCCATTTTAAAGCAGCATGATGGATAAAAAAAACCAATGAGCTTGATCGAAATCTTAATTCATGTGAACATGCACACTCACATCGAAATCGATTAATATATACGAGTGCTGTCGCGGGCAAATTGACTTTTTTTTAAAAATGTCACCCACATTAGAAATTCAAACTGCTATATCCCAGGCGTTTTTAAAGGTAAAGACAAAGCAAAAAATACTTCGGAATGAATTATTAAGATAAATAGTTTAGAAAGAACCTTTTTTGAATTTCTTATTTTTTGTTTATACATCATTATACATTTAAAAGATTTTTGACAAATTTAAGTGGCCGCCATTTTGAAACAAGATGGCGGATAAAGTTGGCTGTGAACTCGGTCAAGACATTGGTATGTATCATGAACACACGGAGTTATATCGAAATCAGTTTGTAAATATGCGTATTAACGCGTGACAAATTCAGACCGATTCAAAATGTCAATCTCACTAGAAATTGAAAGTGCTAAAACTCAGCCATTTTTCAAGATATAGATGAAACAAAAAATGCTCTGGAATCTTTGTATCAAGGTCAAAACACAAAAGAAAAATCTTTTTCAATTTCTTACTTTTTTGCACCTAATTTCAAAATTTAAATTTAAGAAAAATAATATTCCACCATTTTGAAGCAAGACGGCGTTTGGAAATGGCCAACAAACTCGGTCCAGGCATAAGTATGTCCTATCTACGCACCAAGTTTCATCCAAATCGATGTATAAATACGCGTGTTATCACGTGACGAAAACCAGATCATTTCAAAATGTGAGCAACACTAGAAATTAAAAGTGCTATAACTCAGACGTTTTTTAAGATACAGACGAAACAAAAATGCTTTGGAATATTTAATTCAAGGTCAAATACATAAAAGAAATTTTTTTTTCAATTTCTCACTTTTTTTAACCTAATTTCAAATTTTAAATTTCTTAAAAAAAAATTTAAACGGCCGAAATTTTTAAACAATATAGCGGATGGAACTGGTTAACGAACTCAGTCCTGGCTTTATTAAGAACTATGTACACGCCAAGTTACATCCAAATCGATTTATAAATGCGAGCGTTATTACGTGACAAAAATCAGATCGTTTCAAAATGTCAGTCATAAGAAAAATTCAAAGTTCTATAACTCAATAATTTTTTAAGATATAGACAAAGTAAAAAGTGTTCTAGAATCGGTGTATTAGGATCTAACACATAAAATAAAAATAATTTTCAACTTTTAATTTTTTCGCATTTATTTTTAAATTTTAAATTTTTAAATTTTTTTTAAATGGCCGCCATTTTGAAACAATATGGCGGGTGATGCTGACCAACGAACTCGGTTGAGATATTTGTATTTACTATGTACATACCAAATTTCATTCAAATCGTTCATAAATACATTAGTTATTGCATGACAAAAATCTGATGGTTTTGAAATGTCAGCCATAAGGAAAATTCAAAGTGCTATAACTCAATCATTTTTTAAGATATAGACAAAGTAAAAAGTGTTCTGGATATGGTGTTTTAAGATCTAACACATAAAATAAAAATATTTTTCAACTTTTAATTTTTTCGCATTTAATTTTAAATTTTAATTTTTTTAAATTTTTTAAATCGCCGCCATTTTGAAACAAGATGTCGGACGATGCTGGCCAACAAACTCGGTCGAGATATTTGTATGTACTATGTACATACCAAGTTTCATTCAAATCGGTTCATAAATACGTTAGTTATCGCATGACAAAAATGAGATATATATATGTATATATATATGTATATATATATATATATATATATATATATATATATACATATATATGCCAACATTTCAACGGAGGGTAGTTTTGGGGTCTGGGGGTCATGATCGGGGAAAATATACCAAAATTTTCTGGAAGTGCTTTCCTCCGGACGGCTGCAATAGATAGCTTTTTACTTTTTGTAATGAAAGCTACCTAAAAATAAAAATTTCGAAAATTTTACATCCTTTAGAGGCCTGAAACCCCTTAATATTGTATAGAAATTTTCTTAAAAAACATAAACGAAGCATGTACAATTCCATTAAAATATCTTCTCGTACAATGACATCATACTACACGGTGATTTATTTTTTAAGATACGTATTTTTAACTTGATCTGAATAGCTTTGGTTTTCGATTAACATTTATAGCAAGCTTTCGCAAAGCTTGAAATGCAAAATAAAAAAATTATTTTACAGTAATTATGTACTTTTTAGTATGGTATTTTTAAACATTAAATCAATGTGATGAAAAAAATTATTTTGATTTATACCTTTAATTTTGATTCAAATGTAGCATACTTATTTTACTCAAAATTTACAAAAGACCTAAAACCATCACCACAAACGAAACTTAAAAACGCCTGAAACATAAATAACGTAAGATATATTTCAAAAACCTATTAAAATTCTAAGAAAAAGGGCAGAAAAATCTGTATTAATCCCATTACATTTATTAGATTACTTCGCAATCGAAATAAAAAAAATTTAGCTTGTAAAAATATGTAATCCGAATTTCTGATTCTTATTTTTATTTATTTTATTAATCCTATTTTTTTGTATTTAAGAATTCATTAGTGAGCAGTGTTTAAAGAATGTGTAAAAGTTTAATAGTCTAAATATAACAACAACAAAAAGGCTTAAAATTTTGAATATTATCAAAACTTTCTCAATCAGTAATATAAAGCCTTTTTAATCAGATTATAGACAATCTGTAAAATAACTGGAAATTGCAGCTTTTTGTTTGCGGGGAAGGAATAATATCTCAAAACACTTCTGTTACTATATTTCAGACACGTACCTTGTTTTTATGTTTTACCTTCTGTATACTTAAATACTGTGAGAATAATAAAGTATTCATTGCTACGAAGGCACAGTCCTCAAAGCAAATATATTCCTTAAAGAGAATGTTTCATAAAAAATTTGGGGAAAACTTAAAGAGCTGAAAGTACACATCAAAACAGACAGCTTTTATCAAATAATGCATGGTCAGAATTACAGCTCAAAGGTGCTAGGGGGCGCCAAAGGTTCGTTGTTATACGCGGGAAAAACACACAAAGAACAATTAATTGATAAAGGTGGCAAACCGTTCTCCTTACAATCGGTGAGCCTCTGATTTACTTTCATTCGCAGTTCTGGCGTTAAAAACTACATTTTTATGTCCTTAGTTTCATTCTCTTTCCTATAACTCGAAAAATAATGGACCAAATGAATGGACCAAGTTTGCAAATGCGCAAGCACTTTTGCGTTTTGTTTCCGACAATGCATTTTTTTAATGAAGGCTGTTTAATTGGCTGCATATTGTCATATTTTATAATTTTGCGCAGCTTTTATAAAATACCCTGTATATTTCTTTAAGTTATAAAAAGATAATGGAAAAATTAGAATCAATTTTCGATTCTACTTAACTTTTTTAACAGATGCGAACTGATATATTCGTTCACTAAGTTATAGTTTTCATCTCTCGAAGGATATATGCTTAATCGTAATAAATCTTTTATGTAATTTTGAAAACAGATATCTTTTTTTAGCATTTTTAAAAAGTTACAGAGGAAAAAAAACATAAAAAATTACATTTTTAACTTGGCGGTCAGAATGTAATTAAAAAAAAATATAGGAAAGTTATTATTATTTTACGAACACTTAAAATGCAGTTCACCTATAAAGCAAGCCGTCTGCCGATGGTCTTATAAAAACAATTGTCCCGATGTGATTGAATTTTAGCCTTTAACTGTATTCTTATGTTATTGAATATAACAATCGATTATAACCTTGATATTAATCTAATAGTCGATTGTATCCTTATGTTATCGAATTATTACATGTACATTATATTACATGTAAAAGCCATACTTGATTTCCTCTTCACTAAATCTGAATTTATCCTGTATTTTGATCTCGATACTACGTTTTAAAAATTGTAAAATAGAAATAAAATGTATGCATCTATTTTTATTCCAAATGTAATTTTTACACGTAATTTACCGTTTCTGTACAAAGCCGAAAAAACATTATATAATTTACCATTTATATACAATTCATCACTAGTCAAAATTACAGTTTAAATTTCTTTTAGTCAGGACGTGTCCTTTTGAATTAAATAATATTAGTGCAAAAGTTATTTGATTTTTTTACCACCTGCCCCACATTACCACATGCACCACATAGCCACATGCATATTCACACTTTAAAATTAAAATTTAAACCATTTGTGAAAAGCATGTAAATAAATATATAAACGTAATATTCAAGAAGTCTATAGCACAGGCAATCACCTCATCGAGTTAACAGCTGAAACTCCAGAATTAGTTCAAACTTTATTCGCATATTAAAAAGCAATTGGTCTGCCAAGTCGTATCTTGTTGGGAAACACATGAAAACTCGATTTTAGCGGTTAACTGGTACATTTACCATTATGTCTTCCTGTTACCACTCCTCTAAGTTTTCATTCCTTTAGATTTAGTGAAAGACAATGGTAAAGATAGAAGTCAACCATTAAAATCGTGTTTGCAAGTATTTTCCAGAAAGATACGACTTGGCAGACCGATTGTGTTTCAATATGCAAAAGAAGTTCTAATTAGTTCTGAACTTTCCACCGTAAAGTCGACAAAGTAATTGTTTCTACTGCTAGGCTCCAGTATTATAATGTTTCGACCGATATTATATGATATTTCGAAAAAGAGTTACTAAGAATGTTCAAGATAATCCGCGGTAAATTCACAAGATTTCTTACCTTTTCATATGATGAAGAAATATTGCTTGAAAAACAGCAACTATTTTTCAAATAAAATACTTTCAATAGATGTTTAATTTGCAAGAAATGTGGTATTATTATATGAAAATATTTAGGCTGAGTAACAACATAAGAGGAAATTTTCTTTGGAATGGTAAAATAGTGTTGTTGAAATTTCTATTGTTGGTTTAAAAGTATTGTTAAAACGTTTGATTAATTCTTTTGTCAAGATAGCATTTTTTGTATAACAAACAGTTATTTTTCAGTACAAAAATGATAGTTTATTTAAAAACTCGTGTCTTTTGACAACAATTACATTTTGTTACATATTGTAAAAGACAGTGCAAGAAGTAAAATTGGCAAGTGTAATGTTTTATTAGATTTTTTTTATTAGATTTAGTCATAATTTGAATATTTCCTAAAAATTTAATGAATTTCTCTACAGGATATTTAAAATTGTCTCTTGAAACGGTATTCTTTAGATGAGAAGATGCCATTAGTGAATAACGTATACATATATTCTCACCTTAGATAAACATTATTTACACATTATTTACACAAACAATCAGATAAAACATAAAAAACGAAAAATACTTCACAAAATTGTCTTTTTTTTGTACGAAAATAATTCAAGCAGTTGGAAAACCTTTTATGAAACATTCTGTGTGTAAATTTAATGAGATTTATTACTTCTCTGCGTTCTCCTTTCGGAGTAAAAAATCAGTATTTTATACGAAATGTCTTTTTCAATATTGATATAAATAATTAAATTTATCAATAAACAACTTTCTAAAAAAATGTGTAAAACTTTAAAGATCTACTTAAAATAATTACAGCACTATTTCTTAAATTCCTATAATATTAGAACTTCCGCTACATGTTTAAAGTTACACAACAGACAGTTATTTTATATATGAGTGATAGTGAAATCAGAATAAAAGGAAAACCTTGCTATTGCTTCCGCTTGTAGCCCTTAACTACAGTTAGCGGTCTCACAGACCGCTGAGTTTTTCAAGTTTTGGAGTTCAACTCGTAATGTTTAGTTTAACTATAGATACTGATCAAATTTGTTTCGTTTGGAGAAGTATTACTATTTCTAAAGACTTTTTAAGACTTGAATTTTATTTATAGTAGTCCTTTATATAAAGTTTAATACAAAAGTAATATTATGAGAGTTAATTTAACATTTTATTTATTTTTAGATTAAGCGGTCTTACAGACCACTCACAGTAGTTATGCGACAATTTTTGTCACAGCAGATAAGCGTTAATTTAGTAAGAGCCATTTGGGGAACAAAAACACATACTACCTGACAAATTTTGAAACCAAATGAGCATTAGTACTTAGAAATTTTAATCAATATTTTAAATAAAGGATGATATGTAAAAAAATACTGTACTGTAATGTACTTAAGAAGACATTTGACACACTTGAAAACAACCGCTAGGTAATGTTAAGAGAATGGAGAATTATTTTTTTTTATTTTCGTTTAAATTTGAATATTTCTAAACTTTTTCCCACATTGGATAGCTTAGGTCAATTTTGACTATTTTATATTTTTTTCTATTTTGGTTGATGTTTTTATAAAGATACTTTCACTTTCGGAACCGGTTTTAAAACTGAAAATACCTGAAAAATATCGGAAACCAAAAGAAAACTTGTCGAATGTGAAAATCGTGAAAATGCAGAATAGTAACACATTTTGTTTAGCAATTGACACCAAAAATTTATCACCACCAACTTATATCAAGGACTGACTGAATATATATACATTGAACTGAATATATATTTTATTAAATTTAATTCGTGAGATAGATCTATTGTAGAGATCGTGAAAAATGACGAAAATCAGCGCTACCTTTTTCGCCATTTACATCACAATGTAGAAAATGTCCTTTCATGTCATCAACAAATTAAATCTGAAGTTTGATGAAAGTTTGTGCATTAGTTCTTACGATAGAGCTATTGCGGGAATAGTGAAAATGCAACTTAGCACCATAATTTGTTGAGAAAGTTATAACGAAAACTAATCAGAACCAATGTATATCAGTGACTACCTGAGAATAAATTTTTATTAAATTACGAGCATTATTTCTAAAGAAAAAGTTATTGAAAAAATTGTAAAAAATGCAGCATAACAGCGTCACCTGCCTAGTGATATAAATCAAAATGTAAACAGTCATGTCATCAACTAATTGAATCGGAAGTTTGATAAAAATCCATGTAATAGTTATTGAGATATAGCTGTTGCACAAATCGTAAAAATTGTAGTATACAGCGCGTCCAAAAACTAATCAGCATCTATTTCTATTAGGAACTATCTTAATTTTTTTATTAAACTCAGTGTATTAGTTATAGGAACAGCTTGAAGTAAAAAGTGAAAATAGTAATATTAAAGATCGAGCTCAGCTATCCTATGAAAAAAATTGTTTAAATTTAAAAGAAAAATTCGAAAACAACCTTCTTATTGGATTAACATTACGCAGCGGGTTTTATCAAACGAGTGAAAGGTCCCTTTAATATACTCTGCCAAAAGACTTATATCCCTACAACTTCAAATAATCATTGTAATCATGAGCGAAAACATTTGAAAACTTCTACCATGTCACCAATATTCCGATAAACGTCCTTTTATCTTTGGAAATATTCGAAAATTTTATTAGTTGCTTTTACTTTTCCAACCCGTTTTTGCGAATCATAAATGTAAATCAAAATTGAAACTGTGAATGTAGTTCAAACAAATAAATATTAATTTTGCTTTTAATTTTAATTCCATTAGTTCTAAATGTTTTTCAGTTAAATATGTTTGCTGAAGATGAAAATATTTATTTGAGACTTTACAGCATTCGAAAAAACGTTTTTCGTGATGGAGATAATTAATTCATGCACTGTAAAAGCTGGTCGGAAACGTTTTCGAAGACTAAGGACAGCTAACAAAAACATATTCTTATAAATACTTCTTCATCTTTTAAAGATGAATTGTTTTGTGAGACTTCTAAAGATAAAGGAACGCTTTTCGGGATATTCATTGACTAGGAAGAAAGTATTGTATATTTTCGCTCGTGATTATAGTACATTATCGTAAATTAAGAAAAATGTCTTCTTTTATAGTGTACATTAAATCAGATTAAATGGTATATCATTTAATTAGTAACTAGTTAAAAGTAAAGTAAGTTTTAAATGAAAATAAAATCTTAATCCCAGATTAAAAAAAATATTTTACAGCTATGACTGTTTTTGTTTTTGTTGTTGTTGTTTGTTTGTTTGTTTTTCCAAGAGCGCAAACGAAAAAAAAAACATTTTTTTTTTAAACTTTCTTTTTTTTTTCAAAATATAACACAGTTATAATTTTATACTTTTATTGGATATAGGTATCAATTAAAGAGAAGATGAGTAATTTTTGAAATAGCAAGATAGTTTTATACGATTTGCTGAGTTTTATTGTTAGGTTAAATTAAATTATGATCATTATACTAGTATTAACATTGTACAATTATGTAGAATAATAAATATTGCATCTAAAGTAATATTATTGCTATTAACTTAAAAGAAAATTAATATCAAAGGTATATTTTCTGTTCAACACATTTAACTATTAATTTAATACTAAAAGTCCATTGACTATAATCTAAAGAAAAATAACTGTCTGTATGTTACTAACTTTATTTATGCAAACTTATTGATATGTTACGAATTTTACTGATGTTAGACTAACTGAGTTAACTCTTTACAAGGTTCTTTATACACAAAATTCTAAATCATAAAAAGCACTTTCAGACTTGTCAAAAACAAATAAACCTCACATTCAAGTTTTATTCACGTTTTTATTTTTAAATAGCTTTTTTAGGGGGAAGAAGGGGGCGATCGTTTTAGCAATTGAGATTTACATAATTGACGCATGAGCGTCTGAGCTCTATATTAACTTCTGTTCGAAAATCGACATGAAATCCCATTCGGACATACTTTTCCGAATAAAAATTTATTCGCTGTTAAAAGTGGTGGATTATTCATTGAAACAACTGTAAATAATTTTATATAACAAAAAAGATAAAAGAAAAAAAATTCTGCCCTCATTATATATTTATACATGCAAGATTTCGTAGTTCAAAAAGGACTAATATGCTACAAAACGTAAATTTAATTTATGTTTTTTGAAAATTTCAATTATTATACACATTTTTCTCAATTTCTGTTCAAAAATTAATGGTGAAAATTTTTGTTCCAAAAATTAAGTCCGATTGACATTGCACCGATCTTTCGCGATGTTTCGATATTCTGATATTTGATTCCAAAGTGCGCATTTCCCTATTTTATGGTTCTAATATTCCCGAAACGTGTAAAAATAACTTTATATAACATGTATATCTTCATGGTATGTTGATAAATACGAGGGGAGTTTAATAATTCTTGGTACAATAATTGCATATAAAATATTTCTATTGCAATGGTTGTTGTGGAATATTGACGGTTAATGTCTTACATGACTGTATGCTCAGTTTGAGATTTGTAGCTGCTAAATTAATTCATAACACAATTATTTAATCGGTAAATTAATTATAATAGATGTAAATTTTCCAAGTGTGAGGAAAAAGTCCGGGACAGGATTCGAACCAGGGATGTATTGGCTGAAATCAGCATTGTTTTTCCAACTGAGGAGCCATCCCGGAAGAATGCTGGAGGATTAATTCACTCAAACAACCTTAAACGATCACATAATCTTGTGTGATACTTTGGATCAGTCCATTAGAATAATTTGAAGGTTAAATATTGATCTGCATAAAACGCATTTCACGTCTGTTTTAGCTGATATATTCAGAATGTTTTGAAGGGAAAAGTGAAAGGATGGGAGCGTAGGTTAAAAGCTGATTTTTAACTTATGGAGCTACATTCGTGACAGTGGATGGGACGTAATTATTCTCGTTTGGATTATGAATCAAAGTAGTGTAGCTAGCATTTCATCCTCACCCCCCTCCTTTCTTACACTTTTTAAAACTCCCTCTATCCTCTCCTCTTTAACAACCCCTCCCTCTAAAACTATATTAATGTATCAGCCATAGTTCTGAAATTGAACATATTTAAGACATTATGCTTCGACATTCCACATTAACTATCCCAGTACAATATTTTATCTACACTACGGGCAACTGCTGAAAAACCCATGTAGAATGAATATAAATTTATTACTTCTAAATAAATAATTATAAAAATTTGAAAACTTCAAACAGAATATATGGCAAAAGAAAAAATATTTTTTTCGATCGATTACCAAAGTGTTCGTCAAGTTTTTTGTTTGTTTGATTGCTTAATATCAAAAAAATATTTTCAGCTAAGTTTTAAAATGAAGAATAATAGTATAAGCAACAACTAAATTAAAATATGTGATCATCGTATTAGGGATGTCTTAAAAATTTCAGAATAAAAGAATAAACATTCGAATTGAGCCCAATATGTAATAAGAACAGCATTTTTCTAAAGTTAAAAATAATCATTAAATTAAAACGAATTTAAATATATTCAGACTATATTTCTACCGAAATAACAGCCAGAGGGAACAGATTCGTGATTTGTGTAGAAATAATTAAGCTTCAGAACACTAGAGTAATGATTATTCGGGCTTTTTCCCTTATTCCTTTCAGGTCTGGTGCACCATATCTTATACTGCATATCTTTAAATTGAGTATTATTTGTTTTAATATTTTTTTTTTTTATCATTTTATAATTTTTTTTTAGTTTTCATATGAAGTTATACAAGTAGTGTAGTTTATATGTGTCTATGCATTTACTAAATGACTTTATAAATGTTTAGGCATCTAGAAATAGTAATAATAATAATAATCATAATTTACTTAATTGCTATGCACCGTTTGCAGTTCTTTTATTTTAAATCTATATTTCATCATTTAAATTAAAATAAAAGTTCATTACAAAAAAGAGTCATATAAACATATGGATTAAACCTCAAAAAGTATTAAAGCTTTGTAATAATCGTTAAATCTGGTTGCAATTTAAAATATTTTCTAAACATCTCCAAAAAATCTTCCATAGCCTATGTCATATGGATATCAATTGTATAGTACGCAAAACAAAAACTCAGATCAGAGACTGTTTCAGACATTTCAATATTCATTAAACTCTAATTAATCTATTTGGATAGTCGATGTTAATTTTATTAACGTAATGGTATTTTTTTTCTAAAAACGGAAAAATAAATGTTTTAATATGCTAACTGGGGTAATGCTGAATTTCTTCTTGTATCTGTCTAACTATTGTTGTGAAATTTTGGAACTTAGGCATATGCGTTTTGAGGATTAGTCGATAAATAGAACAAAATAATTAAGTAAATTTAAACAAAACTCTTCTGAAATATTAACATAAAAAGAAGATAGTATAAAAGTCAAACGGATTACATTTAAATTAATTTGAAAAAAAGGATATTTATTCTGCATCAAACATTAATTTCCCAAAGACATCCAATTGAATAAAAATCAGGAAAACTAACTATATTAAATAATCAGAAGTGATGCTAAATTTATCCACATGTTATTAAACGTATTCTGAATAAAAACAAATTAAATGAAAAGGAAGTTTCAATGTTTCTTTATAGAACTTTAAAATTTTAAAACGGGATTTACATAAAGTTAAGACGACCATTAAAACTGAAGGAGATTAGGCGGATTTCACTATGTTTTCAAAGCGAGATAACAGCCTGAGGTTGTTGTTTCTTGTTTTGTTCCGAATATATTCAAACACAGAAAGTGGAAGGAAATAATTATTAGTATTTTTTATTTTTTATTTTATATTTTATTTTTTATTTTTTAAGATAAAAATAGCTTTAATGAAATAGTTTTAATTTTTCTGAATATTTAATGAATCGTTTGTTTACTTGAAGGCATTTTACAATTTAAAATTCTTAGTAATTTCATTATTAAAATTTAATAAAGTCATGTGGTTATCGATTTATTTAATATCTTGAGATAACGAAACAAAAAATTATTGTTCAAACGAAGATATTATTAAATAATTAATTAAATGATTATTGTACAAAAATTTATTAAGACGTATTTAACAATAAAATATATTTTATTGAACAAGTCTTTCCTTAAAATCTTCATGAAATAGAGCTAATTGTGTAATAGTATGCAAATAACATTAATCAATAAGTTTACTTTACGTTTCAATAGTTTTTTTTTAATTATATTTTTGCGTTTTACAGCTCTCTGGGTTATAATAATTAGTTTATTTTTTTTTTAAATGGAAATAAATCTAAAGCAAATTACTGGAATGCATTTGAGGATTTCATTAAATTATTTTTACTTGAAGATATTTTTTACATATAGAATGTTCAAAAGATTTATTTTTGAACATAATATGAAACGTAAAAAAAAAACAATATTGAAATCAATATGGGAATTATTTAAGAATAGCTTAAAGAGATTAGTTGTATTTAAGGATTTTGTCTGAATGGAATTACTGTGTAATCTAAAAAGTAAAAGAAAGTAATTTTAAAGATTTAAAGAACAGAAAAACGCAAAGTTTACACTAATTTATTTAGTAGAGCTATGTATAACACCAAAATATTTTATCTCAAGGAGCAAAGTGATATTGTAAAAGCTAAACTTTAAATTTTGGATGAAGCTTGCCGTATTATTAAGCAATGTTATGTCCTACTAATTTAGTGCATCAGAGGATTAGATTAATTTGTTTGCTAATAGTAATTTATAAAACTGTATTTTCTTGAAAACATTTGCAATTCTAATATTTTTATTCTATAAATATAACTGTAAGGATAAAATATTAAAATTTTTAATTGAAAAGAAATTTTTTTAGAAGTAAGGAAAAATAAAACACATAAATTACAATTTATGTTAATGCAGTTTTTTCAGTTTAGACATACTGTTACGAATTTTGTAAATAGTTAGTGTTTGTACTGTAAAATAATGTAAATAATCTTATTAAGCTCCATTCCTTTACTAATATTAGTTTTTGTTACATTGTCTCTGTTATCAAGCAAACTTGTCCATTATTTTCAGTGTATGTCTACGGCAGATTGGCGAAATATTAAAGATATCGCCAAGTTGGCGTCACTTTTGGCGACTAATTTTGGTCGCCAAATTTGGCGATATATCGCCAAGTTGGCGATAAAATTGGCGATTGTTGGCGATGGTAACCCTTCCCTCTCAATGGTAACCCCCCTTTTAGATATACTAACACATTGTTTGTTGTTCCGTGGATTTTTCGAGTAGGTTCTAGAAATTTCCAGCACATGCTACGAGCCTATATAAGGAGAGCAGTACGAGCTGTTGTTGTTATTATTAACCAGTCAGTCATTGAGTGAACAAGGCGTTTGTTAAGCGAGTTTGCTTGAGTTTCATTTATGTTGTTTTGAATGTTATTAAGTGTTGAGACGTTGTATAAAGAGTCTCTGGGATCTAAAGCTGTACTTATACGATAGATTTGAGCAGTTATTTTAGAATATCTAGTAACATTTGTGAGTTTTGAAGACTCTGTTGTTCTGAAGATCTGTAAATAAATTATTTTCTACTGTTCTAATAGACAAGAGTTTGAAGTTCTCTAACCATAAGATCAAAAGAACCCCATATACGCTGCAACAATACTTTAATAGAAAGTTTAAAAGTTCCAAACTGAAATGGAATAGGCGTATCACATCATAGGCTAAAAAATAAGACAAATTATGTCACGATAAATTAAACCCATTGGGTATTTGTGTCATAATTCGAGGAACATGTTTCGAGGAAACAAGTCGCATACGAAATTAAAAAGAATTGAAGAAAAACTATAATACACGAGTGTCTTACATGTTGCTATATATAATAAAACTTTTGGTGGAGTGTATCAGTTGATTAATAAAATAGGTTTTATAATGCACTGTTATCCACATTCTCTGTTTATTTTCTTTTAACTTGTAACAATATTTATATTTTTTGTGCAAATTGGAATATTTCTTATATTTACGTTTGGTACAATGTTTATAAACTATTAAAACTCTTACTATTTTTTTTTATTTGTGTTATTGTTTTGAATTGCAAATAAGAATGATATTCAAAATAAAATATGCCATGTGAGAAAAGTAAATAAATAAATAATGACTGCTTTTTTTGTCTATCATTTTAATCATACTCATAAAGTCTTAATAATTTACCTATTTTTTTATTTATGTGTCTGTTATAATTAATCAATAATGCTATATATGTATATATATATAGATATCAGTTTATAAAATTACTTATTTTTAATTACTTATTACTTATTGATTATATAGCTATTTGTAAGTAGTATGAATCAGGAATTTTAATATTGGAAAAGAAAGTGTTATATGAATTACAATTTTTGCAATATTACCAATTTAGCGAGCTATTTTAATTTGTTTTGAACGATTAATCTTTCATTTATTCAATGAAGGAATGGCTGTCATTGAAAAACTCGAAGATAATTACTGTAAAATGGTTGTACATATTTTTTATAAAATATTAACCTCTTAAAATCTAGCAATATTGCTTTTGGGATTTATTTTCCTTTAGTGCGATGAAAAAACAGATTTAAAATAGATGAAAATAAAGAAAAGAAAAAAAATACGTTTTTTTTTTTTTTTTTTTTCTCTTTTTATTTTGTGTCAACTGAATGTAGTTGCTTTACATATATGTGCTAAAAATAAAACTTTAAAAATATATTTACGGTCTTTTTTAAATTCATTTCTGCTCTACTTATATAAATAATTAAAAATTAAGAAGAAAGAAATTCTAGACTGTATAAATTATGTATGGCAAATTTTGGTAAAAATGAAATCCCAAAATAGTTTTTTCCACTTGAAGAAATTTTAAATTAAATATATTTAATAATGTTATTTGAAAATGTATTGAAATTAATTCTATATATTTTCAAAGCATGAATTCTTTATTGTATTTAAGTCCATTTTAAAATAAAAATGTTCCTTTTATCAAATATTATTTCTACTTGTGCGGAATTAATTTTAATTTTATCGGATTATACATTAAGCTAATAAGTATAGCCTTAAAAAGGTGGCAGAACGTACGAATTTTGTAATTAATAGTAAATGTCCTCATATTCAATCGTCGTTTTACACATTTAGTATCTAAAATAAGTACTCAAACAGCAATTTTTTTTATTAGAAAGCACGTTTTATGCAAGCAACTATAGTTTGATAAGGATTTTAATTAAAATTTCAAAAAGAAAATACTAAACAATGTTTTAGTTTAAAGTTAAGTCGTACGCAGCAAAATTTACATTTGCATTTAATTAGTGTAATGGACATATTTCATGCTGTTTCTGAAATATTCTTAAATTTCTTTAACATATTTTTAAAGATATATTAAAGAAATTTCCATCCTTTGAATCTGTTTAATTGCCATTCCTATTTCATACTAGCTCCGTAGAAACCCGTCGTGCATCATTTGTATTTAATAATTTAAAAAAAAAAAACACTCCATTTTTTGAAAATGATAATAATAATAATAAACCTTGTTTTTATTATAAATGTGTAATTAATACATTTAATGGTAATTGTTGTAATTTATAAATCAATCTTAATGAAACATTTCCAGATAACTTTGAAGCATGATAACCTCAATTTTTATTTAACACAACACGCACAATAATATAAATTATACTAATAAATTTTCAAATATTTGATATCTAAAAGAACTAAGGTAACGATTTTCCCATAAATCCATGAAGAAGAATCTTTTAAGATCGCCCCAAGAGATTTTTCAGATGATCACGTTCTAAATTTCAATTTGTATTTTTTTTTTATTTAACGTTTCAATTTTTGAAACTAAACATAATGAACTCCACATATGTGTTTTTTAACCGAAGCGTCAGTAAAAACTAATTATTTTACAAAAAAGGTAGAGTTTTTTAAAAAAACTCTTTTTTTTTTAAAAAAAATCCCATGCAACCACTATAAACCTTTTATCTTATTTTTAGAATATCCAGTCCTTCAATCTTTCAATAAAATCCTTTGTTGTTGTTATTATTTATTTTATTTTATCTCTTTCTGCAGCTGATCACTCCTCTTCAGAATTGGAGATTCAGAATTGAAGAAAGAGAAATAAAACACAACTGAAAATGAAAATAACGTTTATTTACTTTGTCTAATTTCATCAGTAAAGCAAATAGAAGAACGTTTTCTACATAAAAAAAATTTTGTAGTTTTCTTTATATTTGCCAAGCAAACATTTTTCTTTCAATTACTACTATATACCAGAAATAGCTTTATTGTTTTAAATTGAATTTGGTTCAATGACTTTTTTAAGTTTATAAATAAAAGACAAATATAAAACATAGATGACTTATATAAACTATGCTCTAGTGAATAGCGTAATGTTTAATTAATTTTAATGTATGCATTTTTTCCAGTTAGAGATTTTTTTTATTTTATTACTTTTCCAATTCACAGACCTTGGCGTTTTTGTTTTTAAGGGAAGCCGGAACACAAAAATCTTAACTATTACAATTTCTTAACTATTATAAATAATTATTATTTCTGATTAAATTGACGTTTAAATCATGTTTCTACCTTAATTTTTACAGGAAATACTATATATTTTGTTTTGGTTTGTTTTCAAAATCTAACTTTATAACAAAATGGCTGTAATCAGAACGAGCTCTTACGAAAATACGTTTTTCTTCATGATGGGTATTTTCAGTAGAGCTCCTATTTAAATTGTTATAAATTGAGAAGCGTTAAAGATTAATGATTCAATTTTGGAACATGTCTTTTTTAATTATTTTACTTTAATTTTTATTCAGCAAATTTGAAAAAAAAAATATTTTCTTTTTAAAATATCATTAAAAAAAATACATAATTTTTTTTCAAATATTATTGTATTATTTTTTTTAATTTTATTTCAAATTTTATTTTTTATTTTTATTTGACCAGATACTTTTAAAAATTCTTAATCAAAATTAAAGCTTATATATCTATATCTATATCTATCTATCTCTATATATCTACATATCTCTCTCTCTCTCTCTCTCTCTCTATATATATATATATATATATATATTGAACAGAAATCAGTTTTTTAGATGAAACAATCAAAATAGCTCTGTTTGTAATTTTTTTTTTTTTTTTTTTTTCTTTTGAGAAAGCATAAATACTGAATACCTCAAAATGTTTACAAGTAATTCAGCCCTTCGTACTTTTAATTAAATTATTCCCAGTGATGAACAATAATTTATTATTATTATTTATATCATTATTATTATTGTAAAATTGCGCTTCTAGAGTCTTTTTTCCGCCATTTGCTAATATATCAGCATGTATTCTAAATTTTTCGCAGAATGGTATTTTTTTAATTGTAAAGTATTAAAATTCAGCATAAAACATTTAATCTAAAATAAGTTATTTATAAGATTAATTATTTCATTTGTTTTTATACCTACTTCATTTATTGTATAGAACATAATCTGGAATCACATACTGAGATATTTATATTAATTTAAGCGCAAACAGATTTAACCGTCGTAATCGCTTGGAAGCGATAAATTTGAAAAATAAAGTTATTAATGAAAATTATCTTAAAATCAACACAAATTGAATAAATATGATACATTAAAAACATGCAGGAAAAAGAGTGTACTTATTTTATTATTCGACAGTTCAAAAAATGAAAATATGCGGTATTAGAATTTAAAAAAATACATTAATAGTTAAAATAGTTGTTTGATGACACATTTGTCCTTTTAAAAATAGATGTGTAACTTTTTCCTAAAACCTACTTAGATAATATTATTAAAAATCTTAAGATTATTTTTAACCGAAATTTTCCGCTGAATAAGAATAGTGAAGAAGTAAATATGTTCAAACATGTGAGCATTTCATATTTAAGTCAATTTCAAAGTACTCTGAATAAAAGAAAATTAAATATTGAATAAAATCTCAATATTATAATTACCAATTACAGATTAAGGGCAAGGTTAAAAACTATCATAAACCAGAAGGTGATTGGATGAAAAATGAGAAATTTTATTCGAGATAACAGTGGAGGAAGCAGATTTAGGCTTTTTACTGAAGATATTAGAATCAGAACGGGGAAGGAAACTATCATCACTGATTTTCTCTTAAAGTTAAAGATCTTCCAATTCAAGAAGATTCAACTATTTTCTTTAAAGTAAATAGTTGAAATTCAAGAGATTATTTATTAAAACTTTTGTTTGTTTGGAAGTATTTTAAAATAATTAAATATTTTAAAAGATTTCTTTTATAAATATTATAAAATCAATTAATTATAATTTAATAATGTTAATCGTAGCTATCCAAATAGACTTATTGAAGTTTAAAGATTATTTCATTGTCTGAAATGTAACAAATGTACTTATTTTATGTACTATTCAATTCATATTTATATGATTAGACGTTAAGGCAGAATTTTTGGAGGCGTTAGGAAAATATAGATAAGCTTAACAAATATTACACTTTTTTTTCGTTTATCACGCATGATTCGTTCAAAGAAGTAATCTATATTTCAAATTTAAAGAGTAAAATGTATGTATAAAATAAGGAAATCTCTAACGGTCCAAAAAAATTTCAAGAAACTTGTATTATTGTTGTTATTACTTTTGTCAAAACATTAATGGAATCGCATAAGAAAGACACGGCTATATATAGGCGCTTCTACATGCAGAAAGTTACGAAAGTAATTGTTAAAACAAAATAATACTTGATGAAATGACAAGGACTATGAATAGTACACCAGACCTGTAAGGATCAATATGCTGACTGACAAGGAAGGTCTCCATACGGGCATACCCCGAAAAATCTGCAAAAATTACAGAATGTTCTTTTCGTGTGGATATGATCGTTTATAAAAAAATTTCGGCAGAACCT
Source organism: Maratus speculifer (assembly GCA_964019185.1). Classification (NCBI taxonomy): domain Eukaryota; kingdom Metazoa; phylum Arthropoda; class Arachnida; order Araneae; family Salticidae; genus Maratus; species Maratus speculifer. The sequence continues at coordinate 12,479,401 of OZ025289.1, forward strand.
CCATTCAGTATCCGTAAAAAAAATAATGAAAATTTCGTTATTTGGCGATTTATCGCCCGTTGGCGAAGGAATGTAATTTCAAAAAATACTTTGTGTCATCGATATTTATATGTATTTATATTCAAATTTAATCACCAAAATTTGAGATTTAAAACAAAATTCATAATTTAAAATAATTAAATTTGTTTCCTGCTCAAAGTCCATTTGAGAATTGTCGATTAGATTTTGCTACTATGGAAACATGTGGCTTTTATTTTTGAATACGCTTAAATTTATGAAGATGATTTTTCTCAATATGATTTTTTTTATCAATGAAAACATTTTTTAAAGTGATTCATTAAATAGCTACTTCAACAAGTAATATATATATATATATATATGCAATATAATGTGTATATACCGGGTGTCCCAAAAATGACTGATGGATTTTATAATACAATAACTTGCTCACTCAGCACTGATCACCTGGCCTTCAATCGCCGTCAGAGCCACCTGTTGTTTGAGATGCGAACTAAAATAAAAAATTACGGTAAAAAAACTCCTGACATTATATATAAGCCTCCTGCAAAAAATTTTTAAATAGCTGTCACCGTTTGCAAGTTATTGAATTTTAAAATCCATCAGTCATTTTTGGGACACCCGGTATATGTATGTAATATATTAAAGTCTCTCATTGTTTTAATTATCATATTTAATGTTTAAATTCATTAAATACGATTTACACGCATTTTAAATATCCAACAGTTTTGAGTTGCATAATAATCGTTTGCTTTTGGCGAGGAAAAGAGCTGTCCGCCAAATCGAGTGACTCTTTTGTCTTTTCACGCCAAATATTCGAAACTATTTTATTTTTTTACATAATTTCTAATGTGATTCCGCCGCTACTTTTGACTGATCCTTTATTACATATATAAATACTTTAATTAGTATTTTTTTCATAAAATTCTGAGTATGCCCGGTATGGAGACCTTCCTTCTGAGATAAATCTGGATTACCTTTTCTAATTCACAACGTTTATGATACTTTAAATTCAAGCATAGTGAGACTTGTTTATTAGCCGATAAATATAATAAAATAATTATTTTTTCTTAATTTTTTCACTACTTTTATGAAGAGTTAAATTCTAGTACGGTGAGATTAGTAATTAATTGGAAAAGATAAAGCTAATAAAAGTATGAATTTTTTTTAACTTTTCAAACTACATTTATGATGCTTTGAAGTCGAGCATGGTAAGGTTTGTTAATTTTTCGATCAATAGTTTTGAATTAATTATTAGAATTTAAAAATAATGCTTGTAGTAATGTAGCATAATTTAGAAATAGAAGACAAAATAAATTCAAATACATTCTACATCTATTGATTATTAAAAAATTCGAAGGATATTTGTTCCGTATTAAATATTATTTTCACCACGATTTCCAGTTGCATAAAAATAGTGAAAACTAAATGTACGAAAATATAAAAATAATCAAAATTTATCCACGAGATATTGAACATATTCTAAATAAAGAGAAATTAAATGAAATGGAAATTTAAATATTTATGTTCAGTACTATAACAACTAATGATTGATATACCTAATGTAAAAAACATCATTAAATCAGACATCGATTGGAAGAATTAAAAAATGTTTTCAAAATGAGAAAAGTGTTTTTGGGAAAAACTGTGTTTGGAAAACATTCAAATTCAGAAAGTGGAAGGAAGTAATGATTAGTATATTTTCTTTTCTCTTAAACCTCAAAATTCATTTTAATTTAAATATCTGGAATTCATATAATTATTTATTAAAACCTTTTTCTTTGCTTCAAGACATTTTACAATTAAAATATTTAGATGGTTTCTTTATTAAATTTTTAAAAGGTATGGAATGATAAATTTATTTAATATTTTGAGACAATTCAAGTACAATTTCTGGCAAATCAAGATAATTTTAACAAATTAAATTATAATTGTCCGTAAATTGAAAGAAACTAATTGACATATGTAAAAGCGAAGAAAGACTTATTATTTTATTATTACAGTAATTCGTTAAAACCACTTTTCATAAGAAAAATGTATGATTGTAGAAATAATTGCTTAATAAGTTTCACTTTCATTAAATAGATTTTTAAAAATCATATCGGCGTTTAACAGCTTGCAAGGGAATAATTATGAATGTTTGTTTCTTAAATATTTAAATATTTTAAAGAACATTATTGGAATGCATTTGATTGTTTCATTAAACTTTTATTCGCTTAAATATATTTTACATTTAGAATTTTCAAATTATTTATTTCATAATTTTAAAAAAGCTATTTCATTATCAATTTAATTAGTGATGTAAGTCAGGAATATTTCTTTGAAATGAAGATACATATTAATATATTAATTGAACATTGTTTATGAGTTAAAAGATAGTAACTTATAACTATTACGTTTTAAATTTTAGTAAAACAATTGAGTGAAAACACTGATTTAAATTTATTGAAAATTTATTATTATTAAAAAAATATTTTTAAAATTCCCATGAACTAGAGTTTTATTTATAATGTGTATGAAAGTTATGTTGGCTACTTGATAAAATTTATTTAAGTTTTTAGTAGTTCGTTAGAATATAGATCTTGAATGTTTACAGATCTTAAGGGATATTTAATACAAGAAGTACCTTTTTCTTAAAAAAAAATATTTTCATTTAAATAATTATTATCCGCTTGAAAACACAATTGAACTTTTATTAATTTAGATACATTTAAAAAAATCTAACTGATTTCACATTTTTTAAAAAATATATGTCGCTATCAAATTATTTAATACGCTACATAATGTAATTCAGAAAGATTCGTTTTGTTTTTTAAAATCAAGATAAATGTTAACAATCCTTTTAACTTAGTTCGTAAACTGAAAGATAGCACTATACATATTCCATGTCATATTAAAGGAATATTTAATACGATATTATTCGCTAAACAAAATATCGATTGATATTCAGCGTATACTTCATTCATAAATTTAAAGATGATGAAAAAATGTTGGAGAAAAAATGCATGCATAAAATAAAACACAATGATTCGATTCGATCTTCAAAACTATCCATAGGAGTAAAATTTTCTAAAAATACAAATTGGCAGGAAACAATCTATAAGCTACATTGTCCAAAATTATATTCGGTCTGGAAGAAACAACGGAAATGTAAAAGAATTTATTCCCGAAGGTGATTATAAAAAATGTTTAAGTATCATCTTATTCATGTGTTTTAATTTTTACATTCTGTTTGAATTTGTCAGTAAATTATATATTCGATAGCAATCTCTTTTGTGTTTAGTATTCGATTTTATAACGTGTTGTGCCTAAAAATTTAAAGTATACTTCAGTAAAATTTCTGTAAATTACAGCTTTATTTTATAAAGCATATGAAAATGATATTAACCTTTTTATAAAGTTTTTTATTGGCCGTAAAACACATTGGCCTTTCACTCAATATTTACTCCGATGCAACATTATAGTCAACAGAAATTGTTTGACTTTGCTAAAGGAGAATATTTCTTTTGGCTCAGACACTCATTAAAAAACATTGTTTATGCAGTATTTGTTTTATTGCTGATCGGCAATGTGTGCGCTGCAAAATAGATAGCGACGAAAATAATATGTATAAGCTAGCTTTACATCCATACGCAATAAATGCCGAATGCTGCAGTTTTTTATCCCGACCAGTTCATGGAAACATATTTGTGAATAGCCAACCAAAATAAAACTTTTAAAACTCCCCAATTTTTTTTAAAGGGAAGTCAAAAAATTGGACACGTCTTATTATTAGATGGTTCTAAATAGATTCTTTAGCTGGATTATAGGTCTTACCATCTAAATCTAATCAAGAAAAAAAGAAAAAGAAAAAAGTAAAAAAAGAAAAAAGTTCTATTTTTGTCATGGACCAGCCGAAGTTTAGATTTGAATTCCATGGAAAACATTTGGGACAATTTAAGCAATAGCATTTATCTTCACGATAAATAATTTTCATCTGCAAATGAACTGGTGTTGTTATTGTAAGAAAATAATACAATAGTCCTGAGACAGAACTTTAAAAAATAGTCATTCTTGTGAAAACAAAATTTCGAGAAAACAAGATAAAAAATGCAGAAGTATATAATACTGATTTATTTTATTACTTTTTTTGTTATTTTTTATAAGTTTTATAAATTGTTAATATTGTATTTCAATTTTATTCAAATATGTTAGTTTATTTATTTATCATAGTATTGAATTTTCTTGAAATATTATTGCAATAATTGCATTGTATTACCTTCTTTTAGATGTTGAAATAATGTTATTCGTATCATAATTTTCCCATTTAAACTAGATTTAGATTTTCTTAGATTGTACTGTCTTCATTAGCAATTTATAAACGCATTTAAAAATTTCTAAGTTCCCAAATCCCCCCCCCCCTTAAGAATTTGAAAATAGATCTTTCAAAAATTTAATGAGAACATATTTAAGTGGATTGAAGGAGGAAATATTGTTAACAATGAATCGCAAGAAAGAATTAATTAGCCTTTCAAACATGAATATGCATATTTTGTAAATTTTGCAAATAATTATTCGCTTAATTCAATGAAAAAGGAACTTAGAATTCTGCACCTCAATATTTAAACGAAATAATGTGATGAATATATTTGTGTAATATATTTACGTCATATATTTCTTAAAGTTGATGAAGTAGGTATTGGAGGTGCTAAATATGAACAAATGCTTTTAATAAAAGTTACTTAAACAAAATAATGCGTTACTTTTTGCAATTTTATGTTTCACGGGATTATATTTTATGAAAAGAAATCAGTATAAATCATTAATCTAAAACTTTGTTTCATTTGTTTATATATTATGTGGAAGAAAAAACAAGAAGTAAAATAATTTGACCAGGTATAAAGAAAATATCATTTTAGAATATTAAATAAAACAGTTTACTATACTTACATTGTAAAAAAAAATAAGCAGTGATATATAAATAAGTAGATTATAAATAGTTCCATTCTTGTAAAACATTGAAGTATACAGTATTTTTCAAACTCATTACTAAAAAATAGGATTTAGATACTCAAAATAAGAGAAAGTTTAGTTTAAAGTATTAAAAAAAATCAAAAACTGTTAATTTGATAAATCATCACCTAATCTTGAATTTTTTAGAATAAACACAATAAGCTCCAGATTACGTAATAACAGACTGTTTACAAAAAAATTATTTTCATTTGGACTAATACTTTTTTAAATGTCAAAATAAACAGAACAAAAGCAATTTTTATCATACACTTTTTTTCTTTCTTAGTTTTCTTGTGATATAGCATTGCTTTTAACTTGCTACAATGTGTTTGTTATTGCAAGGAAATTATAAGTATAAATAATTGATGAATAAAGAAACATTTAATAAAAGATATATTCATTTTTCATGCTGTATTTTTAGAGTACTATCAGAGTTTTTATGTTTTTCAATATATTGTTACTTAAAATCTCTTTGATTATAGTTTCTCTTTCCATGAAATTCGAGTAAACATTTTCTCAAAAGCACTACTTAAATTTTTTATTAGTTATTCAAAGGAAGAATATTTTGTTGGAAAATAGGCATTTTTTTTTTACTCAAAATAAATCATATTTGGTCCGTGCTGTATTTCCTTTGTGGCAAAATGTTTTATTTGAAAATCATATCATAAAAAACATCCAATTTACATCCTAAAGAATACCAACGTCTGACCACAAAAAATTATTAAAAAATTAAAGTTTTAAAATATTAATTAAAAAAAATAAATTCACACTTATATCTTGAAGAAGTATTTTTAAGGTAGTATTATCTAGGACTACCGAATTGATTTCAAATGCAATGGTGGTAAGCTGAGGACGATATTTTTTGCTCAACATAGACTGGAATTATGTAGGTACAACGGATTTCAATGGGATTCATAAGCAAAGAACGTTCTAAGATTTTACGTTTTCTGGTACAGAAGGAGGTAAAAATCTAAAATATAGCATGTAGTCACAGAATAGATGCAAATGGGCTGCAATAAAGAAAACAAATCGAAATTGAAAATGGTAAATCGGTAGTATTTTGTCGATCATTTATTATTATAAATTATTTTCTGAAAATTGTAAATATGTATAAATTTCTATTTAAAAACATTTTTCATAATTTTTTATGTTGAGTTTTTTTAATAGTTACATAAGTTGTCAAATTTCAATAATTTCATATTATTTATATATGATTTTATTTTTTGAGACATTTTGTTCCTAAAACAGAGTTAGTGAAACAGTATTAAAAATATTTAAATCTGTGGAAAAACATTAAGTCCAAAAATAAACTTATTTCGTATAAAGGAGATAAAGTTTTTATATGCATATAGGAAATTCGATATTTTGCGAAGTAGACATTCTTGTGATTCTATAAATTTCTGTAATTTACGATATTTTACCTCAAGTTCTGCGTATCTTCTTATTTTTTTTCAATGTCGTTATTTTTTTCTTCGTTCAAAAAGAAATGCAAATTTTTAAGATATCAATTTACAGAAAAGAAGTCATTTTTCTTTTGTATGCATAAAAGTAATAAAAGGTCAAAGGTTATAGATGTAATAAAATTTAACGATTATCATTTTTTAAGCTAATGAAATCTGTTTAAGACTAAAAATGAAAATAAAAAAAGCAGATTATGCACGCATAAATATTTTGTGAGTTTTTTCTCTTATAATTACATTTCGTAAAAGCTATTTTTTTATTTTGGTTGCGTGCAGTGTTCAGCTATTTGCTTATGTGGATAGTCTACATTATTTTACGTTGTGAGCGCATTCTTCGACTTAATATTCGAGTATAGTGTTCGCCAGATGTCTTGCGTTTAACAGGCTCCAAATACTCTGGAAGTCACAAATTTCTTATAATTTTTTGGCCTATTTAACCGCAGATAATTCTGTAATTAGACAAGGCTAAGAAAATTATTTAAAAAATATACATTAACAATACTGATGTCAAGTGAATTCGAATAAGAATACTATCTGTTGTTTCTTTCACTTTGGTAAGTATGGTTATATGCCATTGAATCTAATCACTCCGGTCATTTTGTAGATATGATAATTTACTGGCTGTGGAAAACTAGGGAGTAAATACACTGAATGGCTTAGATTAGGTGGATTAAGTGCAGTCTAGTTTTTAGGTTTACCTAGATTGAAGTTTTTTTACTTTCAGTTTTGGAGTTTTCATTTGTGTCATGTGTTCCGAGAGTATGATTTTCCGTGTTTTATGTAGAGTTTGCTTTTTGGTAATGCGTTAAATCTATACACTCAATAATAAACTTTTCCGATATGATTCAATTTTAAATAAAGAAAAAATTGTCTGGAATGATATATATTTCTTACAAGTTAAATATTTAATTTTTTAATGTAGCATATAAAATCTGACGTAATTTTCGCTAAACTTTAGTTTCTTTTTGTAATATTCAAGCGAAAATATTTTTATTGTTAGAAAGAAAATATTATTATTAGCACTGTAATTTTTTTTTTTTTAATGTGACTAAATTTTTCTTCAAGCAAGACTTTTACCGCATATTAATGATTTTATTATTTTACCATTTTCTTTCTCTTTTGAAATTCACGTGTAAATATTGTATGTCTTAATTTTCAATTTCGCATGTGCTGTGAGACATTATAAGGCGAACGAGCTCATTTTTCTTCCAATATTTATTATTTTCTCATTCTTATTGAAGGGTGTATAATGTTATTTGTCATGATTTCTAAAATGGACAATCCTTTATAGTTAGAACACTACAAATTAAAGGAAAAAACTTGCTGAAATTTGGGATTCTTTTTATAAAAAACTTTATTTTTCACCAAATATGCAAGCTATCTTCATGAAAACGTAGTTTATTGCAAAAAACCTTAAAAACAAATGCTTCCATTTCAAAGCTTATAAGACTGTAGTTTTACAGGATATTCCGAAAGATTCTTATTTTTCTTTCAATTTGTATACACAACTGAAATTTCAGGATTATTTATCTAGTTTTATTTTAGAGTTTAACAAAACAACTATAATCGAAAACGATTGATCATCATTGGTAATACAGTGTATATCACTGCATAAATAACAGCAGAAACATAATGCGTCAGCTTTCATTTGAACTACTAGTATTTATTTATAGAGATTTCTGATTTATTTAATAATTAGTCGATATTAAATTAGGTAATGATTTGTATTTGGAAAAAATATTACTAGACATAAATAATTAAAAAGGGATCTAAGAAACATCAATCAAGAAATGATTAAAGGCTAATAAAATTTATTCTAATGATAAATGAAATATAATGCACAAAATTATTAACTTTTAAAAATACTTAAAATACATTAAAAGTTTTGATTGAATCTAAAATTAAGGACCAGTTAAAAAACACTTTTCCAATTAAAAAAAATATTTTTCATTTTTTTTTCTTTTAGTGCTCGAATGATGTATTTTCATTTGATGACTTTTAGATAAGCTTAATACTCATTATGCTCGGTTAAGCATAAAATTTGGTTTCTTTTAATTAGGAGTAAAAGCACCATGAAAAAGGTACATTAAAATGGAAAAAGTGTGGCAAAAGAAAAATTATTCAACATTTAAAAGTAGAAAAAAAAGGGCTTCCTGATATCAGTAAAATATAACTTGAAAAAAAAGCAGAATTAATTTTTTATCATTGAAATAAAACGTAAAATTAAGTTTCTGTGGTGTAAAATAAATAATCAATATATATTATTTTTTAATTTAAAATATTTTGAAGAAAATTAAATGCCGCAAGTAAGAATTATCCGGCATTAAAAAGTAAGGAAAAATGACTTAGTGTTTTACTATATTACAAAACATTAATTATTTTAATATTTAATTTTGCTTTAAGTGTTCAAAGATAATTAAATACAACTTTAATAACAGGTATTAATGTTGTTATACCATGCAGAGTGGAGTGTTGTCAAGAAAAAATACAGCAAAAAATAAAGAGGAAACTATCAGCATTTTCTTAGACAATATTTTACAAAATATTAAGGCGAAGTTATCTTTAACAAAATACTGGTATTTAACACTTATTCTACCGTGTTTTTACAAGACCATTCTCCACCCAATAATGTTTGTTTAATGACACTAATATAAATTCTATTTTATTTTATAAAAAGGGAGAATTGATTTTTAACGTAAGAAACATCATAATAAATAGTGAAACAGAGTGTAATAAATGCTGAATATGTTTCATATTTCATTAACCAAGCCTAGTTATTGGTTAGCCAAACTTAGTTATTAACAGTTTGCATAAAAATATCAAATAAATTCCAACAGTAAATGAACAATTTCTGCCAAAATATACCGATATAAAATTAGTAAAAGAGCTAGACCAGAAAAGCATAAAAATGTCAGCATTTCGAAATAAATGTAGCGTACTCTTATAATTTATCTACAACTTATAACAACTTGACTTTTAGACAAACCGAATTTATGAACATTTTTCAACATTTTTGGAAAGTGTTAACACTTTCCAAATCATATGCTAAACACAGAAAATTATATACTAATTTATAAACTGAAACCGACACTGAAAGGACACATATTATGCTAATAAAATTCCTTCAAATTACATTAAAATATGTAATTACTAGATAAAGCGAAAAGCTCAATTTACTTTAATTAAAGGTAAAATTATCATGAAGAAGGGAAAGACACGCAAAATCGAAATTAAATCAAAGGCAAGTGGCGTGAAAAATATTTATTCTACATAAAAATATGATATATTGAAATAATAATTTTTCAAATATTATTAAGTTTTCATACATAATAATCTATAAGAGTAAATAACGATAGTATTTAACGATTAAAAATTAATTCGACAAGAAATTAATACTTTGATTTGAATCTCGAGACTTTTTTCCATGTCTTTATATATATATATATATATATATATATATATATATATATATATATATATATATATGTAGTGTTTTGTTGGGAACGTTTCATTTCTAACGACGTTCCGATAAAGAAAATAAGTACGTGATCGTTTGGAGTACACTGCATTGATTTGGCCGCAAAAGACCACTAGACATTGAGCGACATATATCAACAATTCTTTTTTTAAATCATTTGCAGGAAAAATAATTGAATAATAAAAATAGAGCTTACCTGCATAAACTTGAGTTATCATGCGAGCAGAAACAAACAAAATAATAAGCTCAGAGCATTTTCTTGCAAAGAAAATTCTTTATTATTTTTTTTTTATGAAGATAAATGAATTCTCTTTCTTGGAGAATCTTATAACAGTAAGTTGACATAGCTCTCTTATTTTTAGAGCCGGGCATGGAAGGCACATTTGACTTGTACAAAAATTTATAAATAAAAGAAGAACTTATTTCCAAATGATTATACCTCTTATTTAATCAATTGGAGAGCATGGGGCAACATGTTGACGACGCAATAAAACAAAGGAGTGCTCTTTTCTGTATAGAGCATACAACGTACCACGAACGGAAAATTCTGGACGAGCGATGTTCCAATCATTTTGAAAAATCAATTCTTTCAAGAAAACACAATATTCTCTCAAATCGAAATATATTATTATACACATATTCTTCTTTGAAGATCATAAGTAGTATTTTTCATGGACGAACAAATCTTTATATGTCTCCACGAAGCGATAAAAGTTTTTCCTTGCCTTTTAAAGAATTACATCATTCATATTTAAAAATGCTGAAACTTAATCCTAAAACCGAACAAACCATTTTAATTGGGATCCCACACATTATTTCCGCAGGCGTTCATTACCGTACTTCTGCCAACGTCTGCTCTGCTCTGTTCTCGAAACCACTTCTGACGACACGACAGCGGCAGCCAATTATAGAAGGGAAGGGGTTGCCATAAAATTAAAAATACGCCAACTAGCAGGGCAAAAGGAATTGGCGATAAAATAAAGAGGCCAAGCGTTTCGCCACGAATAGGGAAACTGCATTTTAAGAATAAACTTTTATATCACCAGAAAGACGCGTAGCCAAAACTGGATATCAGGACGCACCTATTTTTTAATTTACGCATCAGAAGAATAGTACCTGATTGGACAATAGGAGGAGCCATAAAACGGAAGTAGACACCCCATCGAACATTCGAGAAAACACAGGAAAATTCCACAACCGGAAGGAACAAAATTTCTAACTGATTTCAATATTTGAAATCAACAAAAAGTTAGGTAATAAAAAGAACTTTACAGGGGAGATTAAAAAAAGCGAGAATTAAGATAATTTTTAGAATGCGAAATATATAATAAATGAATAAGGATTAAAACAAAAATAGACGATAAATTAAATTAAATAAAAATATGGCAGTGGTTAAGAGTAACCACAACATATTACCCCGGTCTCCCCAAAGAAAATATTGGTGAGATGTACAAATTCAATAATTTTTACATCGAGACAATATTTTCTAAATTATGCACAATGAACATACAAAACAGTCATAAATATAAATAAACTAATAAGAATCACATGAATATCAATAATTTTCTTACATGACATTCAATAATAATAGAACAAAATTAATATCATAGTTATAGTTCAAATAATAATGCACAATAAATTGGCAAACATCTAAAATAACTGTTTGTTCACAAAAAAGGAACATATCTTGTTTCAAAAAAAAGGTTTATAATAGTATATGTACTTATAGAAAATGTTCACAGTCTTTAGATGAGAGTCTCTTGACTGAGTCGTGCAATTGCAAGCACAATAATATAAATTTACCAACATATATAAAAATTGTTGCGTGTAATAAGAACATACATATATGGTCAGCATATTAAAAAGAAAAAGAATTTGTAATACTGTACAAAGCAAATGATATTAAAATTCACAAATCAATAATCATGTTAAATTCAATAAATTCAATTTTTCAGAATTCAATTTTTCAAAATTTTCTTATGACAGAAATTGGAAAATGTATACAAATGGTCAAGAGAGAATATTTAGATTTACAAGAAAAAAGTATATCCATATATATACAATACTTTCCAATATATCAACTTATCTTGACAGAATAGGTTTAATGTTATGTAATTCAACAACATCTTCAAAGTAAATAAAAGTTGCAAATCAACAAGAACATTTTCAAAGTAAATAAAGGTAAATACCAAAGAGAGAATATTTAAACTCTCAGAAGAAAAGTGCTATTCTGCAATAATACTACCTTCAAAATTACCAAAAAGAGCAAAGAGAGGATATTTACACTCTCATAAAAGTATTTAAATAAATATATTAATCCAGTACATAACTTGAAAAATGTCATTTTACAAAAATTATCACATAAAATATTTATAATATGTTGAATACCTATTGAACATGTTTAATTCAAATATTCAAATCCTTGTAAATAACATGTGATCATGTTTTACCTGTAAAATAACAAATATTTTCTTTTCTATATACAAGTAATGACTTAAAAAAATATCTTTGGATCCAACGTAATAATAAAATAATAATAAAATATGCTTAAAAAAATGCTAACCTACTTCAAAAAAAAGAATCAAGCTTGGCGACAACTTGGCGCTAACGCATATGAATGCATAATTATAATATGCTTATGATTTGAAAACGATTGCAACAAGGAAAGATTATTTGCGCCAAATCATTATTATTTTTTTTATCTAAAAAAATTCTAATCCTCAGAATTTAATGAAATTAAAATGGGACCACCTGGGTATCTAATACTTTCAAACAAAAAAAGAATTATCAAAATCGATTCATATTTAAAGAATTTATGAGTGAACAAGAAATAGATACAGGTCTAAATCATAACCTACTCCTTGAAATCGGTTAAAAATAGAGAATTTCTTCAGCTATCAATCGTTTGCCTGCGGAGAAGAAATTATAGACTGGAAAAAAAGTTGCAAGCTCTTCTAACATATTTTTATTTTATTTTATTTCATTTTCATGCATTCATTTATTTATTTATTTATTTATTTATTTTGCTGCAACGATGTATTTTAGACTGATGATGAAGACTTATAATATTTACTAATCTTGAATATGTGAAAAACTAAGTTCACTTCAATTTAGGCTAGTATTACCATATAAAGGGAAGAGAACAAAATAAGAGAACAACCATATTAGAGAAACAATTACCATAAGCGAAACAAAATGTAAATTAAATCAAAGTGGCGAAAGGAATGAATAAAAATTAATACTGTTTTTTCTTTGAAACATGTCAGATGTGCCAACCCAAATTTTTTCCCTTATAAATATTTATACTTCAAATTTCGCTATTACAATGCTAAAATTAAGTGATAATGTATACTATCTATCAAGATAATTCAAAAGGAAATACTGATTTAAAACTTGCTATGGCATCATTTTCACTTACTGAAACAACACAAGTTAAGCGTCATAATCTCAATATCAGTCGAGTGAAAGAAATATAGAAATGTAACAAATTTTAATTGAAAATTCATTTTTTAATCATGAAGTCATTTTCAGTTTATTTTTTTTGAGTTATTTTTAACTGTAAAACTAAAATGGCACCCATAACATTACACCATTTCCCATTGTTCCTCCTCTTCCCCTTATAATGGGTGAAACTCGACTGCAACCGATTTGAAGAAATGAATTTGAAGAAAAAACTTTTAAATCTTAAATAAAAATATAAAAGTAGAATTTAAAAAAAAAAAAAAAAAAACCGAGTGTTGGTATATAAATAAGCATGAATCAAATGTAAGTTTTAATTAGGTTGGATAAATAGAAAAAGATACAGATATAATATAAATATAAAGATTCCAAAGATTAATAAAATTTCGTATTGCCACATCAAATTTAATCAATGTATCAAATTAGTAACTTGTAAAAATGGATAAAACATATGGAAAATACGAAGAACATGCAGTTTTTCTATTAATCTTAAATTGTGTAGTAGAAAAAAAAAGCACTTTTTCAACTGCAGAGATTATTTACCTTCCCCTTTTTAATGTTTCGTTGCCGCAGTAATGTATATCTATTTGATGACGACGAAGTACTTTTAATTTTTACTATGCTTAGCTAAGCGCAAAATGCAGTTTACTTAAATTAGCGGTATAACGACCATAAAAGAGGAAAAACTAAAAAATTATTAAAACAAATGTAAAAAGGCGCAGAAAAATATTATTCACCATTTAAAGTAAAAGAAAGACTTGCCGATTTAGTAAATTATTATTTGGAATAAAAGTAAAATGGAATTTTTTTTTGCTTTGTCAAAAATTTCTATAAAAACACAGAAAAAACGATACTCTCGGTAAATTTACATTAATTCTCGATTAAATGCATTCTATTAAGTTTCTTCGTCATCATTTTACTCACATTTCCCTTATTTTATATATAATTCCTTGTAATTTAAGTGTCTTTATTTAAAAATATTGTTTTCTTTTTAAAATTTTGTACTTCAAAATACACGCTTTAAAAATTATTTTGTCATTTTATTAAAAAATATTAAAGAAGAAAATACAGATTAATTTTGTTTTTAACTTAGAATAATTTATAAAGAGAAAAATTATCTCATCAAATTTAGTGGCGGTTTTACCTCGCTGATTGATCAAAGACATACTTTGTACTCAATAGAAATGTCTTCTGTGGCTGAGTCGGTAAGGGTTCTTCAACTGTGAAGAAGTCTTGGGGTCAAAACACCACGACGGACGGCTTGAAGAAAATTAAGTTAACCCCCCCCTTAAAAATATAAAAAAAAAGATGTTTTTTCCAACCTGATGCAAAATACGTTATTAGTATCGGTGTATAATCTTTGATAGCATCAATCCTAACTTAATTTTTCAGAACTGGGTTTTATTTGTGGAATTTTACTAATTTAAATATTGCTTATGTTGCAGTGAAACCTGCAGCTTAGTGTGTGAAAAAATCAGCCGGCGGCAGTCGGGAGGTTAAATTTTCATGATAAAGCAGTTCAAATTTACTCGGAAATTTCAAGTTCTTTGCAGATGACTGGATATTGAATGATTCGCTAATTTTAAATACAAAATTAAGTTATTATAATTGAAAGTAAATTTACAGGATTTTTTGTAGTTTTTTAAGAGTATCATTTACAGAGTTTGTTCTAAACTTACCTAATAACTTCTCTGGTATTTAACAGATTCTAGGTTTTTCTAATCTCAATAACTTTACATAAGACTTAAGATAAAGGATTACCCATATATTTTCTCTAATTTTACTGTGAACTTTTTAACAGTGTTCTGAAATAAAATGTTAAACATTGATTCAGTGACGTATAATAATTACTAAATAAACTTCTTAGCGAACAATTTGTGTAAGGAAACACTGTAATCATAATGTATGTTTGATTGTGTGTATGTGAATGAACAAGATAACGCCTAAACAGTATCTTTGATAGAACTATCATTTAACAAATATGTTAAAATTCGCTGTCTCAAGAACTATGTAGATTTTTGCAACTATCAGACGATGGATTAAATAAAAATTACGGATTTAATTTGTTTATTAGTCCTATTTTAAACTCTTTTGGGACGGATTCTATAGCCAACATGTCCAAAGAAATTGGCTGTGTGTTATATATAAAATTTTCAGAAATATAATCAAAAACTCATAGCTCGGCGGTAAAGAATACAGTTTTATAACGGATGGTACAGTGTTTGAATTGTGATAGTTCCATTCTGTACGAAATTTACAAAAATAGGTTACAAAAATGTGTTAGTAAATGAGTTAGATCCTTTAAATTTTTATGTTTAAAATATTTGAAAGAAATAAAAAATTACTGGAACATATGATGGTGTTTTTATTTTGTGATATATACTATAGAAATATATGTAAAGTTACTGGAATTTTTCTACGAAACTGGGACTCCTAGAATATTTTATGTAGAGACAAGAATAAAAATTCATGTAATAGATGTAAAGTTTGCACTGTAAGATTACTAAGATTTTTTAGGGAACTAGGAGGCCTAGAACGTTTTATATAACGGCAGCTCAGGTTACAGGTAAAATCTTAGTAAGTTTGCAATAAATGTATACCGGAGAAGCATTCGTAGAATTACTTATAATAGTGATTTTAATATTCCACTTATCAATAGATTTATCATGAATATTGCCAGTAATAAGAAACCTGGACATAAATTTTATTTTCAAAAATATAATCTTTTTTCTTTTTAATTTTATCCAATATTTATTGAAAAATTAAAATACAATCTTAAGCGTTCCAACAGCTGGTTAGTAGCCAAACCCACCTAAGAAATTTAAGGGTATCATTTATATCAAAATTGATCCAATTAATTTCTAAAATTATTCAGGAGTTTATAAATCACCGTTAATTACAGCAGGCGGAACAAATAATTAATATATTTGGATGACAAGCAGGAAATTTAAATACATGAAAAATGACCATGCCATGGATATTAAATACTATAATAGAAAAACAACCGCAAAATTACATCAAGAAGAAAATTTCCACATAAATTTCAACGACAATAAAATAAATTTTCCCTCCACACAATATTATCCATCTATTATAAGAGAAATTGAGATGTCTGTTTACTATAACTTTAGTAGATTCTTTGTAAAGTTACAGATCTCTGTAGTTTTACAAAAACTTATTTTGTAGATTTACATATTTTTTTGTACATTGTACAGATAAAATTTTAGTAAACATACAGATTTCAGTATCTTAGAATTACAGAATCTTTTTGTACAGTGTAATACATCCACAGTCATTCAAAATTGATCATTAAAACAGTAAGATATGGTATAGCATGTTACAAAAAATAATTCATGTACAAAAAACCAGGTTCACTCATTATTTATTCAATAAAACACAGATTAAAGTAATTTATTTAAGGCTTATGAAAGTTAGTAATATTGTCTAGAATTACAAGAACTTTGAGGTAAAAAAATGAAAATCACGAAAGTGGCATTTGAAAAAAAAAAGACCATTTCTTATCCCCTTTTCGCACTTTAACATGATTCTAGAAATATTTATATTTTATATAAATGGCTACAAGTGGTCTAAGCACCAAAACACTAAATTACTTCTAATTTAAAAAAGAACTTAGAAAGTTTTTTTTAACTGATATTTTGCTCTGACCTCTTCCAGTTTGAAATTAATCATTTTAATTAAAACGCGTTGAAAGTGCTCCAAAACGGTATAAGTCTGAAACATTCAATAATTGCAAAAATACGTGGAATTTGGGTAAATCGTGTTACGGGGATAATCTACAAATAAAAGGAAATATATACATTTCTGTGCAAAAATTAAGGGCGAAAGGGTTTTTTCGACTGTAACGTCACCCAGAAGTTTTCCACATCTACCAAAAAAAAGTGAAAATACGGGACAAGTGTTAACAAACATCTAAACAGAGAATCAAAAGGATACACAAGCACTTTATTGTAAAGGTCACTTGGAGCACAAATGCAGAGAAGACAGAAGCGTCCTTCTTACGATCACTTGGCAGGAAAAAATCAGTCTCTAAAAGGGGATATGGTCACCTCGGACTGCGATGAAGGATTTACAATGCTGAGGACGAGGTTGTCTAGGCGTTGTTAAGGCATCGATTATGATTCCTCTTGTAACGCCAATTTCAGATCCGGAATCGTTGCGGGTGCCTGGTCACGTGATGCCAAGCGTACCCAGAGAAGGTCCGTCATGCGTTCTATGGTCCCAATTCAAGCCCTGTGTTGTAGGGAATTCCATGCGTTCTCGACGCAATAGCTGGCACCAGTTATTGAAAGTCGTGGAGGTCCGTACGGCTACCAAGCAAGATACCACCCAAAACAAGAATTCCCAAAATGGTGAATTTCGATGATGTTGGAGTGGGGGTTAGGTGTTTCCTACTTTCTTGAGATGTGTAAACATCCAAAATAGCTTGTCATACTAAATTCGATCCTCATCCGTAAAGAGTAATCGAGCACACTCCTGTTGTGTTAATTTTTTCGCAATTATGGCACGACAGGAACCGGCGCAAATGCACGACGTCGTTTGAAATGCTCTCCAGGCTCGTAAAACGATGTTGTGAGCGATAATAAACTATTGTGTCACACTTGTCACACTTCGACCTTCTTACAACTTCCAAATTATTCGAGCTCCTGTAAAGTCATCCAGATGACATCGCCTGGATTGTCGCTTGTCTATATTACACAACAGTAGTAAAACAACGCCGTTGAAATCACTTTACACAGTGTAATAGATTTCACCAAATTTCTGAACGGTCATCGCCACTGTGTTTTACTCCCCCCCCCCCTAACAGCTCCTCTTTTTACGCCATATGCCATATATGGACATGTCTTACTGCATTTGTTTAAGATCTATCTCCTGATTGGTCTTTTATTTCGTTCGGTTGCCTTTTTCGACTTCTATGCTAATTTATCTACTCCGTTTTTAATTTTTGCCCACCAGTGTATATTATATGGAGAAAAACGAATTATTCCATCCTCTCTCCCCCCGAAAAAAGGAAATCCGCTTTTAAAGTGGACAATTTATCTCAAAATTAGTTCAAATATCGATTTTGATACATTAAATAAAAGCCGGTTTAATTGTGAATGTTTTTACACCTCATCGTTGCTCTTACAGTATTAATAAATCCATGAAATATTATGCAGTCTTTTGTAAAATACAATTGAAAATCTTTAAAAAAGGGCAAAAATATTAATACAGAAAAAAATAGTAAAATTTTAAAAAACAATGAAATTTTTTTTTAATTTATAAAAAATTAATTAAATTTGAAGTTTATTTATTTTTTCAAAATGTACTTTTTTAAAATTTTTAAATACAGTGAGTTCATTATTTGGACAAAACTTTTAGAAATAAACAAACTTGAAGAATTAACTTAATTAAATGTAAGTTTCCTTACTAAATATAAAAAAATTTACTGTTTTGCCTTATTTAAGTTTTCATTTGTAATTTTTAACGGTTTTATGTTTTTAGCTAATGTACATTAAATTGACGTAATAATCATTATTGCTAATGATAAAAAAAATACAATTGACAGCCATTATTTTAAATCTATCCAACCGATCTGGATAATACCTAAGTACTTAGTATAACTGATTATATTAACCATTATTCTCAAAATAACGGTATAAAATAGTTGTTCGTTACTCCAAAGTCTAAAGCGCCCTCTATCGGAATTTTTTGAAAATTTTCTTTAAAATTTATTTTCAAGAAAATACTGACATAAAGAATAATTTTAGCAAAACGCGGCAGTAGTTAGAGCCTAATCTACGACACAAAGATCGGGAATAACTGATTTTTGTTCTGGGGGGAGAAGGGTTTCAAATTTCAGTTTACGCTACTTAACTACTCGTTAGGACTCAGATTTTGAGCTGAAAATTTAAGTTTAAGTCTAAGCTTTAGAAAGCATTTAATGAGACACAAAAAATAACGGTATAAAATAGTTGTTCGTTACTCCAAAGTCTAAAGCGCCCTCTATCGGAATTTTTTGAAAATTTTCTTTAAAATTTATTTTCAAGAAAATACTGACATAAAGAATAATTTTAGCAAAACGCGGCAGTAGTTAGAGCCTAATCTACGACACAAAGATCGGGAATAACTGATTTTTGTTCTGGGGGGAGAAGGGTTTCAAATTTCAGTTTACGCTACTTAACTACTCGTTAGGACTCAGATTTTTAGATCAAAATTTAAGTTTAAGTCTAAGCTTTCGAAATCATTTAAAGAAATACAAAAAATAACGTTAAAAAATAGTTGTTTGTTACTCCAAAGTCTAAAGCGCCCCCTATCGGCATTTTTTGAAATTGAACTTTAAAATTTTATTTCAAGAAAATACTGGCATAAAGAAAATTTTTTGCAAAAACCGCAAACGAATCGACCAATTTTTCCATTTTTTATAATCATTTGAAATTTCGGACCCTAAACTTTAATGCCCCCTATCTCCTTGGGAATACGTCTGGGATCCTTAGTCTCCTATTTAATATTATTTGTCTTTAAGTGTACTATAACCCCTTAAAGTTCTGCCCATCTTTTATGAATCACCCTGTATATTTTGTAACACCTTTCATAAATAAATAAATAAATAAACCAGACAGATCTTCTAAATTATATAACCATTGAAGAGCGTTGTAAAAAAAACTTTGCGGTCAAACTATGTAAGAAAAGCACCAAATATGAAATTATTGTACTTATTTATATAAAATGATAAGAAATAAGTAAGTACATTTGTACTGTAGTTATTTGGCTTATTTGTATTTATTATTAGTATTCTTATGGGACATAATGTATGTACCCATATGGAAAAATAGATTATCTAAATATATTTTTAGACATTAAATGCAATTTTTAACATTGCTGTCTGATAGAGAAGAATTAAAAAAATGAGCATATATGCAAAATTCAGACTTTAATTCAAATGAATGTTAGCTTCTTGAAGTTTTAATTTGACAAACTCACCAAAGTGGCATTGTAAAACCGTGGCTCAGTTGCTTTATGAAACCTTAATATTTATCTGTGGTACTATGAAATATTGGTTTAAAATAAAACTTATTGGGTACAGTTAAAGTATTTTCGCGATTTATTGAAAGTCGATTTTCTAGAGTTTTGAAACAGACGATCTTATATGAGGACCCCAGAAGCCAAGGGGTATAAGTGACAAAATTGAAAAAAATAAACTAAATACACAGACGACCTAAAAATATGCTTTTTTCATTTCAGGTAAAGAAATATAAGTGATTTTCTTATTATTTGCTGAGTTATAGAGGCAAACCACTTTTTTCGAAAAACAAACAATATTGATTAATTATACATTTAAAGAAATTTGTACTTTATTTTTTAACAGTTGTTGAAATAAGAGTTCAAAGACCAGAATGCAACAAGCAGAAATTTCCTATTTCAATTCACTCAATTGTTATTGATGTTCCGATTTAACATCAATTATTTTTAAACTCAATTTACTCCAAATCGAAATTTTGTCACTTGTACCCCTTGGCTTCTGGAGTCCTCATATGTGAATGTCGATTTATTCAGCAGAAAACTCATGTAACCGGTTCTCTGTCAAAAAAAAACTTTTTTTTAAAAAAAACGAATAAATTATTGGAATGGATTGAAATTAACATAATATATTTAAACTAACGGACTCATTATTTTGTAAAAATTTTAAAAATCTAATGCACTGCAGTAAAAATTTGCAATTATAAGAATGTTTTTGTTACAATTTTACTCTCAAAATCTGTACCTTGGAATTTTGAACATTAGGTCATCCTTATGATTTGATAGTGACTTGCACCAATCCTGTTTTTGTTATTTGAATGTTTTGAGAAAACCATTAAATAATTCTATGCATATGTTACAGGCCAAACTCGGTTTTAGGCCAAATTAGATTGGCCTGGGCCAAACTAGTTTATCCTAACGCCCATCGGATAAACTAGTTTTTCCTAGGCCGAACCGGTCTATCCTAACGCCCATCGGATAAACTAGTTTTTCCTAGGCCAAACCGGTCTATCCTAACGCCCATCGGATAAACTAGTTTTTTTAGGCAAAACTAGTCTATCCTAAGGCCCATAGGACAAACTAAATTTTCCTTGGCTAAATTAGTTTGGCCTAACTCTTATAGAATAAACTAGTTTATCCTGATGTTTATTGGTCTGAACTTGTTTATCCTAGGCCAATTCAATTTGGCGTGATTTTATAAAATTCAATGACCGCCTCAGTGCCAACATTCTAGTTTGTCCTAGGCTGATCTAGTTTATCCTAGGTCAATGTAATTTTACGTGTTTTTAGCTCACAGGCATTAAAGCCTGAGAAATAATGGGCTCACAGATCCTTTATATATGTACACATGTATGTACGTATGTACGTAACGCAATAACTCTTGATAGAAATATCCTATTTGCTTTAAATTTTGAATGTTGGCTCATTCTGATAAGGTACTTCTTTGATTAGTTTTGATAATTCATTGAAAAAGAATAAAGGGGATGAGCGGGAGGCTACTCTCCAAAGTTAATTTAAAGAAATGGATTTTTCATGCATAATTATTAGTCTTCATTTAAAATTTTAGATATAGGATCATTCTGACAAGCCACCTCCGTGATTAATTGTGGATGTTTTTTGTTTAAGTGTAAAAGAAAGGGCAATGTTGCTAACCCCCCATAATTTAGATAAATGGTTTTTGACGCAGAATTTACGGATTTGTTTCAAATTTTGGATATAGATATTTCTGATAAGACGATTCCCTATTCAGTTTTGGGGGTTTAATGGTTAAGTATGAAGGGAAAAATGAAGGTTTATCCTCTTACCTAGGAAAAACTAGTTTATCCTATGAGCCTTTAGATAAACAATTTTGGCGTAGGAAAAATTAGTTTATCCAATTGGCGTTAGGATAAAATAGTTTGGCTTAGGCTAATCTAATTTGGCTCGAAATCGGCTTTGGCCGCTAAAAAACATATATCACTAGAATAAGTATAAATGTGTGCCAAGAGTCATTGCTTATAACATCAATACAGAAATTTAACATGTCCACCGTAGAGACATGATGCATAGGACATGGTGTTTGCTTATTTTTTTTTCTCTGCAGACTCATTCCAACTGAGATCTTACTAGCGTTTGTTATTTATTTATTTATTTATTTATTTATTTTGGCATATTCGAACTAGATCGGAGCTGAACATAATTTGGAATCGAACAGCGTTTTCCATTCCTGAGAAATTAATTACCTATTGACATTAAGCTATTCTTGTCATGGCGTCAATTTTTTCTTTTCCGTGAAGTCGTAACCGGAAATTCGATTCAAAACGTAGCTTTAATAATATTTTCTCTAAGATGCATCGCTTTTATGAAAAAATGGTTAACGCCATTCGAGTACATATTTTCTGAGTGAGAATGCTTGTTAATCTTATGCATTTCCTAAAAGGAATTAGTCCATAAATGTGTTAGGATGTAGCCCTTTTGGATTTGAGAAAAGCCTTAAGGAATAATAGAGAAATACAGTCGAGTCTCTATATAACGAAATCCACCGTTCCAGTAAAAAAGACGTTATATAGAGAAATTCGACGTATAGAGAATGATGTTCAAAATCGTATTTAATATGTGATATTTGAACAAATATTATTTTTAATCTTTTGAATTAAGTATTTGAAATATTTAAAAGTAAATATTAACCTAACATTTTATTTCTTAATTATTTAAGTTGTTTTAAAAAAGAGAACAGACATTTATTTGAAAGCTTAATGAAAATCAAATGAGGAAGACTTGCATTAATTTCAGACGAAGAAATCTGTTATTTTTTGCTGTTTTAATTTTAAAATTGTAACGCTCTCACTCTCAAAAAAAGAAAAAAAAGGCTCAACTTTTAGCATGGAATGAAAAATTGTCGTTAACATTTTCCTCCATTTGAAGGCCTCTCTTATATGATTTCATTGATTCCTCTCTTACGTGTGTATCAATCCAATTGACTCTGTTTTGAGAAAAATGTGGAAAGGTGTGTGGGAGGTGGGATGAATTCGTTGGATTTAAAGAACAAGGAGAGAAGTAATATAAAAAAAAAAAACTCAGCACTGACGATAAATAAAAAATAAGTGTTGAAAAATTGATTCCATATGATTTCGAAGCTTTTTAAAACTGAATAAATTAAGACCCATTTATGAAAAAATTCGTTATATGGAGATAGATATTTCGCTATATAGAGACTGTTTTTAATGTATTCATGCGAAAAGGGGACCGTTCCTACTAAAAATTCGTTATATAGAGGAATTCGATGTATGGAGTTTAGTTATACAGAGACTCGACTGTATATTCACAAATCTACTTTTTATTAAACAGATTTAAAATTTATGATGTTTTTTAGCTCTCCTTTTTTTCCTTTTTGTTCTAAACTATATTAATTATTTAATGAATCCCAATATTGAAGGGTTTTAAAATCTTAATAATAAAAATACTTGTGTATTTTCCATTCTGCGAATAAATCGTAATTTAAAAATACATTGTAAATTTATCCAATAAATATGCATGCAGTATTTTTTAAAGGAATCTTAATTGTATGAGAAGTAAAATCTGAATTTTTTGCAGAAATTGAGTAGGGTCAGATTGAGCTGGATGAGTCTTTTTTCACAGATTATTGTACAGGCAGGGCGCGGGCTGAACTTTTAATTTTTACACCTCTTTAATTTTTCGAAACCTGACTAATCTAAATAATAAAAATACTTGTGTAAAAATACTAGTGTATTTTCCATTCTGCGAATACATCATAATTTAAAAATACATTGTAAATTTATCCAATAAATATGTATGCAGTATTTTTTAATTACGAGCGAAATTCTGTGATGCTCACATATATTAAACAAACGGTTTTCACTTAATTTTTGTTTTATAAATGCAATATTCCTAACTAATAAAAGTCCTTTTCTGAATCACAGAGATTATCAATGTACTCTATTTCTCTGTTATTTCTATAGCTAGTTTTGTGACATTCTAAACCAATACTGCAAGCCTGAAGACTAGTAGAAGATTTAATATCAGGCTCCATATTAAAACAATAAAGCAAAAAAATATTTATACATATCATAAACTATAAAGTATGTAACAATCAGATTATATTTTTAGTAGCACAGTAAAAGTTAGATCATTCTTCTATGATAAGAAACAACAGAATGACAATAATTTTATTAAATTGATTTCAAAACATCTGCTTTCATACTAACGAACATTACCCTGCCCTTATCGGAAGGTGTTTATACAAGGCAGGTGCAATTAAATCTTTCAGACTATAGAAACAAATTTAAGTTCTGTTAAACATTTGTGTATTTAAACTTGCCAATATAAATATTTAAACTGATTAAAATTAACCAAGGACAGGAAATACAAGGTTTTGAACATTTTTTAAACACAAATAAGAAAGAAAGAATGGAAATGTGAGGAGAAAAAAATTATCTATTTTATACTGTATATAAAAAAAATGTTTTGAGTTTAATTATTGAAAATAAAAGTAAGAAATTCTTTAGATTAGCAAAAAATGCCCATTATTAAATAACTAAATGAAATATATGGACCATTCACTAAATTTAATGGGGAAACATATTACAGTCAGATTTCTTTTTAATCAGAAAAAACAAAGATTTTACTTTGCAAATTAAAAAAACATGCATCAAATAACATTAAATTCAATAACTCACAGAAATTCCAGTAGTTATTTATGTACCACAGCTAAACTTATTCTGATTTTTTTCCTCTTAATTAATGCAGATTCTCAAAACAAGGCAAAATTTGGTACTTTTCGGTTAGACGGGCACCAGTGTTATACATATATATATCAATATACTTTATATATACATACATATGTACATGTATAATACATCTGCATTTATATAGATCTATACATATGTACATATGTAAAAATAAGGCACGCATCCGGCTAATTGGAAAATACCCAAAATTTTTGCATAAGCCATGCGAAAGACATCATTATTATTTCACAGATATAAAACCCAAAGTGTAGACTTTTATTTAAAACAAAAAGAAATTGGAAATTTCATTTGCCTTTTTGTGTGCATATGTAATAAGTAAAAATAAAACATGCATCCGGCTAAGTGGAAAGTACCCAAAATTTTTGCATAAGCCATGCGAAAGACATCATTTTTATTTCACAAATAGAAAGACCAATGTGTAAACTTTTATTAAAAATAAAAAGCAATTGGAAATTTCATTTGCCTTTTTGTTTGCATATGTAATATGAAAAATAAAACATGCATCCGGCTAATTGGAAAGTACCCAAAATTTTTGCATAAGCCATGCGAAACACATCATTTTTATTTCATAGATAGAAAGCCCAAAGTATAAACTTTTATTTAAAACAAAAAGAAATTGGAAATTTAATTTGCCTTTTTGTGTACAGCCTTTTTGGTGAAGTCACAAAAATTTGGTAAAATAACCATAACTCTCAACTTTGGCTAAGTTTTTTTATCCTAAATATTACAAGTAAATTTTTTAAATATTTTTTTATTAAAATCTGCATCTCTTTATATTCTTACAGTGATATTTTTAAGATGATTCAAGTTTTAGATCCAGAGAAACAATTTTTTGAAGATGGAACTGCAATCTCAAAATTCAGACTCAGAAATATGCGATTTGAGAAACCCCCAAGAATTGGACCCCCCATATCTCACAAAGTATGAGGTCTAGAAAGGAAAAATTTCTGATGGAATCATTTCATGATAGAATTAGTGTGTACACAAAGTTTCATCAAAATCCCTGTGGGTCGGGTTACAAGGTCTGGTTGAATTGACATGGAATGACCCTGCTTCCATTACTTTGCACTCGTTTACTGAAGTGCAAGAAAAAATAGATTTTGTGTTGGTTGTGCGTATTGATTATTTGTGACCGAAAACTAGGTTTGTTAGCATCAATTTGATGTATGATTTATTGAAAATAGTTTAACAAATTATCTTATAGACAAGAAGTTTTTTCTTTACATTTCAATAGTTTGTGTTTTCCCTATTAGGTATCAAATAAAAAGATTATTCAGAATTTCCAACAGAAATCCATACATCCATGTTCAATTTTTTTTCGTTTCTAAACCAACAAAAAAATATTTAAAACAAAAGTCACATCAAAAGAATCTTTTTTTCAGAAATACCGTTATAAATATTATGTGTTTATATGTTATTATATGTTTTATATTAATATCTAATTATATGTTTTATTTTCTCTCATTTTTAAATTCAAGAATATGTCAGAGGATCAGAGTTACATATAAATTAAATGATTTTTATTTGTTATGAGCAGATACTTAGATATTTAAAATATTCTTTTATAAGTTATTTATAAAAATCATTATTTTCTTCTTTGAAGAAAATACAATTACAATTTCTTTAAGTCATATGCACTAACAGCAAGAAAAATGTATTAATTTTAGTATTTTTTGGTTATTTATAAAAAAGACATTATGGAATTTGGATATTATAAAATTGTACTTCAAACCAATTGTCACATAATTTTTCTCTGTTTTGTATAATATATAAATATTTTAACAGCATTATCTATTTATATTTTAATATTTTTATGTTGATACTTTGCTGGTATCATTTATATGATAAAGCAATTTATTGATATTTTTGATATTTTATGATTTTTCAGCTATTTGTATGGATATGGGATATTATTAATTTCCCAAGCTTGCTTGTATCTCATGGATATAGAATTTTATAGACTTACACTTTCGTTTATGCGATATATTTCAATTTCGTTGAATTTTTTCTCATAAGTGGCATAATTTTGCTCATTATTTTTGATCTGCAATATATATATACATATATATATGTATATATTACATTTAATAATAGCATGAAAATAAAATTTTTGTAGTAAAAAATAGGCATTTTTTGAAAGTGTGTTTTGTAAATGTTTAAGAAATATCATTGTATCCATATAATATATTAAACATTTAAATCATATTTTTATACGCAATTGCAAGAAAATTACGTAACACAAATTACGTAAGTGTGTATTCTATTAAATTTGATTGTATATAGATTCGACGACGTCATGTCTTATGTATCATTTTCTATTATTTATTAAGTTATGACACTTTGTACAATTGTTTTGTAGTGGTTAAATTAGTTATCTTTAAAGTTTACCTATTTTTCAAACCATAAAAATATCTTATTAAATTATTGCAGAAAAACTAATACGCGCATTCTAAATGCCTTTGAAATTCTTAAATAGATATATATCTTTCAATTTAGAAAAATAGAAAGTCGTACTAAAAATAAATACTAAACAACTAAGTTTCAGTGGAAATGCTTTAAGAAAAACCCTACTACATCAAAAGTTGCATTCTTTCTTAAACATCAATACGATGTCAAAACATTGGCGTTACAGAAAAAGAAACTGCTTTTAATTTCTTCTTACGACATACTATTCAGTCTTAATAAACAAAAGACAAGGAAACTAAACATAACGATCATTATCTTGCTCTTCAGGAAATTTCATTGTAAATTGTTTATCCATGTCAACAAAATATCCCTTTTGTATGGATTTTATTATAAGGGTTGTTTAAAGAAAATATAGTATTATAAAAATAGGATAAATTGTAAAACATTTCAAAATAATTGCTTAGCGTATTGGACTTTATTTTAACCTATATTTTAGTATACATTAAATGCTTTCTTTAAAAAATAATATTTTAATGTTCTATGGAATGCAACATTTTTTTTTTTTGTATATTTATAAAAATATGTCTTGCATTTTATTTATTGATTTATTTATTTATTGAAAGACATTTTATTTATTTTTATATATTTCTTTATTTTTAAAAGTAAACTTTATAAATGAATTTAGTGATAACTAAACCGTAAAAACTTTTAAATTTTATAGCCTAAAATTGTGTTTTTAAAAATAATGCAACAATAATGCTTTTAGCAGAATTTTTCATTTTTGTGTACTAAAAGCAATTTATTAATTTGGCTTTTGTGTTAACATAAGTATTTATTAAAATATAATACTATTTTATAACCTTTTTTTTTTCAGTCGTGACTTCTAAGTTCCACTAATAAAGAAGCAATAAAGAATACAAGATGATGCCATATAACATTTATTAAATTTGTTTACCAATAAAAGTGTATGGTTTATTCTTACTATCAATAAACTATTTAAACTATTAATATATAACATAAAATTATAGTATTTTTTCCATACAACAGTATTGTTCTGTATATATTATGTCGAAAATAATACTTAACACATTCAAGCATTTTGTTTTTTATAAAGTACGATTGTTCAATGTATATTTGTGTATCAATGTATCAAACAAATATATCTTAACACATTACGGAATTTTTCGTTTATACAACATTATTTCTCTGAGTATGTTACGCCACAAAATATATCTTAAAAGATATTTTTAAATTTTCTAAAATTTAAAAATCAAAGTATTCTGCTTATTTCGGAGAAATGCAAAAAATAATAAACTAAAATTGTAGAAAATCCTTTTCGTGCTACCTATTTTCAGATTGATTTTGTCTTATAGGAAAAGCCTTACACAAAAATATATACAGACACAAAACTCCAGACAACATAAACAAATATTGTCAATATAAACTGATTTTTTTTAACTTTTATTCCATTTCTTTATACGTTTGCTTGAAAGGAAAATCGTAAGGTAAATATAGGAATTGTTTTATGAAAAAATCGTTTTTCTTCTCTTGGGAGCACAAAAAGCAAAATGTAAAAATAGGAACTATTGAACCAGGATCGGATCAATGTTTATGAAAAGTTAAAAAGCATTGTTAAAAGTATAAAAAATCAATAATAAGCTTGGAATGTACACAAATTTTTTCTTAAATGTAAGTAAGGTATATGTGTAAATTTAGATAGATGATGGACAAATGCTTGATTTGTAATCAAAAACAAACATTTTGTTATTTTTTTTTACAATATCATACTTGTATATCAACTTGTTTAGACATATTATGACTAAATGTTGAAAATAAAATTTACACTTAAGATAATGCTTTAAATACTTCAACTGTTTATATTCCAAATTACGCATTCATGAAAATTTCATGTTCTAAAGCATTTTGTATGAATTTTCGAAAGTACATAAAAAGATTTACACGATCATTTAATAAACTGTAGAAGGATTTTTGTAACTAAATCTAAGTAATAAATTGAATTTATAAGACGTTTGTGAAATATTGATAAATCAACTGAAATGCCATTTTTTAAATATTTGTTTATCGTGTAGAACTAGAAAATAAAGAATGTAATGATCTTATATAAAATTATGTAGGGAAAAATATATAACTGAAATATTTTCCTCAAAAATTTTCAACGTCAACAAAGCTGAAAAGACGCCACCTAGAAAAGAAACCATCCTTTTAAAGATGTTTTTGTTTTGTGAATAAAATAATGTTTTTAGAACATCATAAAGCAAAGTATCTATAACTTATTTAAAAGTATATTACAACTAATCAATTTTTTAAATGAGTTTTATAGTGAGCTGTTTTAAAGATACTTTAAAGTAACGTCAGACATAAAGGACTAATGGTTTTATATTTTATACAAAAGATCGTTTAGTAATTCTCAAATTAAATTCATTTCAAACTTTACCACAATCTTTCCTCTATTGTACAAAAATACACAATTCATTGTCACAATGCATTGTCTATTTCATATTTTTGCCGGAAAATTAGTTTAGATTTTTTTTTCTTTTAACTCTTTGTGTTTGATAGTTCCATTATATGGAACATCCAACTTGATTCCCAAATGCCATGGTAATCCTGAATTCTGGTACAAATAATTTTCATTTATAATATATGGGGAATATAGATTTTTTTCTTATTTTCAAATACATTTGTACGTAAATTCCGGTGTGAGTCATTCATTTCAACATTTTCGTAATCAAGTGTCCGACGCCGGAAAAGTTTAACATTTGTACATTTTATTGCCTAATAATTGGTGCCCAAGCTGGTCTTTGGTTCAATAAAATCAAGCCAAATTGAATTGGCCTAAGGTATCTAAGGTATATTGGTCTAAGGTAACTATATCCATCTAAGATAAACTAGTTCAGACCAATGAATAGCAAGCTACACTAATTTGCCCTATGAGCTTTAGGAAAAACTAGATTGTTCCGTGGGTGCCAGAAAAATTATTTGGGTCCAGGAAAAACATGTTTATCCTATGGACTTTTGGGATAGACTAGTTTGGCCTAGGAAGATTTAGTATATCCTATGGACGTTAGGATATACTAGTTTTGCCTAAGGAAAACTCTTTTATCCGATGGCCATTTAGATAAATTTATTTGGCCTAAAATAGGGTTTGGCCAGTAACACACACACACATATATATATATACATTAATATCTTGTTTCATAATTCCAAAAAACTGCTTTTAAAATGCATTTTAAATGCAAAGAAAACACACAAAAAGCAAAATAAGCATTATATGAAAGCAATACATTATTAAACTAACTAAATAGCCTTTTCTTAAGCTGTCAAATGTCGTTTAGAGATACATATGGTAATGACTATGTAAAGAGGATTTCCTACTGCCATGCGATTTGTTACAGCTAAGAATGAAAGTTAAAAAAATGAGCAATGGTTAGGCTTTTCAAATAATCGGAGAAAAACACTTTATTTGCCAATGATAATTTTTCTTGAAAATAAGTGGATTTGTTTAATGCATAACGCCAGATATTATTTTACTTCTAATTATTAAATCTTATAAATAAAATATTCTATTATACATTATGGAAAAGAAATTGTAAGATATTTTAGAAAATTATTTCTTAATTTAAAATAAAAAAATAAGTATAGCTATTACAATAAAACATTGTTTTTAGATTACCTCTAAAACTAATGTCTTCAGAACTCAATTAATGATAATAATAAGTGTAATAATAATACTAATATCTTCAAATCTTCTTATATCTAATCTTCTTATATCTTCTTCTAATATCTTCATATATATATACTATATGTATAGAATGTCTTCGAAATGACTGAAACTTTCACTTATTTAATACTTTGACTTTTAATTTTCCTTGATTATTTTATATATCGACTACCAAATTTCAGTAAACAACTCCGCTCGTCACCAGTACATTTGTGCTGTATATACATGGTGCAGCATAAATTTATCCCTTGGCTTTTTCTTGGCCGCGCGCACATTACACACATGCACACATACTTATATATGTTAAACAGCTATTAATGTAAAACTAATAATAATTATTAATAAAATATCTTGTTCTTACCTTTTAAGGCGAGTGTCTTTTATAGAATTTTTATTCTGTTATCACCGTTTTTTTAAAAACTATTTTGACCTAGTTAAATCGTAAAATGCTTGGATTAAATAATAAAAATTTAACGGGTTAACTGGTGTCGAATTAATTGGTGAGAACATTATTTAAGAGCACATTAAGTGACACGTATAACGGTCGCTCTTCCACAAGGGGTTAACCAAACACTATTTTATAAATCATTTTAAATATAATAACGAATTAAAAAGAGGATAAAATTAAATTGGAATTTTAGAATAATTATTATATTTGTATAATTTAAATTGCAGAATATTAATTAGCAGTAACATATTTTTAAACAATTACTTTTATTTCAAGATATTTCTTTTGTTATTGCAATTGCTTTTTCTCGACTTACTTTTCTCAATAGACTATGAAAAACCGCCAATATAATTTTACTCAAAGAACAAAGTTCGGAAATTTCGTTGTGCCTCCAATGTTTTTTAAATTAATATTTTTCAGAGAAAAGAGGAATTCACTCTCAGAGAATTTAATCATACGAGGGCGATATTAAATGCTCTCGCGTATCAGAAAAGTTTTCGGAATTGTTTTCTCAACTTTTTCAGATTTAAAATTTCAAGTATTTGTGAAGTTTGTAAATTCAGAATGTTTTTAAATTTTATTTATTTTTTAATTCAAGACGTTTAATACAACCAAATTAAATAAAATAATTATAACTTATTTATTTTACCTGAAAATTACTAAATTAATTAATAAATCTGTTAAAAAAGGGAAAATAATAAATAATTATAAATTTTTAAAATGAGCATAAAAGTGTCTAGTTCGAGATATGAGCAGGGAACTTTGGTTTCAACTTTGAAATCTTGACCAATCATAATATTGTTGACAACTTCGTCAAACACAATGCACTCTGATAACGTTTTAAGTTCTACTGACACTTTGACAACTTATAACAGTCCATTTGTAAAAAAGTTTAACTCGCTGAAATATACCCGCCGGATGTATTCGGAATAAATTGGTTTATAGAACATTCTCATATGCCGCGAACATGAAATAAAAATTCCAGCTTGGATATTTTTCCCTCGGATGGAAAAATTACAGTTAATAGTAGTAATTATCCATCACAATAATTTTGTTAAAATATGAAAATTTAAATTGTATTTTTATTTATATTAGTAAAAAATAACATATTTAGAGAGTCTTAAAACATATAAAGAAATTGATTTTGGTGCTGAAGAAATTACATTACGAATCTGTAAAAGAAATTAATTAGAAAGTGAAAGATTACATAAATGAAAAATTACATAAATAAAAGTGTATGTTAAGCATTTGTTTATTCTTGAAAATTGCACCTGAAAATTGCACGCATATAACTACAGTATAAAAATAAGCACCAATAAACGTTTCGCTTGGGTATTATGGTGATATTTTAATTTCAGTTATTTTATACATTAACAAATACCAGAATATTTCGTTTTGTAGTTAGTTAAAAAATATATACGTAGTTTTTATTAATTTAACTAATAAAAATAGATAGTAAATTTAGAGTTTTATGAGACAAAAATACATAAAATATGAACAAAATAGGAGTTCTTTAAAAAGAAGTATTTATGAAGCCAAGTTAGTAATACAATAAAATTTAATGGCATGACAGTCTCACCCATGGTTTCTGGATCTCTTACTGTCTTGCTTCTGTATAAATCCTGTAGTAGAATGTCCATCGACAAGTACTAATGTGCAATACTATGATATATAGATATAATTCTCATAAATCACCATTTAAGGGGTCTGTTTTAGAAGAATTATTAATGTTAAAAAATTATAAAACCAGTTTTCAAAGAAGGCAGTGATGAAAGAACTGCTCACAGGTAAGCAATTGTTAACACGAATTTTAACCATTCCTCTCTTAAACTAATAACAGAATATCTATAATTTGTAAAGGTAAAAAAACACTATTAAACAATAGTACTAACATTTAGACAATTTATACGCAGCTATTCCTTCATTGATCATACATAATGCGCTTGTTTTCACATAATTATATAAAGATTGAAACACAAAATGGCTACCATACATAATTGGAAAAAAAATCCGCATAAAACAATATCATCGTGCTTGCGAAATTTCATTAATGCAAATAAATGCATTAAAAAACTGTAAAAAATGCTTAAGCAAAATGTTTCATTCAACTTACATGTATAAAACTTTATTCTCGAAGGAATACATGATTTCAAGATAATTACTTTTTCATTAAAAAAAGTATTCTACAAATAAAAAGAAAATAAAAGCAATGACAACAAATAGATGACACAGGCATTACATGAAATAAAAAAAAAGTTTTAAAAAGAAATAAATGAACTAAATCTAGTAGGCACATATTCATCCTAATCAAGCGTAAAAAGGATTAATTGAATACAGAATAAAAATGGAAATATAACTGATAGTTATAGAAGCAAATTAATCTAAATCACTCCTCCTTCAAGAATAGTATGGTATTCTCAAAAATCTCATTAA
Source organism: Maratus speculifer (assembly GCA_964019185.1). Taxonomy (NCBI): domain Eukaryota; kingdom Metazoa; phylum Arthropoda; class Arachnida; order Araneae; family Salticidae; genus Maratus; species Maratus speculifer. The sequence continues at coordinate 12,513,599 of OZ025289.1, forward strand.
TAAGAAAAAACCCCAAATAAATGCGTTATTTAAAAAAGTAAAATTGTCATTAAATTTACATAAATAGTTGCTAAAGCTTTTGTTACTGAGGAAATACCTGGCTACTGGATAATTACCTTCGTTAGGAAAATGCCCAGGGAGAAAACAAAACTGATTATAAACAGATGACAAAATAATTATATAAAATGAAAAAACTATGTATAAAGAAAAATAAATAGATGATCTCGTATTAACATCATTATTCTAATTAAATCTAAAAAAAGAATTATATATAGAATAAACATAAGATCTTATTGATAGTTATGTACGTAAATCGATCTTTGTTTAACCAATATGTTGTAATGAAATGTTCCACTAATTTCAGATAATTTCAAAATTTAGATTTCGTTATTTCAATTCAAAAGAGTTGCGGAAATCTGTATATTTTAAAGATGTACAAGGATATCTGGTATATATTTATATATCATAAGGATATGATAATTTTAGGACTTAACTTATTTGAATCGAAATATATTTTTTTAAATATTGAATGTTTTCTGTAAATACATATTTAATGAGTGTTAATATTTTATGTTTATTTATAAATAAAATTTCTTAAGAATCACATAATAAATCAATTTATCCGCAAGTGAACATTGAATACCTTAATTAATCTATTGTATAGGGCGTCAATAACACAACTTTAAGATTGTACCAATTTTTACAGCTTAGTTTTAAATATTTTTTCAAACAAATAAGGGATTAGACACAGAAATGTATTGACTATGCATGCCTGAAAGACAATTTTAGCAGACATGTATTTATAAAAATGTAATGGCGGCATTTCTTGACCAATGCTTTTTGGAGTTATTACACACCTGTGTGTAAAAACCCCATGCAAAAGAAAAAAAACTATAAAATAAGATGGAATAATGTCATATATATTGCCTAATTCTAAATATAAAAAATCTAAAGCTTTAAAAAGTGAGAATTTGCACTAACTTATTATTAATTACAATATCAGGATGAAGTCATATTCATTTAATATTTTATTATTCTCATATGAAAAAAAGTAGCAGCATTTAAGATATGCGAATTTTTCTATACCCTTTTTAGTTTTAAACAATAACAATAACTTCTCTCTAGAAAAAATAAAAAACAAAAAATAAAAATAATGCGTCATTCATAGATTATGAAGCATTTTCCAATACATTCAGAATAATGTAACAAACTAGCATCGTTCAAAAAATTAAAATATTACGTCTCATTTCACCATTTGGAAATGCATAACGCATTTCAAAACCGAATTTCAGCTGTTTCCATCTACAATCAGAAAATTATCCGAATTTTTTAACTATTCTGTATATGATATAGAAATTTAAATCCATTAACAAAATGCATTCCAAAATTTAGTTCATTTAAGCGATACATATATTTCAGTTGAAAATTCCCCTTCAGAAATTTCCTCTAATAAGAAGAATGGTATGCGAATACTTTTGTGCAGCCCGGTATATGAGGTATAAAATTTATAGATAAAAAGTAATATTTAAAAAAACTAATAAAATTTTATGGCGCATACCGAATTTTAAAACGGACTATTCAGCAATTATTACGCAAAGACAGAATTGTAACCCATTTCTTTATTGCCATTAAATTATTTTTACGTGTAATTTAACGTCCTAATTCCTAAAAAATTCCATATAATATATCCAATTACAATTTCATTATGCGCGTTTAAACACGCGTAATGAATTTGTATGAACATACGCAATGCATAAAATAATGCCATAAAATACCACAAACATGCAATCGAAGAATATTTCGCTCAATTCAATTGATAGCGTGATAAGATTTTACAATATGTAACGCAAGAAATGATTCAATTCGTACGCCGAATTTGTGAGCACTCTTTTTATCTCTTGGAGAGTAATTTTAAAACTCATTTCAAAAAGCTACTCACGCTCTCTGATTTTGAAGAACTTCTTGAAAATTAAAATAGAATTTAATCCATTTTCATCCCTCGATTTTATAGGTGTCTTCTTACCATCTGAACTAAGGGAATTTAAAATTAAATTTATAAATTATTTAAAGTGATTTAATGCAATTTTACATATAAAGATTTTTAAATACATTTTAAACGTGAGACTTTTTTATATTTTACAACAATTTTCTTTTAAAATAATTATTTTTAGAATCATTTCAACAGAAATAGTATTCGCAATTCAATTACTTATGTTCGTAATTCAACTTAATAAAACTTCAGTACTCTGAAATATATATATATATATATATATATATAGCAAGTATACTACTGATTATTTACATTTGTCAGCTGGAGATTCCATTGTTACAACGTAAAAATCAACAGCATTTTTATTAATGTAAGGATGATTTTTATAATTTTTAAGCTTAAAAATCGTCTTTCAAAATGATACCGAAAATTTTGTGAAAAATAATAACGTCATTTTTCATTTATATTACTGTAATATTACAAGTGACATTTAGAAGTTATCATATTAGAGATATAATATTAGAAGTTTGAAACAAACAAATGTATCTGAAGTTTTACATTATATAACCACAGCCCTGGTTTGAAAAGCATTTCATTGAGTAGGAAAATTGCAAAATCTACGGTTGTTAGATTATCAATTAGAATAAATGCTTTGAATTAAAAAAGCATAATTATGTATACAACATTTTCTTGAAATTCAATTACTCATATCTTGTTCTGTGGAGCTCTTTTAGATAAAACACAAAATTTCATTACTTGCAAGGTGCCAGGCTAACTTGTGAATGGTCTATTAATCCAATATAGCTAAATTCGCTGCGCACTATCAGTTTAAGCGAAATGTACCTGATTCGAACCATGGTCTACACTGCAGATTTTTTTTCACTCAATTAGGAAATTAAAACTGGTATGGTTTATTTCCTGTTAAGAATATCTGTGTTAAATTAATAAAATGAAAATGTTTACATAAGACGTGATATGTATCCGAAAATCTATGTTTAGTTTTATAAAACGCATTAATACATTATAAAAAAAAAATCGGACACTTTTCCATAAAATTGTGGCAGCAAAAAAAAATTTGTTTTTTAATAATAATTGAAATCTAAAAATATAATAGTTTTAAATATTTTTTTAATAAAGCGTGTTTTTTTAAATCTTTGGTAACCTGAGATAAGTTACTGATTTTTTCTTTCTATTTTTCTAAATTATACATTTTCGGCTTTTATTTTGCAGAGCATAAAATTTGCAACAAATACATATATAATAAAAATACGCACAAAATAACGAGTATTTTTTAACCTTTTTATATATTGTGGTAACAAATATTACTTTTTTGAGGGCTTTTTATTATATATTTCTATATGTTACTTGCTATTTAAATATTTTTTAACACATACCAGTTGTTAAAAGAAATACTTGGATTAAAATGCATATGTAATACGTAAAATGCATTCGATTAAATTCTTATTTTGATTTTTTTATTTAATTACTCTTGTTTAAAATAATTATTTGCTCATTAAATTTCACATAAGTTTGCCCATGATATCGCCTAACACATTTCCAATTTCTACTAATAAATATATTTTCTTTTATTTTTTACTTCCCGGAGCAGTTCTGATACAAGTGTAATTGTCTTGAAAGGAAGAATTTCTAAGTGAATTAAAATTTTATTTACTATTTATGTAAATTGAATAAAATTTTTGTTAAACAATGATTTACTTTTTTTCTCAATTCATTTATTCATAATTATAAAATTTTCGCAAAAATAATGCTATTATTTTATGTAAATTTTTTATTTTGGAAAAGTGTATGCAACACTGTTTTCCAATTCAAATATTATCCAATTATAGGAAAAGAAACAAATTGAATATTCTTCCTAACCTAAATAATAATTTTTTTTCGATAGTACCAATTATCAAAAATCGACGAATTAACAATATTCATCAAGGGATACTGAAATTACACAAGATGGCTAAAAATGTATACTTATTTGATTTTGAGAGTTGTTTCTTTGTATCATTAGGTAATAGACTTCCTATCAATAGCTTATCTACATATGTTTTTTTCCTTTTTATATTGTTGCTAAAGGAAAAAAACACAAACTTATTACATATTTCATTCAAATCATCATGCTCTAAAACATTAGCTGTCAATTTGGATTGTCAAGTTAGTTGCATCCTAAATAACACTATCAAATAAAGAATGTTTGCTCTGCCTCAAAAATATTCTAAAATGTTCAAATCATCAATAATGTGTAAAGATAAATTTGAGTTAAAGTTAAAACATCAAAATAATAATTAGAAAAGCATAAAAAATCATAAACATATTTACGCCGTAATTCTAGATTGAAAAAATATTAGAACTGTTGAACGTTAGAACTTGGAATGTTAGAATTGTTTAACTTCTCTTTATTTATTAACGAAACATCATTTTTTAAACAAAACGAGCATTTTTATTCTCAAATAATACAAAAAAATTTTAAAAAACCGTTTCTAAAATTTTTCAACATTGATTTATGTGAAATAGATAACTGTCAACATTCCAATTTTTTAGTCTAAAATTAACGTAATTCGAGTGAAAAAATAAATTATGAAAAGTTCTTTTAATTTATATGATTACTAAATAATATGTTTTTTAATACAATGTACTGTTTCATTTCACTTGAAAAAATTAATAATAACGCAATCTTTATATGCATAATATGTAATAAAAAATTACAATTATTATTTTTAGTCTTTTTAATAACGTTGAAACTTTCTAAGTTACACAGCAATTTTAGTTTAATTCGCAACATTTCTTTCTTGATGTTTAAAAGTGTTTTATTACTGTCAACGAACTTAAAAATAATTATGTACCGAGATACCTCTGTACTTTAAAGGTAACAAAATAAAGCAAATATGTGATAGCATATGTAACCAAAATAAACTTTTTTATTATATTACTTAAACAAATTGAATAGGTGCTACACATTAGCTACAAAATCACAGCTGCAAAGAAGTACATTACATTACTTTTTTGTAATTCTACGATTAATGTCTTGTAAAATTAATAATTTATTATTGGAAAATATTAAAATTAAAATTTAGAATTGTATTTGCACCTTTTAGTTCAATAAATGATATTTTTATCCGGACAAAATCACGTTGTATATAAAGTATGTAGCGAAATCTTATTAATGCTTGAGTAATTAATATAAAGAAATGGTAAGCAAACTGAAAAAAAAAATCTGCGTCATTATTATTTTTTAAATAATAACTCGGAGATTTTTTTAATTAGTAAAGAGGCAGTTGATTTATGCATAAAAAAATTAAAATTTCCAATTAAGGCTAAGCCTTAACTCTTAAATAGCTTCTGTTTTTTATTAAAATACCATATAATGCACATGGGAGATTTATAAATACTATAATACTCTTGAAATTCTCTTCGATAGCTGTCGCCCACAGCCCATGCAAGCTAAATCGTCTTTTTTTTCACACTTTAATAAGGCTTCTTAATATGCATGCAGAAAATTAATGTCACTTTTTGTAGTTAAAAATTATGTGTAAGTTTTCCCCTTTAATAGATGCTGTAATAAAAATAAAAGTTAATAAATATTTAATTTTTTTTAATGAGTATACTCAATTTTATTGATTTATTTGTTTATTTCACATTAAATCAACTGTCTTTAAATCATTGCAAAATACTATAAAATAATCATTTAACTAATTAATATTTGGTCTATCACATGCTGCATGTCTATTTAGTTTAATGTTTAGTTATAGAGATTTTTTCAGTTGTTATTTATTTTTTGAAATTTCAGAATATTTTATGTTACGAGTTGATTTATGCCATGGTTTTGTTGTTGGTTATTCATTAAGTTCAGAATTCAATGTTATTTCATTTTTGGTTTATTAAATTCAGTATTCAAAGTTATTTTCTTTTATATTCTTTATGTAATTGGAGTATGCGGTTTTGTGCTGTCTTGCGAAACCTGTGAGGATATATTTTTTAATAACTTTTTGATGCCTGTTACTCCTCCCACCTTCTGAAGAACAGGGAGTTTATTTTGTTTTGTTTTTTGATGTTGTTCTTTTATAATTCATTGTTGTTGCACCCATTTTATCATCTTTTCATCATTTTCATACTTTTCTCATAAAAGAAATATGAACTTTGTGCAAAATAGAGCTGCTATCTGCCAGTTGCATGAAGATGGTAACTTTTTACACTCATTTAAGATATATATATATATATATACTCTGAAAATTTGTTAATATTCTTATTTAATAAAAGATAAAATAAACTTATTTTGTTTTATTTTGTAAAAACGGCTTAATAATTCTTCTTTGCAAAGCTGTTTGCATTAAAAGTTGTCAAAGAGTAGTTCAAGGGAGTTTTAAAGGATCCCCATATAGCGTAACATGTTTTTTAATTAATCAAACATGAAAGATTTGAGCTTTTACAAATCTTATTATTTTTTTATAAATAAATAAAAATCATGTTTTCCTGTCCGTAGGAAACTAAAGTTGAGTAGGTGTTGGTAAAAAACAATTTATTTTTATTATTGTTATTTACGTTTTCTTTTTGCTTGATTTAATATTATTTTAACTACAAAATCTCAATAATTTTTTAGAAAAAAAAATTTATATGAAATTTCTCACACGAGATAGGATGTGCATTAAAAAATTAATTTAAAAAGTGACACGTTTATGTTGAATGAATGGGTGTGATCATATTACCTTGAGAAATTATATAAAAAAATAAATCAAACGAAAGAAAATATAAAAAACTTAAAACTAATTCAATGAAACATCTAAATATTGAATATCACTGAAACCCCAAAAATTAAATATCGCTAATTATTGGTTCGCATATTTTTTCGCTGTGCAGTTACTGAATTCTACAATAAAAAAACTTCGTTAAAACCGACACTTTGAATACATTTTAAATTATTTCGCAATTAATTTATTTATTCTGAAAATATAAAGTAATTTTTTTTCTATATTTTATTTGTTTTAAATGGCAATTACATTAATGTATATTGATATAGCAAATACATGTAAAAGATTAGTAATTGCCTTACAAATGAATGGGAAATACATAATGATTGTCATTTGTATTTATTTAGTTTATGAAATAAAACTCGAATTTATTTATATCAAATCAAATAAAACTAGCCAAATGTGGCAATCACAAAACTTTCTTCTATCTTATGCATGTTAATACTGCCGCAGCGTAGCAGCACTACCGGTTAAGTCGTTTACACTAAAATTTATTCTGCAATAATTTGTAACTGAATCATGTCAACTTATAACTGAATCTGCAATTTGATTAAAATTCGTGCATTAACTTTTATAGATACAGGTTTGCAAAATCGTCGAATATGCTACATAGCATCTGTTGGGCGATTTACATAAAAAACTAAACAACACTAATCTATATCAGGGACTTATTGAATCTGAAGTTTTAGACAAAATCGTGCATGAGTTCTTGAAATAGTCATTGCAATAATCACGAATAATGTATCATGGCAGCACCACCTATTGAGCGACTTGCACCAAACGTATTCTACACCAGTCTATATTCAATATTAACAAAATCTAATTTTTTTAAATCCATGCACTAGTTCTTGAGATATGGCTATTGTGGAAATTGTAGATAATGCAGCATAGCGTCCACTTATTGAGCGATTCACACCAAAAGCTAATCATGTCTAATTTATATCAAGATCTCACAGAATCTAAAGTTTTGTGAAATTCTGTGCATTATTCATGAGATTTCTATCATGTAAATGCATACAGATATACTCACAGCCAGAAATTTTGTAAAAACATGTTTTTCGTAATCTCTGGCCCCTAAAATGTGTAAATCCGTTGAAAACCTAATTTCGAAAGTTTTCACGAATCCAATACTTTCGTCTGGTAAAGATAGAAGAAAGTAAAAATTACATTTTTTTGTATAGGTAATAGTATAATATTACATTAATAAATGAATGATTATAAATTTCTCTTTGAACATTTCTTAATTAATTCGCTAAAATACATCAATAAGTCTATCTAAATTTAAATTTCATAAACATTAATTAAATAAATTCTTAGATATATTTAAGCATCTGCATATTATTGTTAAGGAAAAAGTTGAAATTCATATGTTATATTATTTTATGCATGCCCATCAGGAGTATATTTTCAAAAGTTTCAATGAAGATATGGTTTATAGAAAGATTTTGATCAATTATTTAATTGACAAAATAAAGTTATGAAATAAAATATCGAAATATTTTCTACACTTTTGCCTGTGCTATAAAATACAATGCATAATATAAAAATACTTTGAATTGTTTATCTTCTATCGCTGAAAGAAAGATTCTTATGCGTACTGTATTTTTTTAGTGTCACATTTTATGAAAAAAACTATCGCTGTACTCGAATATTCTGTGAGAAAATCCAAACTAAAAGACTTACGTATATCGCTATAAAGTGTTTGAAATAAAGATAGGAAATTTTTGTTCCGCCGATTATACGAAATTTTGACATTTATTTTGTTTTGCTTTGACATAAATCTGTTATTGCGATTTTATATACTGAAATTGGAATATAAATGCACCTATTTTTCCCATAGCCTAAAGAAAAGGAGAAATAAACGATTCTTTCCATGCTTAGGATTTCGACTATTTCACGAACCACGTAAAATATAATATTCTTGAAATCTATTTTGAATAGAACTTTCAATGTAGCGTGGATTTTTATTATTGGTATAAATGGCTCTAAAAATTAGTTATTATTTAATTTATTTCTTGAATGGCTATAAAAATTACTGCATTATACATGAAAAAAAAAATACACTGCATTTTTGTTTAAAAATTTATATCTTTAATTCTTATCCGAATATCAAAATTTCCTACAAAGCAGCGTCGCAAGTTCAGGATTGGTTTTTTTTGTGTGTGTTTGATATATTACCATTTTTAAACAGGATTATCGGCCTAACTTAATGTGCAATGCAATGAAAGATTAAAAAAAGCAGGCATTAAAATTTTAATAAAGTTGTATTCAATACATGCTAACATTTTTTCATTAAATATAACAAGTATAATGAAAGAATGAGAGAAATTATTTTAGTAAAAAAAACTAAGTTAATAGTAAAAACTTTTTATGAATTGCTTCTACATTTATCAGAAAAATTTCCTAGCTGATGATTTCCTAGCTAAAGATGTTGGGATATGATATAGGAGACTCTAAACGTATTCTGTAACATCGAGATTTCTTTTTATGCTTAATATCATTAAATGTAAATTTTAAAAAACTGAAGAAAAATTGTCTTGATAAAATAATTATCCTTGTCAATTGCATCGTAAATCAAAGCAATCAGTTAATTTTCACTTCCTTTAAAATGATAAATCAGATGCTTTGATAATTAATAATAATCTATTTGTAAAATCCCTAAATAAAATGCTTAGTATTGCATTTTTTACATTTTGTTTCTTTATACTTAAAAAAAGGGCAATTTGTTATATTTATTTGAATGAAAATTTCAGAAAGAGATTAAAATATTTTAAAAGATTCTTAACTGAATGATCTATCTTAAGGAAATTTTTTTCGCATAAAATATTTAATTATTAAAATAAATTTTAAAATTTTAACATATTATTAGGAAGTTTATATTATTAAAAATAATTACTAGTATTTGTTAATAATACTGAATTAAAACTGAAATCAAATTTGGATTTATAGATATTTTTGGTTTAAAAGTGTAGATGAGATAAGCATTCTCTTGTTCAACATTTTTTTAATTGCCACGTTTTAAAATTTAAAAATTAATACTACATTTTTATTAATGACTGATTCTAACGCAGTATTGTACGAGAATTTTTGAGAAAAAAAAAATATTATTAAGCTGATGAAAAACGTTGTAAAATTGTATTTTCTTATTTTAAATAAAAAATCTCGAAATCTTTAGAGCGAATACAGCACTGAAGAAGCGCAATTACCTATCTTCAAGCTATTAAGTGTTTAAAATTGATTTAACATTCAAATATGATTAATGTTATTTACTAAAATATATTCTATATAGTGATAGTGTTTAATTCTTCAATAATAACATTCAGAATGTGCAATGATTTACTTAAATGCAAAAGAACAGTTTTAGATTCATTCCGACTTTTGAATTTCATCAGGTTTTTGTACAATAAGTGATATACATATATTTGACACATCCGACCATAATATTTGAATACGTATTAAAATTCTTTGTTCTGTAATATATGCAATGATAATTCATAGGTGGCAGAAAAAAATTGTTCAGCAATATAAAATAATGTAATGCTCTAATAAAATCTAAAATAATAAATTTTAACGTTTTTTACTAAAACTACTTCATTTTATTAAATTCGTAATTTTACTTTTCATGTAAATTTGTTCTTTATACATTTTTAATCATTTTAAACTCATCAAACTATCATTAAATGTTTGATTTAAAAAGTCTTTAAAACTTCAACTTCATTTGATTTTCTGCTACTTTTCCAAATTTTCGATTAACCCTCAAAAATTATCAATGAAATATTGAATGAAATTACTTTCGGACTTTAAAAACTAATTTTTTATGTCAACATACGAGTTCCACATTAAAGTACTTTCCTTATTATTAAAAGAATTCAAAGTGTTTACTAACACAATTTTGAAAAGTGTTTGATAATTTGTAAAGTTTAATAAAATTTTCAGTTTGTTAATTTCAAATTTCAATAAATTGCATTGGAACTTTTATTGAACACGTATATTTCTTTAAACACGTACTTGGAAATTTTAGAATATATTTTAATACTCTGCTTACTCAGTTTTAAATTTAATTTAAAACTATTAGATTTCATGAAATTTCTAAGGCAAAATGTAAGACAAAATATGTGAACATGTGTTAAAATTCTATATTTCAATCTATAATATCTATCTTATATTGCCGATTTTAATCCATAAATTACCAGGAAATAGAAAAAAAAATCTTTAAGAAATATCAAATAATGTAACTGTCTTAATTCTATCTAAAATAATTATTTTTGACCTATTTTTCCAAAGCATACTTCATTTATTTAAATTCGCAATTTTTCTTTTCGAATTAATTTACTGTTTGTATTTCTCAATCATTTTAAAATCATCAAACTAATATTAAAGGTTTGAATAAAAGAGTTTTCAAAAACGGAACTTCATACGATTTTCTGTTACTTTTCCAAATTTTTGATTAACCCTCAAAAATTATCATTGAAATATTGAATGGAATTACTTTTGGACTTCAAAAACTAATTTATTCCGCAAAAGTTCAATATTAAAGTATTTTCCTTATTATAAACAGTATTTTAAAGTTTGTGAACATCTTTTAGATAATTTGTAAAGATTAATAAAATTTAAAGTTGTTAGTTCCAAATTTTAATAAATTACACTGAAACTTTTACATATCAGTAAACATGTACTTGAAAATTTTATGATATATTTTGATACTCTATTTCGAAATAGTTCTGATAATGTATGTTAATTTCTTTATGAAAATAACAAAAATACGAATTTTGTCGTTTCTAATACATATTATCATGTTCAATATATACTGTTTTTGCTACTGCAATACAAAGACTTTTATATATTTTTAATAGCAACTTACTATTTCTATCATCTTAATGCCAAAGCCTCATTTTTCGGCGAATAATTCTTAAAGTATTATGTACTGTTTTTGTACTCTCGCTATCTAGAATCATCTTGAAATGCGCAAGAAATGTCTACAATTAACAAACATAAAACAATGAAATTTATGAAATGAAATTTAATAAAATATACCTTATGCGTTTTTCTTAATTTTCAATTATGTGTGTGTACTTGTTATAGAACATACATATTTTTGTAATTTAATGGAATTATCTTGTGATTCATGATGCAACTGGATCTTGTGGAAAATTGTTTATCGTTCTATCATTTTTGTAACTGACTAACTGAGATGTAGCTCACTCCTCTTGCAAATTTAATCTTGAATTATTATAATGATTTTCTGGAATTTTTCGATTTAACTTTGCCAATATAAGATAAGTTTGGCATAGTTTGAGAAACATAAGGGGGGATAGAACAACTCAGACGGATTATAACGTCTTTGAAACCCTGTCTTATCTTTAATCATTTCCGAGTTATGTTGGCTAGACAAAAATGCACCAAAACGGCAGTAAGTCTTAAAAAAGCCACATTTGTAATGCTCCTGTAATATCTACACACAAAATAAGCATATATTTGAAAGTATAAAAGAAAATAATGCTGTAGATATAGAAAATAATGCTATAAGTGACACCATTTCAATAAATGTATGTATATTTATTGGCGAGCTACAAGCTCTGAAATGCGCAACAACAAATTTCGGACAATTTTTTCACATAATGCGTTGAATATTTCTTTGACATATTTTTGAATGCCAAGTCAATAAAATATCAAACAGATTTTTTTACTGGATAAATAGAGATTTTATAAAAAGCATAATTTGGTAAATAGAATAGAGTTGCATGAAATGAATATATATAATTTTTTTTAACCTATAGACTTATCATCCTTAAAAAAAACATTTTCTCGTTTCGATTTCGTTTAAATTCTTATAAGAACACACTTTCATTATAATTTTTCATAATCTACTAATATTTCATCATCGGCTAAAGTTCACGTTTTTCTTTAATTCAGCATAATATATTATGTATTTTCCCAAAATAAACTAAACTGTATTACTTAAATGTCAATATCTTATTTCGAAATATTAAAATCATTCCATTAATCCATTTCCCTTTAAAAAAACATTTATCAAAAGCTTTAATTTTGTTTTATTTATTTTTATTAAATTATCGTCTGTCGGCAATTCCAAATAAGTACACGCATGTACTGTTCACTCCTGTGCAATTTAAAGCAGAGAATGTTTAAATACAAAATTGCTTGAGAATAAAATGAACTGGTTTATGCTAGTAAGATCAGGAAATTATTTTTTACACTAAGAAAGTTGATAACTATTTTTAAGAAAACAAAAGGAAATAGAAGGCAGAAAATGTATTAAAATGTTTTATAAAATGTTGCAATCAAGAGCAATTTTTGGGACCAATTAAATTTTAACATGTGATCACTTTTTTACTGGCGTTTCCTTTTCTTCTTTGCAACAACTTTTTTGATACATTGCATGCAAAATCAACATTTTCAAAGAACTTCGCTCGCAGAAGCTAAGGTAGAAGATGCAGAATGATGTTTGCACTAGTTTGCATTGTCACAAAAAGGTGTATCGATTTTACAATTTTTAGATATAGAATGCACATATCTTATGGCAGGCTATGCAGTAGTTTTTCTTTATAAATGACTTAAAGAACTCAGTCAAATAAAAGGGAAATGTGTGAGATAATATAAACAATCGCGAAAATGAAATTGCAACCACTTATACTGTAGAACAACTGTAACGCACCCCAATTGTACAGAAATCATGTTGTAGTGCATTTCAGAATTTCATATCAGAGAAAGAAAAATCATGTGTTAAACCTAGGTAATAAAGAAAATATTGAACATTTCCATAATACATAACTTCGCCGACCCATTCTTTTCTGCAGCTATGTATATGATCTATGTGTTTGTAAATATTCTAAATACAATGTTAAAATTTTGCTTTGTTAGAAAAAGTATAACGAAGATTAAAATTCACCTTTAGCAATTTCTAATAATAGACAGAAACGTACTTGAATTCTTTTGCACAATCCTGTATATTACGTGCAGATATTTATACGACCGCATATTTAGTTTAAATTATTAAAAAAACCGATTAAAATTATTGAATTCATATTACCGGGAATCGCTATTGCACAGGTGTCCATATATCCAGTTTATTGTATAGTCCGATGCATGATTTATTTAAATTCTACAAACATCTCTTATTATACCAAATGTAGTTGAACTCCAGGAAGCATTAGTTTTAATTAAAATACATACGATAATTGAAAAAGCTCTTCAGCAATCTTTTCTTATAGACCATACTTTCGATACAATATCTGAGATCTGGACACAGGTCCAAAATATTTTATGCGCCTCTGTAAATGAACAACAAATGTGATGCAAATCATATTTAACTGCAAGCATGTTGTAGTAAATTTCAGTATTCATCATTGTATTGATTGTCTCAGTAATTTAATTTCATCATGTTTGAAATAGTGCAACGCAATTAAAATACGCTGGGAATATTTTTCCCCGTAGACTATTATATTACCGAACAATTTTCTGTGATCTTGTAAATGAATGTTAAATGTTTGTACCCCATTTTCTACAGAAATCCTTTTTTAGTGCACTTCAGAAACTGATATCAATTTCAATATTATTAAAATAACCTTAATAAAATAACATTATTAAAATACACTGCAAATGATTTTTCTTCACAGACTATGATATATTGAAATACTTTTGAGTTCCAGGTACGCACACTATAAGTACTGCACTTAACATATTCGATAGTAACCATGTTCTTGTGAACCTTAAAAATGCATGTAAATTTCGTTACATTTAAAATGTAAAGAAACATGTATATGTAATGTTATGTAACATTATCAAAATACACCACAAATGATTTTTTCGCTTTAGACCATAATTTAAAGTCTCCTTTTGAGTGCTCCTGTGATTCAGCTATAATTGCTACCTGGTTCATTTAGAATGTCGTACATGCTATGGCAAATCTCAATAACATATATTATTTTCGTATGAATCCCACTATATTTACTCAAGTTAAAACACGGACAAACAGACGGCAGACCCCAGGCGCTCCGCATCAGGTATACAGACAGGTTGAAGTCGTAAAACTTTTAGACCATGTTAGAAAGTGCAAAAAGGGGGTCGTTTCCGTAAAACGAAAAAAACTGTGTTAGAAAAAATCTACTACAAAACTGTGTTTTAGGTGTCATTTTTGTATAATTTGTGTATATATTTTTTGCATACCATAAAACTTTATAGAAATTTATTATAAAAAAAATTGTTAAAAGTGACAACATATTTTTACTTTTTAAAAGCTAAGAAAATGTGGAATTAATATAAATTTACAAATCTGTTTCCAGTACACTTAGAGCACACTATGCGAAATTGAGATATTGACTGAGGGAATGTATTTTCTCACAATTACAATAAATCTTTAGATTTTAATCCCGAAAGTGCATTTTAAAGTAATTTTTATTTATATATTCAGAATGGAACAATTTTAAGAATTAACACACAAAAATATTTTTTTTTTTTGATTAGTTGAGCTTTTCTTACTTTCTAAGAATGATAAAAAGTATTTTTCATTGATCATTACGTCATTTACGATATGGATAAATTTGCGTAACATTTTCTAGTCATTTAATATTTAACTTAAAAAAAAACTTATTTCATTTTAATTATTTTATTTATATTAACCTCTTTCTCATTTCATTGCAACATCAGAGCATATTTATTTTATTTTAATATGTGTCTCTTTTTAGCACTTACTCAAAATTACATTGTGTTATTAAAAATTAAAACTTGAAAACTTATACTTTGTTTCAAATATGACGTTACATTGATATTTTTAAAATTCTTAATGGAAAGTATTCCTGTGCACTGTAAAAAAAAGCTGTAAAGGTACTAAACATTTTCTAGGAAACTGGGAATCCAAGAACTTTTCATGTAACGATAACAGGAAAAATTCATGTAACCGATTCTAAAACTTGAGTTTTTGTTGTTACCGTTACAGGAAAAGTTCTTGGAATCCCAGTTTCCTAGATAAAGTGTAGTACCTTTACAGATTTTTTTTTAGAGTGTGGCGTCACAATTGGTAAAAAGTTGAATTTTATAGCCTCGAACCTAAAGAAAGAAAAAGGTTCATTTTTATTACGGATTAATATCTGGAAAAACTACTAAAATGCTTATATTCTTGTAAAGTGTGAAGTTATTTTCTTGTGAAGTCTTCTAAGTGTAAAAGAAATTTTATATAATCGTTTGCTTGATATAAGAAGAAAAACAGTATTCCTCTGACGTCACAATTGGTAAAATTGCGGTTTTTAACCTCGAACCGAAAAACAGAATAGGGTCCATTTATTTATTTCATTTTCTTTCATCACGTGAAAATCTTTCAGTTGAAAATTAATTACAGAAAAAATAGAATAGAAAACAGAAATATTTTTTTTTTTGGCAACGAAAAAAGAAAGATGATTAAATATTATGGAAATTTTTTTCAATTCATTCTGTATGAAATATAGTGAAATGCTGAATTATTAAGAAAAATATTTGAATAAAATAATTAAAATTTAGCCTATGTTCATTTCAGGCCAATAATCCAATTGTATACAAAAATTCAAAGACATTAATCTATCCGTTTTGAAGCCAATTTCATTTAAATTTTTCGGACACACTTTCAGATTTATAATATGTATATAAGGAAGAAGGAAACATTGTTTTTAATTTTTTTTATTTTACTTTTTAAATTTTGAATGCATTTATAATGGATATAAATGAAATTGCTTACCATGTGATCGCTAAACATAATCATAAAAATCAGAATGTAATCATAATATTGGATACCCTCACATTCTACTCGATATTTTAAATGTTTCGTAATACATCCGATTGCCTCTGTATTTAATCTTCACCAGTGGTAAGAATAACAGATGTCTGAATTTCGATAATTTTAGTATACTGAGTGAAATACACAACAATAATACATAACTAATCTAGTTAGAAAATATTAAATTAACAGTATTTAATAATTTTTTCCTTTTAATCATGATAATTTTTTTTTGTTTTTTAAATTGTTTCCAAAATTATTTACAAATTAAGAATATGAAAGCTTACAATACTTTGTTTTAACCATTACAATATATTTTCTAATAAAATACCTTTATTTTCAGAGAAAATTTTAAACATTCTAATATAAATTTCTTTAATCTATCTGTGAAAGTGTTTTTATTGAAAAATATTTAATGTCTGATTATATAAAAATATATATTTATTTTCATCGAATTAAATTCCTGTTCAAACGCGTCATCATTTCACGAGGTTTTATTACTGACTTTAATGCAATAAATTCCTCTGGGGCATTCAATTAAAAGTTTAACGAAGGATCCCAAATCTAGTTACTTCCAGAAATATTTGTTCAAAGTGGAAAAGGGAAACCGAACTTTTCTCAAACTCACCTAATTTCCATTCATTTTGTCTGTTTAAGGAAAACAATGCTTACAATGAATTCAGTGAAATAACCCAAGGATATGGAAAAATTAAATAAGTCATTTAAAGGTTAATTCATTGAAGATACTTAAATTAATATACTTCATTAACGGTAGTTTGAATCGATTGGTGATAAAGTAAAATTAATGTGTTTAATTTCAAGAAATTTAAAAGCAATTTATTATTATTATGTGTGTCTTTATGTGCTCTTTTATGTATTCTGAAGTAAATTAGCCAAAATCTACACAGTTGCGAAAAATAATTTTCACATTTAAAACTTGCTTTGCGACATTTGCCAGAAAGTGAAATTGAACTAAGCAAAGATTGCTCTTTTAATCAGTTAAAAAAATCTGTACAGTTACTAAACATTTTTGTTTAAACAAGGATACCTAGAACTTCTCTAGTAATGGCAACAATTCATATAACTGATTCTGTTACATGAATTTTTGCCGTTAATGTTGCATAAAAAGTATTAGAAATCGCAGTTTCTTGGAAAAAGTTTAGTAACTTTATAGATTTTTTTTACTGTGTAAAGAATGTAATTAAATTAAACAATTGCGACAACGAATTAACGAATTTAAAGGTATAACCTAATGATACGACAAATTCAAAAGATTTAAAGGGTGATTCATTCGATATACCTATAATAATAGCGATAGAATTTTCTGGTGACAAAAGTAAAATTATTTTCTTTAGTTTAGAGATTATCAAACGTACTTTAACAATGTCTTAAGAGAAAAGTTATATGCATTTTGGGATCACTTGTGCCTATATCTGCAACGTTATAAAAAACAAATCTTGCATTTAAATATTTCTTTATGATCATTGCCAGGAACAGTAAACGAATTCGAAAAAATGATGCACTCTTAATTAGCTTTTTTTTAAGTTATATGAAAGAAATATGCATTTCTAAATGACAGGTTTTATGGACTGGAAGATGTTTTTATACGATATGAATTTTAGAAATGCTGAACGAGTTTGTGATTTGATTTGGAATGTTTTTGTTTGTGGTGTATATTTATTTTCAAGCTATGTGGTAGAATGGAATTATCACAGCTCCAAGCAATGTCTTTTACTAACTCCATATATTGTTTGTATTAAGTCCCGGATTTTAATTGTTTTGAATTCACGCTACTTTAAACGCATTCCAAATTTAACGACTAAAAAGATTCACAACTTCCTACTTAACACATTCCTAATAGAATAATCCTATTAGAATAAGATCTAATTTCTCATTCAAGTAAACAGTCTTTAGAAGCTCTAAAGTCTGGCTAAAATGTTTTTCGTATCAAAAAAGGAAAGTTTATGGAAAATATATCTCTTTTTTTATAAATTGATAATAAACTCTATAAAAAATAGTAATCATGCAAACTGGTACCCTTTTTGTGTGTGTCTTACATTAGTTTTATTTTTTTTCGTTTCACATTAACTCTAGTAGAAATTACTTTTCCGTATTGAAAAGACTGAGAACTGTCTAAATGTTTAGATACTTTTCGGTTGTGAGAGAAATAACGAAAATAATTCTCAGTCAAAGAAAATAGAAAATGTATGTAATGCACCGTGCTTTTTTATAGAATATGTTTCCAACATTTTATAGAAATGAAACAGAATGCAACCTTTGTTTTAACCTTTACTGAATAATATGTGATAACAGACAGGTTATTTAACTTTGTGAAATAGGTTTGTTTTTAGTTTTCTGAGCAGAATGTTTTTGAAAAATTGTTTTATTTCATAAAAATAATTTTTAAAATGAATATATAAATACATACACTTTTTCCTCGAATGAAAAACTTACTTACTTCCAGAAATATCTGTTCAAACTGAAAAAGGGAAACTAAATTTTTCACAGAGCCATCTAATTTCTATCAATTTTGTCTTTTTAATGAAAACAGTCCTATAACGAATCCAATGTTATAACCTAATGATGCGAGTAAATTAAATAAGTGAAGATAAAGGTTGATTCATTCGAGATATTTTAAATAATTTTATTTGTGAATGGCAGATTGAATCCGCTGGTGATAAAGTAAAATTAATTCAATTTAGCGAATCTCAAACATATTTTATCAATATTATAAGAAAAAACTTTTATGTATTTTAAGAAAGTATACATAGCCTTTTGTATACTTTTGCCAAAGTATACATAGTCTCTACATACATAATTTTCCTATTAAAGATTTTTGATTAACGATTTTTGTAAAAAAATGTAAATAAATTAAGAAAAGAATTCACAAATTTAATATTTTATATGAAACAATATGTTATTTTTAAATGGCTCTCCTTTTTAGGTGTGCTCGTATTTATATAAATGTGTAGAACCTATAAAAGTCCTCTGATCCACTCGCTTTTTATACCGTATATAACAGCTCAAAAAAGTATGAAATAGTTTAAATTTTAATATAAAAAATCGCTAGAAACTTTTTCCAAGTCATTTCACATTTTATAATATCGAATCAAAACATAAAAAGGTATTAATAAATGCTTTCATGATTCTACTAAATCCTATCATACGCAATCAAGTCATTGATATCCTGTGATAGATTTTGTTTCAAGGTAATCATAATGATTGCCTCCGATTTACCATTGAATCATTTGTTTCCGTATTATTGAATGGAACATGCAGAAATGTAATACATTTTGTGTTCATGCATTTAAGTATAACATACTACAACTACTCCACGAAGATCTGAATACTTTGTAAAATTAATTATGGTACGAAGATATATTTTTTACCCATTTTCGAGGTGCAACTGACTTATTTATACGGTATGAATTCTTGAAATGTTGAAAAAGGTATATATGGTTGATTCGAATTAGATTTTATTTCAGATTATTTTAATTTATAAATATAAAAAAAAAAAACTTTTCATCCTGATTTTTTTTAATTCGAGCAAGCTGTATCCTTAAAAGGAACAAGGGGCACAATCTAAGACCCTGATTTAAAAGTTCAATGAAGCATCTTGAATCTCTTACTTCCAGAAATATTTGTTAAACTGGAATTAAACTGGAAAAGAGAAACCAAACTTTCCGCAGAGTTACCGTATTTATAAGAATTAATCGTTTTAATGAAAACAATGCCGTCAACAAATCAAACGGAATTGCCCAAGGATTGATGAATTTAAATAAGTGATTTAAAGAATGATTCATTCGAGATACTTAAAATAATATCGTTCGTTAACGTTGGATTGAGTATGCTGGTGACAAAAGCAAAATTAATTTAATTTAGAGAATCTGAATATTAATTTATTAATATCATAAGAGGAACAGTTCTATGTGTTCTAAGATAATTTATGGCAAAATATGCAAAGTTGCGATAATTAATTATTGCATTTAAATATTTTAGAACAGTCGTTATAAGGAAGTGTAACTTATTTAAGTAAAGAATGCACTATCAACTTGTTCATTGTCTCACAAAAAATAAATATATTATTTCTAAAATGCTTATGATTTTATACTGCATAAATTTTAGAAATATTGAAAAAGAATGTACAAATGATTTGAAATTTTTTAATTGAGTTTATTTTAATTTTTAAATAATTAAAAATTTTTCTATTTATTTTTAAAGTAAAACACATTATATCTTACAAATGGTGAGAGAGAGAAATACGCATTAATATGTTGTGTTTAACCAGCGGACTCGTGCAAGGCTTTTGAATTGCAATCTTTTGCTCAAACAAGTTTGCATTAATTTTAATGAATTATAATAATATAACCTATTTTTAAATGATTTAAGTGTACTATTTTATAAACCTGTCCAAAAACTTATTGACTGATACATCATTCATCTATGCAGGTTCTCTATATGCATAGAAAAAAGATGTTGAATAAAGAAATAATCATCATTATGTGCTACATGTAAAACCCTCATAAGAAGGTCATATAAAATTTAGATATGAGATTTACATACAACTCTTAAAATGTATCTTCTCTGCACAGTAATTAAAATCAATTTTCACATTACCAGCACTGTTTTTTCTTTATTCTATTTCAAAGAAGAAAGTTCGTATTTGAATGTAACCTTTTAAAACTACCATAAACAATATAATAATACCTCCAATTTTTAAAACAAACCTTTCAAAATTTTGTAAAGGATGAACGTAGACTAGAAAAAATCTCGATAAAATATATAACCATCACTAACACCGTCAAAAAGAAATACTAAGTTTTCTGATCGTGAAAGAGACTTGATTCCATCATAATATTTGGGAAATATAAGGTGACCAAGCAATTTCAAGCCAAAATTAATGCTGAAATTTACTAAGATGCTGCATTTCCTTTTTTTCTGTAAACATTCTTTAATGCCTTTTTTTTCTTTTTGAGGGAGAGAATTGAATTTGACATCTATCCATTATACGAAATATTATGAAAGTATTATTGTTATAAATGCTTTCTTATTTTCATTGATTGTGTTGAAACTATGAAAGTTTATTATTGTTATTTTGCACAAAATGAATTTATTCATATCTGAAAAAGTAAACAAAACTAAACACAGTTACTGTCACACAGTTAACTGCTAAAATTATAAGAAAAAATATTTTTTCAGGACAAAAGTTTTCTTTAAAAATAGAAAAGTTAGAATTTATAAGTGAATTTTCCCGATAATATCATGAGACGAATCGCAATAATTCATCTTAATTCAACCGTAAAATATATCGCCAATATTTCTTCAATATTGGGATGTTTACATTTTGCCCTTATTTAGCCCTTATATTGCCCTTATTTATTTTCATTGGAAATATTGCCAATAAAGCGCCAATATTGTACAAATGTTAGCCTTTCATTGGAAATATTTCCAATGAAATTCCAATATTTAACCAATATTGGCATTTTACTGCCAATATTTCCAATGAAACCCCAATAATGGCATAATATTGGCTGCAAATATTGGCTAAATATAGGCAAAATGTAATCATCCCGATAATGGTGCAATATTTTATGCCAATATTGTGCCAATGTGCCAATATTGCTCCATGATATAGACAATATGGGTCCAATATTGTTTGATTACTAGGCATAATATGAACTTTTAAAAAGTTCAATGTTTTACTTAAAAAGTGACTAAATTAATAAAAGAGATGTTACAAGTTTAAAATGTACCTTTTTTAAAAAACTTCTTAGTACTTTCAAGCCCTATATTTTTAAAATTTTCAGAACAAAATCACGTATTTATAAAAATAAACAGCATTTACTTAGTGAAATATTCTCTGATGAAAATCTTTGAAAGGCTTAAAAGTACTAAAAAGTGTTTTAAAAATGCCTATTTTAAATTTGCAACATATCTTTTATTATTTTAGTCACCTTTTAAGTAAAACTGTGAACTTTTATAAAGTTCATATAATATATTTTATAAATTTTCCTACTGTTGCAGTTATAATATCTCTGTATGAAAAAACTTGAACAGATATTTTGTTCTTTTTTAAGGTGATCCTCGAGATGCATTTCATGGAATGAAAATTGTGTTCTGCATTTAAACTGTGAGTTTTTTAAATAAAAAATATTCAGTAAAGAGTCATACTTACTGAATTTTTACATATATCATGACATTTTGCTTATTTTTTCTAATAATATAACTTTTTGTTCATTTCATTCATGACGGGTAATTATCAGCACGAGGGATATAGGCCGAGATGTGAGGGTTCCTTTCGTGGACGGATGGGTTTTTTCTAAGAGAACTTAACTCGTACGTTTTAAATAAAATGCATATTTTAAAGCAAATAAATTCAAGTTTTGATGAAAACCACGGAAACCTCCGAAATATTAGACACACGAGCATGATTGGGTTCGTGTCCATCACCTCCCATCTACCTGCTTTAAGTGCAGAAACTCTCGGTCACTGGTGGCGATCCTCTAACATTTTAATGCTTGGTACTAACAAAGTATACTTGTATGACAAGTGTTAAATAAAAGTGATGCAACATATTTAAAATAGTAAAAAGGAAATTTTGATTGATTTTTCTTTTGTGCCTTGAAGGACAGTGCTTCTTAAAAAATTCTAAATGTCATTTAAATGTTTCAGAAAAATAGTTTTTAAAACTTAATTTAATTGAATTTCTTCGTTCGAAATCTTTAGCTGCCGAAATTCTGAAATCATTTATCCCCTTCTACGAAATATTATCTTTGTATGGATACATTGTATGGATATTTGAAAGCTGAAGTTATTATGATTTTTCCGAACGTTATAACGCGATGTCACAGAGTTCGCTTCCAGAAAATTTAAATCTCTATTCATATCATGTTTTAAAAATAAAAGTCATCTTATGTACTCCGTTTTCAATTAAAATCTAATAAAGACAACCTCCAGATATAAAAGGCTAGTGAGTGAATTTTTTTTCACTTTAAGATTTAAGTACGGTGATTCTGAAAATTTTATAAAAGACTATTTAAAAAGTGTTTCGTTTCAACTGAAGGATTCCCCTTCTGCGAACATATATATATATATATATATTTGGAAACTGCATGGAAGTTCCCTTTTCTATTCTTGAAGTTTAACCCTTTCATTCCCAGTGAGTCCAAATGGCATCATGACATTATTTATTTTATTTCTATATTTTATTCGGATATTTCGAATTCATACCAGAAAATTAAAATAGAAATACTTGTTTTATGTAATAGCAAAAATTCCATAATTAAATAAAGAGAAATTTATCATTGAACTTTTCTGGTGTAAATTAAGATTCTTTGAACTATGGATTTTTTAGAACGTTTTTTACCATGGGAATGAAAGGGTTAAGTATGGTTAATTTTCTTATAGTAGCAAACTTCATAAGAATTAATTCTTTGAATCGGTTATAAATAAAATCATTATTTAACTTAAGAAAGCGGTTAGCGCGTAGTTAGATAAAAGTATTTTTCAGCATATGATAACTGTTGATTTGAAAAAAATGTTTACAACGTTTTTTATCTAAAACTGTAATCATTATTAAGCTAACAGAGTCCCAATGGAATCAGTTATAAAATAATTTAATCTGATCATCTTATTTTATTTATATAGTTCAAGCGCGTGACTAAGAAAGCGTGAGGTAGAAACTCATTTTAATATACATCTAAAAAAGTTTTACAGTATATATTTTGTACTCAGTTTTGTATACACGTTTACAAAAATCTGAAAATCAAAGATACTTTTTTCTCAAATTTACAGATATTTTTTCCCGAATTTCCCAGAAAAAAGTCCTTTTTAAGACAAAAGAGCATTTTCCGCTACAAGTCGGAAATTTTCATCATATTTACTAAAAATAACGAAATGAATAGAGATGGAAGGAAACAGATTGAAAGATTCCGTTATTTATTGTAAATTTATTTTTAATGTTCACAAAGTTGCCATGTTGTTGCACAAAAAGGAAAAAAAACTCAATGAAATAATACTGGCTCTTTTGTAATATTGTAATGTGCTATTGAATAAAAACTGTACTGATACCAACAACTTTAAAAGTAGCAAATTAACCGGTCCTAGTGTAATCATTTATTGATCAAAGAAAATTTCTCTAACAAATTATGTAATCAATTCATATTATAAGTATTCATTATCCAAAAGAAAATCGTAGTAATAAGCTTTTTTATTAAAACTTGAACTGATTCGAACAGCATTCATAAAATTAAAACCTACCATATAAAAACATAAACACACAGTAGAATCCACAATTAAATTTAAAATCACGTGCATTTGAAGATACTATGGCGTAATAGCTAGAGCAACGGATTGCCACACTAAAGGTTGTCAGTTCGAATCACCGCGACAGCATTATTGTTTTTTTCTCCGTCAATAAACAGATGCGCGAAGCACCTCTGTTCAAACTGTTTGATCGATAGCACCCCTACTAAATGTAATATCAATTTCATAATGCATTGTTACCGCTTCTTAAAACGGAGTTTTTCCTTCTTTTATTTCCCAAAACGGGAAATCTTCTAACGGAATGGAAAAAGTCTAGCAACTTTGCTGCCAGAAGTTTTATCGTGAATTCACGTATTTATTTTTAACAGTGTAGTGAATTTCCAATCGAAATGCAATACAATGCACTTCTAGGTAAAGAAACAAGAATGTGATAATTCATTTCAATTTTACATTAAAGGAATTTTCTTTGTTAAACATTATAGGAGAAAATTAACTCTTTCTTGTCCGATTTTGTATTTCAATTAAAAAAAATACTTTTACGTTAATAACTTTATAGCTATCCAAATATATTAATACGTGTTTAACGAATATTTTACTGTCTAAAACATAACGAATATTGTTGTTTTGAGTACTATTTAATTCATATTCATATGACAATAAAACTAAGGAAGAGTTTTGGAGATGTTTAGTATATATTGTATTACAAAAGGATTTAACTGATATTACAACTTTCTAATACTTTTTGCGCTTTACTACACTTGATTTTTTTGAGGAAAGTAAATGTTATTTCAAATTTAAAGAGTGAACTATATGTTTAAAACAAAAGAATCGTAAAAGGTGCAAATAAATTCAGTAAATCATTATTATTATTATTATAATCACTAAATGTCAATCATGTAGCGAATGAATATACACGTACTAACATTACTTCATGTAAATAATAAAAAAATATTTGTTAAAACAAAGTAATACTCAAATAAAAGAAATGTATTATTACTAATACACCAGAACCGAAAGGGTTAAAAAATGCTCTGTTTCTACTAAATATTTTCTTTGTCTGAGTAAACTCTTTTCTAAATCGAAGTTAAGTATTTCTCAAATAGGAATATTAATTATATTGTATTATCAAACAAATTTCATGTGAAATAATATTTAGAATCAGTTTTAAACAAATTCATTATTGATATTATTAAATATATGCGCGAATTTATTGATAATTATCATATTTGTTATAGAAGAACAATCTTTTGAAATATAATTTCTTACTAATTTGATAGGAACTGTTTTAGACACAGACACTATTAGCATTAAAATATCAGTAACGTAAGGTGCTTAAAGTTAACTTTTACAATGCGAAAAATGATTATTTTTCAAATATAGTAACAATTAACAAATTACTGAGCGTGTACACCAATAATGAATTTTTTACACCATAATCTGTGTTTATTCGAAAACAATATGTATATATATATATATATATGAACATACCTTAGTTTTAAGATTAGAGTAGCGACGGCATCTGTTTTATTTGCATTTATTATAATCACTTTATTTGTTCCATATATGAGAGAAAAGAAGTGAAAGGTCGTCATAAGTCTTATTTTCTAACATCTAGAAAAAAGTATATAACATATTTTTTTTCTAATTTTAATAGTCTGAAAATATATTTTTAGTTTAAATATCTAATAGAAAAAATATTGCGAGGTATAATTTAACTGAATTACCTCATTCAAAATCCTGCATAATTTTTGAATAGTGTCTAGATAATTCTGTTCGAACTAAAAACATATCTTCTGTACACTATAAAAATTGCATTAATTTTACTGCAACATTTCTTCTTTCTTCCTAGATTATCAAACTTACCCCTAAAAACATAAAATGTACGGGGTTTGACTGTTTATCTTGAAAATCTAAATTTTCAATATATTTACTGGGTATTTCACGATAAAATACCGTAAAATGATATTCAATTTACAGCACACTAATGAATTCTTTTTAGAGTTCCTTTGAAATAAATATTTTTAGAATGCCAAAGTGAACAGATTTAAAGTATCTTCAAGAATTTTATAGATCTTAACAGCAAACACATCTCTTGTTAAGTAGGCCTTGAAACGAGTTCAAACGGTGATCAAAGAGACGCATTATCTAAAAAAATGTTGAATATATACATTTTAAAGATCATTTAAGAAGGTTAAATAAAAACATCATTTTATAATATTAAGTAATAAATTATCTTTTTCTTCAATAAGAAATGAATTTTATATGTAATTCTGTAAACAATCAGAATATAATATAAAAATATTCGTATTCATCCAAATACTACAATATTAAAACTGCATTAATACGTTTAGGCAGGTAATTAAACATAGATATAAGCGCATTCAAACATTCGTTTCCTATACATTTAAATTATTTGTAAAACTGTGCATTTATTGTTGTAAAAAATGCATTCAGTAAACCATTTAAACACGCATGCGTGTATTATTTATTTAGTATTTAAATATTCTGTGTAGGTATCTATATATTCTGATGCTGAATGAATTATATTTCTCTGTATAAACTGTTTTTTCATACCACAGATTTTTTTAAAACCACTGAATTAAAATTAAAAAAAATGAAATTAATGATTTCTTCTGTACCCCTGATTTTATTGAAAATTATCCTTCAAAAACTTTATTTTCCGAATTTCACTTGCTATTTATATCACTCTTTCTTGATCCTCTGTTTCTATAAAAAAAAAAAAAAAATTCTTTACGATTAACTATTCTCCGAACTTTATTTAAGTATGATTTCTTGAAATTACAGGATGTCTAATTTGCTGGAAAACCGGTAAATAGCATATATGTTCTTTAAAAACTTTGTAATTATATTAAAAAAAATAATTAAAATAAAATAATTTTCGCGTAATTTTTTTTTTAAATGTTAATGTATTAGAAATATTCTCTTTGACGTGACTTTATAATAACTTCAATATTTTCATTTAGTTCGTGGTTGCTATTATGGGATCTTTAGAAATTTATGCAGCTGATAGCTAAGAAATAAATTAAATTTTTATGCACATGACATATTAGTGATTACATCGTAATCATTTTGTGTGAGGCCCGATATCCCAGAGATGCATAATGATGGTCAAAGTGCTGGTACCAAATGTGTTTTTAAATGGGGATTTAGTTTTAACTAATTCTAGAATTATAGCCGTGATTGTCTGCTGCTGCCTTCCTGTCTAATAACTCACTTTTGTTCTCCAAACATTTCATTGGCTGATCGAAAAACAGCTTTTACCTCATGAGTTTTCCAAAGATTTGATTGGCTGTGTCTTGCAACTCGCTTTGTTTACAAGCGACAAAATTGCTCTGACAAGAAATATTTGCTTGGTTTCGAGCAATTCTTTTAAAGCCATGGATTAAATCATAAATCGTAAAGAATTAGAGGTGGCTTT
Source organism: Maratus speculifer (assembly GCA_964019185.1). Lineage (NCBI taxonomy): Eukaryota > Metazoa > Arthropoda > Arachnida > Araneae > Salticidae > Maratus > Maratus speculifer. Next base: position 12,541,810 of record OZ025289.1, read on the forward strand.
GACATTTCGGGTAATGGGACATTCAACAAACAATTCTCACAAAAATCCCTAAAATTCCTCGCGTCCGCCAGTTTTCTGACCCTATTACTGATTATCTTTCAGTAAATGGCGAAGCTATACAAATAGGAGCTTTATGTATAATTGGTTCAATTTATTTATTGGTTAATATCCAATTGTGTGACGGCACAATAGTTAGACGAGACCCACGTAAATCAAAAATCACAATTAAAATAAACTTACGCTAAGGTAAACAAATTCTATGTTTAAATTAAATTGAATTTGAGGCCTGAAATTAATAAATGTTGGTTTGAGAAATCAATGTTTCAAGAGAAAAATAGTTTTAAGTATTAGCGTTAAAAGTCGGGAACACGAAACTTAGAATTTAAATTTTAAATTTTATTCGAATATCGAAATTTTAAGTTTTTTCTTCTTATGATTTCATGCAGTTGAAATATATTTTAAGTTTAACTGTAGGAAGTTTACTTAGTTGAAGAGATATTTTTTTAGAAAACATTAGAATATTGTAGCAATAGTTTATTTGATAAAGACAAGTTACATATCTCTGTACAAATAGTCTGAAAGAAGCAACCATCTTTAAACTTTATTTTTCATTTAACCATGAATATATCTTTTCATACGAATGTCAACTTACTTACCGAGTTTCAAGTACAAATCCAATAAGGTTAACTTCCTGATAAAGAATCGAGTGTGTTTCCTTTTCCTTTATGCCACGGGGGACAGAATATCTTAAATCTTTTTTCAAAAGTCCTCTAAATGACTCAAACAAAGAAAGTTTCCAAAACTTAATAAAACTAAATATCTTCGTTTAAAAACTTTAGTTGCAGACTTTTCCCTGGCCAGCTATTTTCTTCTTTCTTCATCTTCAACTTTCATTAAAAGCATTAAATCTATACAAATGAACTCTTTTGGAAAGGGCATTTAAAGATATTTTTTTCGAATTCCAAATTGCTGACATTTTTAAATTCACATCCAGAAAAAATAAAATCATTATAATTATAAATAAATTTTATATGAAATAAAATTTCAAATTAGTTCGTAACAAAATTATTGTATACTAGCTTTCCGCCCGCGGCTTCGCCCGCGTGGAATTCGGTTATATTGCGGTATAAAGCACAACTATAAGAAAACTTCTCATTTCCACGGAAAAATGTAAGAAGCGCGATGTAACGCTGGATACGATTAGTTGTTAAACCAAAACTGAATGGTACACTATATTATATGTTTTCCCTTGTGGAGCTAAAACATGCAGATTTTGAGCACTGGAAACCCGGGAACACGCTTACAGAGCTGACCATGCTGACGTTGAGCCTGTTGCGATAAACGGACTTGAGTACGAATATCATTCTAGAAGCCCTCAAAGAAGCTTGACGAGCGGCTTGTTCCTCAAGTCTTTTCTGGCGCTGAGATGGTAGCTCAGCAGCTCTCGAAGCAGCCTGACGCTCTGCTTGTTCGCGCCTTCTTAATTCAGCATGGAGAGACGATTCTTGAGATCGGGCAATTTTCATTGCCCGAGCTTTAGATGAGGTGCTCGACAAATTAGATTTACGTTTGCGAGGCATTGTGAAAATATGAGTAAACTATAAATCTAAATCATAAACTAAAATCTATAAACTAAAATCCCAAACTAAACTATAACAATCTAAACGACGAACAAAGCGACGTAATTACCTATCGAAAAAACAATAACTACTTTAGATATCTACCTAGAAAAAAAGCACTAAACTAACCTAACCTAACTATTATACAGCTACTGCACATCGTTACCACGTTTTAAAAACACCCAGCGCCATCTATCGCACACCTCAAGAACTAAATAACGCAACTAATACTTATACCAATTAGTAATTCGTTGACTTATAGTTATTTCAGGATAAGTAGGTGTAAAAAAACATTTTAAACGATAAAACAAATAGTTCGTCATCCCTCGGGAATTCCTCATTTTCGAGGATTCATTATCGTATCATTTAGCTTCTAAATTTACATGTTTATATTCGTTTGCAATATTTTATCTTGTTTTAAACGACACACAGCGCCATCTTCAATCTATCCATCAAGCAAACTATATTTTTGTTTTCCCTTGGGAATATCAATTTTTTCCGGGCTAAAAAGTACCCTATTATTTAATCCGGACTTCTAACTTTACGTCTGCAAAATTCAAAGCAATCGGTTCAGTTAGTTACGGCGTGAAAGCGGAACGAACAAACAAACAAACTCACTTTCCGATTTATAATATTAGTAAGGATTTAATTAATAAAAGGCTTTGATTCAATGATAATTCTGATCGTCACTGCTCGTCGTATAATATTAATAATATTTTGACAGCTATTATTCTTAGTTAAAAAAAACAGATTACAGAATTCAAAGAGATGCATGTAGTAAAATTTAATTTTGATAGTATTATAACTTAATGCGATTCATAAATAAAATTAAGTTAAATTATTTATTTTTCCAAAGCGATACAGGTATTTTTTAATAATACTGTTTTGTAATCCCTCCAGTGCTTACGTAAAATTATAACATATTGCAGAAAAGAATGTAAGTCTGCTGCAAATTGAACTTTAATATCTTTCAATATAAATTTTAAATCTATTTTCACTATGACGTATTAAAGCAAAATAGACTACTTGTGCTAAAAATATGCTTGTAAAAATCAACAGATTTTGTTAATAGAAATGATGAAAAAAACAGTCTAATTTTCTTGCAAAATGAAACATATGTCAAAAAACAGTTATGTAAACCAATCTGAAACCTAATGAAAAGTAACGTAAGCTCAGTTCTTACATGAAGTCATGATGTATTACATTCAGTTGACGTAAAAACACGAAGTAAATTCATTTAATATTTAGCCCTCTATGGCCGATCTCATTAACTCATCTATGCTCTGATACAAAAAAAACAACAACAGTCTAAATCATGAAATTCAATGTTTCATAATTCGGTTAATTTTATAATTAGATAAATAGCACTTTTCTCGTGTCTTATTTGCTGCTACCATAGTAGTAAGAAAATTTTATTAAATATCACATTTAAGACATACCGGGAGATCATTTAAAAAATTAAATTTCGTGACTTTTTAAGAAATGATTTTATTAATCCAAACCACTTTTAAAATACCTCTTTATCGCATTTAATACATTTTTTGTGGTTAAAAGTTTCTATATGTGCTTAATGGTTTATGAATTAATAATTGTACACCTTTGAAAGTGGACATCTTTTATGAAGGTACATTGTTGTCATGTTCCGTACATTAGGTCAAACTTTGTAAATATATTTTCTGGAAATATGTATTATATTTTATTCCTGCCTGTTGGGATATCCTGTATTTCTACAAAAAAGGATATTTTAAAATTTACGATTTTGTTTTATTTTTAATGTACACTTAAAATAATTATATGTTAATTAATTATAGAAATTAATTATAGTTATTTTGAAATTTTTATATATTATGAAGATAAAAAATTATAAATGCTACGAAAATTTTATTTGGTAAACAACATTTGAACAACATTGCAAGGATTGAACGTTATCGGAATGCAATCAAACATCTTAAAGAAAACAACCCTTTTCAGACTTTGTTGTTTATTTAAAAATGCATATTTCTTAAAATAACAGTATACTTGATTCTACAGTTTAAAGTGAAAAATAAATAAGGTGAATTTCCTGATACAACGCAAGTGATTTTACCTTTTACATTCTACCTTGGAGGTCAAAGTTTCTTTAAACTTTTGAAAAGGCATTTAAATGTCTAAACCATTGTAGTTTGATAATTTTAAGAGAACTTTGAATCATAAATATTACAAAGTGTAAATAATCGATAATTCTGTCATTGTTTTGTATCCTTATAACATACATTAGAATTTTTTCAAAGACAATAATAGATAAATATTTCTTTTTTCATTTAATATTTTCCTTTCAATTTATAAAGGTATTGTCAAAATCAAGGAACTTTCTCAAAGCGAAGAGTGGAAATATGTTAAATACTAACTTCTTTGCTGTAAAGAACTTATTAACAATATCATATTTTTTTTAATTAAAAGAGAGAAACCGGCTTTAAAAACGACTACTACAATAATAGTAATAATCACAGGTTTGTCAATCGAATTCATGTACGTTAATTACATAAATAAACACGTTCTTTAAATAATAAAAATCTCAGGAATTGTTGGTTCACATGCATTTAGCAAGAATCTTAAAAATAAATCCATATAAAGTGGGATAAAAATCACTGGATAGGGACTGCCTCACTTGAAAATCATTGAAAGTAAAATCCTAAAGGGCTCTTGGTACCTCTCAAAAAATACAATGAAGAAGTTTTAACGATCTATTCAACGTTATGTACTTTATTTATTTATTTTTTTTTTTTTGAGCAAAAAAAAGAGATAGAAATGTAACTTTTTTCGTAAACATTCATTTTATAGCCCATAAAAGAATAAAAATAAGTTAATTCCATGCGTAAATTAATTTTCAACAACCAATTAGCTTTTCAGACATTTTTTGAGCAATATATCTGTTCGGTGCACTTTTCTAAAACAACTGGGGAACATAATATCTTAAATAGTGTTGTGGTGTCAAAAAACATTCTGCTTGAGAATAATAAGATACAATTTTCATTTTCGCCTTAAACAAATTAAAAATATTTTGATAAAAATATTTGAAATTTTTTTTTAAAAAATAAGAGTATATTTTTTTTTTATCTTTTTACTTTTTTAACTAGACCCATAAAGTTAGATATTTTTATAGAAACAAGATAGTTACACAGTTTTGAAAAATTTAAATTTTTTATGTAAATAAAATTTTAAAAAATGTGCCTAAGCATTAAAATACACATAAATAGGAAAATATATACATATACACGCCGCAGTGCTTAAAGTATATTTTAAAAACTTACAACACCATTATCTCTTACGTCTATAACCATTTAGCACTAATCTTTTTAGCTCTATTCTTTGACCGATAATTAAAAATTCAAAAATTTTAACTATTTTATATTCCTTATGTCCCTAGAGAAGCTATTTTGTTGTTGTTGTTGTTGAATTTCAAAAAGAAAACAAAACCAATTTTTTATTATTTAAATGGGGCAATTCGAAAATATGTTCTCGCAATTAATAAAAATCACCTGGATCAGTCGCGTAGTTTTGGAGTAAACTATGAACATATACAATAAATAGCACACACTTCGAATTCAGAACCTCCTAATTTTCTCTAATCCGATAGAAACGACAATTTACAGAAAATCCTAAATTAAGTATTTTCTTTTCATCTAAAAAGTTCAACAAGAAAGGAGATTCTGTTAATTTACTGTTAATAGTCCAAGAGCCGACCGCACAAAACCCTAAGTCATCGAGCACAAGAAAAATTCCTTTGTTTTATGGAAGAGTAGTCATAGCGGGATCTAATGATCCATGTCTGCCGGAAGCGAAGTGGTGCATAAGCCAAAAATTGACACCAATAGTAGTTCACACGTAGACTTAGCGTTGTGTTTTCCTGCACCCAATTTTCCCTGTTTTCATACTTTTACGGTAATCTTTCATAAAATAAAGGAATTTTTCTTGTGCTCGATGACTTAGGACTTTGTGCGGTTGGCTCTTGGACTATAAGTACTGAAAGTTAACTTTTAAACTCCTGGCATATTTATTAGACTTGTATCTATGCATTATTATTCTCCGTAGTTTTTCCATCAACATGTTGAAAAAATGCCTAAAAAAGCTTCTTTGCATGTATTAAGCAAATTATTCTTTGTAAAGTTTTTTAGTCTCATTCCAAACATTTTCATAACACCAGATCTGCATCCTGATTAACGGTTACGTCGCATCCAATACGTTTCAGCCTTGAAATGTCTATTATTATTTTGTAAATGTACCAAAATTTCATTGGCCATATAAATATTTAATAGCTGAAGAATATTTCAATGAAATATGACCAACATATTTTGATCCTGGTTTTTAAATTAAGACCACGTGTCTTCTAATGATTTTTTGGTGTTCTTTCCGATTTTCTTCAATTGTCACAATGTTATTTCTGCCATCGAAGTACAAATCTTCTATAATTAACCCATTTCGACTTTCTTGTTCTTTCAAATTCTCTTTCTCCTTTTCTCTTTGTGTTCTTGAAGTCATGTTGTCAATTAACATTTCTTTGTTATCATCAGAATTATTCATATCTTCTAAGGGACCATTTGCAATATTTACAATCTATCTAATACTGCGGTTCAATCAGCCGTTTGATTGCCAAATTCTGTGTCATCAGAGATAGCTATTGAACTAGTACTTTCCGAACTATGTTCACCGATTAACTAGTCGCTCATCAAAATATCACTTTTATGTCAAGTAACTTTTACTTCCCTTTATATTTAATTTTCCAGGATTGCTACAACGTTCATCATTTTCTTTCGCACTTTTATATCTACTAATCCTATTGCCATCATCTTTCCTTCTCTTTGGTCTTTGAGAAAGTTACATTGTTCTTTTGATACGTGACAATATTTAGTGTACGTACACAAAGAAAATTTCTTTGGACGATTATCTAAAATTTTGGAATTTTATATTGCATGTGGGATTATTCTTTCCACTTTTAAGATTTCTCTTCAAACCGAGACATTTCCAACGATAATCAATGACAGTCTCTAATCGCTTTTATTATTGGTGTATCAGAAACCGTTGTAATTCGAGATATCTTGAAAGTTATCTTAAACAATATGCTTAGATGTTTCAGAAACAATGTATTATACACTGTTAAAAATCTTGTTCTAGTTTGAACCAAAAAAGTTTGTTTTTTGGTGCTCAATAGCTGCCACCATAAGATGGTGAAATCTCGTACCAACATTTGGAGCTTCCTAGTTCAACCTCGTTCCAAGTATTGGAACTATGCTTCAATGGGAGCTCCAAATTTTGGTTCAAGATTTCACCATCTTACGGTGGCAGATATTGAGCACCAAAAAACAAACTTTTTTGGTTCAAACTAGAACAAGATTTTTAACAGTGTAGATTCTAGTTGTTAGATTTTAAATTAAATTAAACCCATAAGTAATGTTTCAGAACATCTTCATATGTTGGCAAATGACGACAGATTAATATTCATTATATTGGTTCATAAAACTCGAAACACTTTAAACTTTTTCAAGTTTTAGGAATTTTAAAAGATATTTTCACATTTGTCACTACCCATTTATTAAAAGTAATCAACGAAATTACCAACACACAAACACAGCTATTTTCAAACTCGAACTAATTTCTTATGAATAGTATTCAAGTAAAATAGATACAAAGACCGCCAAAGCCCTCTGTGATGGCCAAGATCAAATAAAGTAATGCTATCTTTTACATGACATTCAAAATAAATTATCTTCTTAATTATACGGGACAATAACAGTTTGTTATTTTAATTTTGCAAAATATAAACAAATTACATTTTAAATATTTTTTATGGAATTACTAAGATTTACTCTATTTTCAGGGAAAATCTGTCACTTTAAGAAACCGGAAAATATCATTTTTAGAAAAATTATTATGATATTAAATTTGATTATATTATATTATTTTAACTCCGCACAATTATTTTTTTATTTTGTACGTATTATTTTTATTTTTAGTTTGCAACATTACTTTAAGAAATGACTTTGAATGGGCGAATAACAAATTTGTAATTGCGCCCCTAACAAGTGAAATTGCCTCGCGGTGGGGCGTACAGCCCACTTTGGGAACCGCCGTTTTGCACATTCTACTGATGCCTTCTACTAAATATAATAAATTAATACTTATCTAATTTTGTACTACTTTTTACTTGTAAAAACTGAAATACTTCTTTACATTCAAATTAAGTAATAATCCAGTTTTAACTTCTAGTCCTTTTCATTGGTTAAACGAAACATTTATTTTTAATTAAGCGTTGTTCTCAAATACTCAAACTTGGAAGCTTCCTTCTATTACACTAAACCCACGATACCTCCATTTAACAGCAATCATCTTTGTAAACTCTTTTAATTAGTTTTCTTAATTAAGAGGCACAGAAGTAAAGTCCAGATCTAACAAAGTTTGAGAATGAAGATCAAAGCGATACCTAGTATTTAAATTGTTATTTTTCTTTCTTTAAGAGTTATTCCTCCAAAAACCAATCAGTAACTTACGTAAGGCCATCTAACATAACCGGATAAAACTTTTAAAGTCTTTCCGGCAATGCCGGGAGGAAGAGGTAGCTTTCATATACTTATACATTTATTCATTTATTTTAAAGTAAGTTACATTGTTCAAAAATACTAAGCTCAAATTAGTGGAAATAATCTTATAAAATTAGTGATTTTATAAGACTGAATACTAGTTTTTGTCAAGACTGAATATTAATAGAAATTTTTAGAAATTAGTCATCTTTTATTCAACCTGGTTTTATTTTAAGCGATTTAGAGAATCACCAAATTCCACGATATCATAAAGTGTATGCCATTTTAAAGCAACATGATGGATCGTTCAGATCAGACCGTTTCAAAATGTCAGCCATAAGCAAAATTCAAAGTGCTATAACTCAATCATTTTTTTAAGATATAGACAAAGCAAAAAGTGTTCTGGAATCATTGTTTTAAGTTTTAATACGTAAAAGAAAAATATTTTTCAACTTTTAATTTTTTCGCATTTAATTTTAAATTTTAAAATTTTTTAAAAATTTAAAATGGCGGATGATGCTGGCCAACGAACTCGGTCGAGACATTTGTGTGTACTATGTACATACCAAGTTCCATTGAAATCGGTTCATAAATACGCGTGTTATCACGTGACAAAATCAGATCGTTTCAAAATGTCAGCCATAACAAAAATTCAAAGTGCTATAACTCAATCATTTTGTAAGACATAGACAAAATAAAAAGTGTTCTGGAATCGTTGTTTTAAGTTCTAACACGTAAAAAAAGAAAATTTTCAACTTTTAATTTTTTCGCATTTAATTTTAAATTTAAAAATTTTTTAAAAATTTAAAATGGCGGATGATGCTGGCCAACGAACTCGGTCGAGACATTTGTGTGTACTATGTACATACCAAGTTCCATTGAAATCGGTTCATAAATACGCGTGTTATCACGTGACAAAATCAGATCGTTTCAAAATGTCAGCCATAAGAAAAATTCAAAGTGCTATAACTCAATCATTTTTTAAGATATAGACAAAATAAAAAGTGTTCCGGAATCTTTGTTTTCAATTCTAACACGTAAAAGAAAAATATTTTTCAACTTTTAATTTTTTCGCATTTAATTTTAAATTTTAAATTTTTTTAAAAATTTAAAATGGCCGCCATTTTGAAACAAAATGGCGGATGATGCTGGCCAACGAACTCGGTCAAGACATTTGTATGTACTATGTACATACCAAGTTTCATTCAAATCGGTTCATAAATACGTTAGTTATCGCATGACAAAAATCATATATATATATATATATATATATATACCGGGTGTTCCAAAAATAACCGGTTGATTTTAAAATTCAATAACTTGAAAACGGTGACAGCTATCAAAAAAATTTTTGCAGGAGGGTTATGTATGATGTCACAAGTTTTTTCGCCGTGATTTTTGATTTTAGTTCGGATTTCAAACAATAGATGGCGCTGACGGCGACTGGCGCTCAGTCGAAGCCGAAACTGACCTCCCTCAGCATTGATATAAAGGAAGGAGATTAAGGATATGGAGTGAGTCTCATTCGATACGATTCGATTTCAATGGAATGCATTTTTGCCATGGAAGTAACAGATTCTTCGATAGTGGAATACAGTGTTCAGAAATGGGTATAAATTTCCCAAATAGTGTTTGAGTTTGCAGGAGATTTTACATTTATGAAGTTTTATTTGCCCGGATAAAATAATTTCTTACGGCATGATTTAAAGAATATTTTATACATCATATTTTAAAACTACACTGTTAAAAATTTGATACGTTTGCTGCATCGTCACACCTCCGCTTTTATAGAAAATGATTACTTCACTGTATTATGGAGCATTCTCATTGGTCAAAATAGAGATATTCTATAACAGCAATGGAGTGACGATGCAGCAAAAATTTCAAAATTTAACAGTGTTGGGGAAGATATTTTGCTACACTGATAAAAATTTGACTCTTTTGCCGCATCGTCACTCCACCGATTTTATGGAAAACGATTACTTTACCCTATAATGGAGTATTCTCATGGGTCAAAAGAATGATATTCTATAAAAGCGGGGGAGTGATGATGCAGCAAAAGAGTCATATTTTTAACAGCGTGTTATTTCCATGATAACTACGCATTTTATTTGTTTTATTTGAATAACATGCATCTAACTTTTGTTCTCGACATGAAAGTCTGCTTATAAGTCATCGTCAATATACAAGGACGAGATAGCACAAGGAAATTTACATCACAAGAGAAATACAACCAGGAGCTCCACACAAAGTGTGTGTGCAATGGAGCCAGCGGGAATCGAACCCACAGCCTCCAGATTAGCAGAGAGGCGTTTTAACCACTCGGCCATGCACTACGCATTCCACTGAAATCTTATCGAAAGAGTTCAGAATCGGGTCCTAAGAGCAAGATTGTAGTAAAATATCTTCACCAACACTGATAAATTGTGAAACCTTTGCTGCATCGTCACTCCATTGCTATTATAGAATATCTTTATTTTGACCAATGAGAATTCTCCATAATACAGTGAAGTAGTCATTTTCTATAAAAGCGGAGGCGTGATGAGGCAGAAAAGGTTTCAAATTTTTGAACAGTGTAGATTTAAAATACGATGCATAAAATATTCTTTAAATTGTGCCATAAGAAATTATTTTATCCGGGCAAATAGAACTTCATAAATGTAAAATCTCCTGCAAACTCAAATACTGTTTGCGAAATTTATACCCATTTCTGAACGCTATATTCCACTATCGAAGAACCTGTTATTTCCATGGCAAAAATGCATTCCATTGAAATCGAATCGTATCAAATGAGACTCACTCCATATCCTTAATCTCCTTCCTTTGTATCAATGCTGAGGGAGGTCAGTTTCTGCTTCGACTGAGCGCCAATCGCCGTCAGCGCCATCTATTGTTTGAAATCCGAACTAAAATCAAAAATCACGGCGAAAAAACTTGTGACATCATACATAACTCTGCTGCAAAAATTTTTTTAATAGCTGTCACCGTTTTCAAGTTATTGAATTTTAAAATCTACCGGTTATTTTTGGAACACCCGGTATATATATATATATGGTTATATATATATATATATATATATATATATATGTCAACATTTGAACGGAGGGTGGTTTTGGGGTCTGGGGGTCATGATCGGTGAAAATATACCAAAATTTTCCGGAAGTGCTTTCCTCCGGACGGCTGCAATAGGTAGCTTTTTACTTTTTGTAATGAAAGCTACCTAAAAAAAATGAATTGACTGTAAAAGGTATAAATAATAATAATAATAAAGAAACTGTACAGTGATTTTTCTTAATGGGCAATTCTACAGAACGGTCTCATTTTTGATTGAAAATAAAACAAGTATTATATAAAATTTAAGAGAATGACGGTAAAGCTTGACATGTTTATATTATATAAAAATTCTAATAAGAACTTATTGTAAATAACTGTTCAGAAGCTAATTTACGTACATTATTATCTTTTTAATTGAAAATGTTGTCTCAATTATACAATAGGAGTTACATTAGTTACATACGTAAATGTCATTTACTCTGTTTTATTGTTCCGAAATTACTTGAAAAAGTTATTGTTATAGTTTATCATTACTTAGTGTTATTAAGAACATAAAATCACTTTTTTTAATTAGACAGTTGGATAATTTTTACACTCCAACGAAAGCAGAATATAGGTTTGTGCATTTTATGTTACATGAGTTACAGAATATCGAAATAAAAGTTTTGGGATTAAATTAGAGATTGCAATAACCAGCAGGTATTTCAGTATTAAATCCCTAATTACAAATATTTTAAATTGCAACTTTTTTTTATATTTATTATTAAAGTTTGTATTCTATAAAGAAAATAATAATACAATATTAAGTGTTATACCCGTTACGATAGAGCTGACCTTATCGTACATTACATTATCCTAACATTACTTTTGAAATCGTGTCAGTAGTTCCAGAAATTATCCCCTAAAAACAACAAACAAACTTTTCCTCTTTATAATATAGGTATAGACGACATAAGATATAGCCTATATTTGATTCTGCGCGAACACCATAATTTTCATACTATTATTTTTTAACACTGAAACGCCCGAAAGGAGTCGATTCAACTCCAACCATGTAATTAAATTTCATTTCGAGCCAGAAATTTTTTCTCGAAATAAGTTAAATTTCAAACCGGCAGATTTACGTTAAATGAATCAATTAAATAATTTCGAATAAAAAGTCTGGTGTGAATTATTATTATGAAACTTGAGTAAAATTTCCGGGCGTTCTAGTGTTAAATCGGCTTGATAGTTCCGGAAATTACACCCTACAAACAAACTTTTCCTATTTATAATATAGTGTTCCTATTTATAATGTAGTTCGGGATATTATCCCTTGCAACAAATAAACAGACGTTTCCTCTTTATAATATACGTATACCCAACATACGTTATAGCCTGTGTCTGGTTCCGGGTAAACACCATCTATTTGGTACCATTACTTTTGAAATCAGTTCGGTAGTTCCGGAGATTAGCCATTACAAACCATCAAACTTTTCCTCTTTATATTATAGATATAGGCAACATAAGATATAGTCCATGTTTGATTCCGAGTGAACACCAGCATTTTGGCACTATTATTTTTGAATTCGGTTCGGTAATTCTGGAGATTAGCCCCTACAAACAAACATTTCCTCTTTATAATATAGGTGTAGACGACATAAGATATGGCCTATGTTTGATTCCGGGCGAAAATCATCTATTTCGTAAAATTACTTTTGAAATAATTTCTGTAGTTCCGGAGATTCGCATCTAAAAATAAACAAACAAAAATATCCTCTATATAATATAGGTATATACGACATAAGATGTAGCTCATGTTTGATTCCGGGCGAACACCATCTATTCGGTGCCATTTTTTTTTAAATCGGTTCGGTTGTTCCGGAGATTAGCCCTTAAAAACAAACAAACTTTTCCTCTTTATATATTCCGGGCGAACACTATAATTTTGCTGCAAATATATATCAAATCGGTTAAATAGTTCTTGAGATTATCCCCTACAAACAAACAAACTTTTCCTCTTTATAATATAGGTATAAACGACATAAGATATAGTCTATGTTTGATTCCGGGAGAACACCATCATTTTAGTACCATTACTTTTGAAATCAGTTCAGTAGTTCCGGAGATTAACCACTACAAACAAACAAATAAACTTTTCCTCTTTATAATATAGGTATAGACGACAAAAGATATACTCTGTTTGATTCCGGGAGAACACCATCATTTTTGTACCATTACTTTTGAAATCGGCCTATGATATTTTGCTATCATTACTTTTGAAATCGGTTCGATAGTTCTGGAGATTAGCCCCTACAAACAAACAAACAACAAACTTTACCTATCTATAATATAGGTGTAGATGAACCTTAAAACTTTCACAATTTTATAAAAAGGCGATTAAAATAATTAAATAAAAAGAATTTTGCCCAGTTAAACTGATGGCAATGAGCTCACAGGCTATACAAATTAATGGTACATTATAGCCTTATATTTCCAAGGGTTAATTCCGTTCTAAAAATCAGAATTCAGAAATCTGCTTGAAAAACCCATTTATATCAATTAAGTGGAGGGGAATGAGCCCCCCCGTTCCCCCTTTTTATACTTATTCAATGATGACCTAATACTGATCACGGATGTACCTTATCAGAATGATCCTATATCTAAATTTCTAAACAAAAACTGATATTTTTGCATAAAAAACCCATTTATATTAATTAATAGGAGGGGCATGAGCCCCTTTTTCCCCTCTTATACGTATAGAATGAACTCCAAAAACTAATCAGGGAAGTGCCTTATCAGGATATACCTATATCCAAAATTTCAAGTAAATCCGATACTTTTATCATGAGTTATCGCGTTACGCACATACGCACATACAGAACGGACGGGCACATGAGCTCCCAGGCTTTGATAGCCTGTGAGCTAAAAAAGATATTACAAGTTAATTTTACTTAAAATGTCTAAGCACTTTCAAGATTTAAACCGGGCTCTTCATCGTATAATATTTTTTATAAATGATATTTGTCTATATACACAAAAACATGATTTAGTTTTGAAAATGAGCGAGCCAATAATTATTACAGTTGAAAGTAGAAATAGTTTCTCGGTATAAAAATAAAAAATGAAAAAATGAAAAGTGACCAATGAGCAGAGTAAAATAATAAAGTAAATGGGCTGCAATTAATAATAATACGTATCCTCTCTCTTTAAATTTAATTCCAGAAACTGCTTCTACTTTGCACTGTAATAATTATAAGATATTTTAAATAAAATTAACTAATAACATCTCTTTTTTGATTATTTTAAATGACTTTTAAGTAACACTGAATTTTTAAGGTTCATATTACATATTTTGTGTTATAAAAGCTGTTTTCCATAAAAGTTTTTTCGTTATTAAAGATACGAGGTGGTACCCGTCGAATTTCGACGAAAGAAAATGTTTAGGAAGGAACTGTTTCATTGATTTGTAATAAGCCCACAAAATTAGCTACAGTAAAAAATGCATCTTAGATTGGTCAAACTAACTCTCAAACAAATATTATTTTAAGCTAAAAAAAGAATAAAAACTATTTCTAGAAAACTTAGTTGTTCAAATTATTAAAATTAAACTTAAATCGTACATGTAATCAGTAAAGTATAACAAAGATCAGTTATTATGATGAAATTATCAATTGAGGCTTTTATGTTTGGTATAAAGCAAATGAAAAAAAATGTATTCCAAATTGACATGATCATAGAATTCCCAGGTGAAATCTAAACCCGTCTTACTTTTCATCGTCTCAAAATTTACGTACGCACTTCTCATAGTATTTTAACTTAATCATTTTAAAATTATTTGCTGTTTTTATATAAAAAGTCATTATTTGTATCCGCTAAAAGCATTCCATTTTTACGGATCCAGTCTTAAACAACATCTATAGAAAAGTTTGCATATGACGTCATTAGGACAGAGTATTACACAAACGCAGCAAAAACAATATTCAATACACTCGGCAAAACAAGTCGGAAATGTGATGATTCACAAATCTTCAGTTTTTTATTTATAATAGCTCCATGTTTTATCAGGAATCATTCACTTGCATTTTTTTTTCAAAATTCGGATAATGTCATTACATATACGCGGATAAATAAAATTGTTAGACTATAGTTGCTACGTATTTATATAATTACGAACGCTCTTAAAAAAGCGTAAAATTTCTCAACTATCTTAATAGGAGACAGTTTTAAAAAATGAACTTTGCCAGCTTTTGACATGTATTTTGCGATGGTGAGAAATATATTTTAATAACTATATTACAAGGTGGCTACTAAATACCGAAGCACTCCACAAAATAAGAATTAATTTTAATTGTTTGGTAAAATATTTTATTTCTGTATTTTAGCGTTTGGCAATTTTATATTAGTGCAGATGATTTTTGTAAAAAGCAAATATTTAGAATTTTTTAAAAAATGGAATCTAAAAGAATGACGATTAACCATCACTTTGATCGCGGACATTCTGCAGGTAAAATCTTTAAGCAATTGAAATGCATAGGTTTTAATAGATTATTTATATATAGAACTATAAATCGATTATTGGGTACTAATAGCTGCAAAAATCGACATAGGTCTTGTCGCTCAATATCAATTCACACAAAGAGATCATCAAAAGAATTTGTGAAGAAAATACAATGAAATTCACAACGTTTTGCAAACAAAATGGCTACAGAAGAGAACGTGAGTCGCAGAATTATACAAGTTATCATAAATGAAGATTTGGGTTTTCGCCCTTCTCGCAAAAGATAAGTTGAAGGTTTGACTGCTGCACAAAGGATAAGAAGATTAGAAAGATGCAAAAAAATGCTGAAGCGGCACGATTAGAAAAATATTGACAGAATTATATTTTATGATGAGAAGCTATTTTGCACTGAACAGTGTTAAAATGAAGTGATGTCATATATTCAGCAACATTTAAGGATATACCTGAAATTCTCCAAACTGTTAAACGTTTTCAGAACAAGAATTCTGTTATGGTTTTGGCAGCAGTGTCAAACAATGGGAAATTGTCTTTGAAATTCATATAAAACAGGATAAAAATCAATGCGGAATATTACAAACATAACATATTGGCTACACATTTATTGCCACATGTGGATAGGTTGTATCAAAAAAATATTGAATATTTCAGTAAGATTCTGCACCTTCGTACCGAGCTAAATCAACACAGGCTTGTTTCTTGGTCAACTGTCCGAATTGTATATTGCAAGAAAATTGACACATTTTTTCACCGGATCTAAATCCTTTAAATTATTGCGTCTGGGGGATTTTATAGGCTAAAGTAAGTAGGAAGCAACACAGAAGTTTGGACTCTCTCAACGTTTTCATATTGCGTGAATAGGACAGATTACCTCTTAAAATAATTCGTGCTCGGATATTGGCATAAGAGTTTATCTTTAGTAATTGATAAAGGTGGCGGTCGAACTGAGTGAAATTGTTTCCAGGTAAACTTTTATGTACGATGTTTATCATATAAGTGCAGTTATTTTTTTCTATTTCATGTTTGTAAAATAAAATATCTAAATATTTGTATCAATATTTAGTAGCCATCCTGGTTAAATTATCCTACAATGACCTTTTACAAGTACACATAGCATTTTCTGTAGAAAGTGCTATATATAGTGCACTTAATGACTTAACTATTGTGCACCGTGATGAGTATTAATTAAATATATTTAAAAGGTTTAAAGTCGTTAAAATAAATGACACACGATTTTTTTTCCTTTAACCTCTTCGAGACGGAAGCCTTTTATGAAACTTTTAATGTTTGGTCACCGGTTTTTAAAAAAACATAATGTTGTGCCTTATTAAATCGAGAAAATGTTCCGATTAACTAAAGCATATTTTACAGTAAAATTCTACTGGTATGGATAAACACGGATACTTAAGACTTTTTGCGACACGTATATGTGCCGCCCATCCCCAAGGGTTTAACACATAATGTCAGGTAACTATTTTGAATGAACTCTAAATGGACTGTACATACTACACCTTACAGCATGTCATGGTAAACTTAATTACTTTATAATAATTATATAACTATCAGAGTAGTTATATATCAGTAAAGACAAGGGTTGTTAGAGCACAGACCGACAGACATACTGACAGGGATGGGCATAAAAGGCATGACCGTCAAAGAACTACAGGCGGACAAATGGACAAAACTATTGCATTTAAATTATAATGCATTCTAACCCATATGAGTGCCACTGTATTTGCAAAATACTGTTTTTATCAATGGAAAACGTGCAATTTTAATCACTAATAACATGATAATTTTTTTGATAATCAAACCATAATTTTAAATGTTAGAGAGTGACCTGACAGACCGACAAATAAAAGTCATAAGCAATCATAAGGCATATATAATACTAAATAATAACACATACCTATTTTTAAGAAATGTGAAAAAAAGGAGGATTAGTGACGCTTTAAGAAAGTTCAACTATCGAATGTTAAATTGACAGTACTATTACAGTCTCTTAACTAACAAAAAGGCAACCAAATGTCTGTTTTAAAATACCTCGTTATATCTATGAAACAATTGATAATCTTAATACTTTATTTTAAATTTAATGAATCATGTTAATATATAAAATTCGTATATTTAAATGATAACTTTATTTCTGTCATTAAACTTTGATTTGAAAAGGTTGTTCGATATTTTATGTATATTAGCAAATATCAACTATTAATTATCAAATATGATTTTCTTGACACAAGAATTTGACGATAGGGCGGCCTTTAAGCGGAACAGCACTTTATCATTTTGATGTGTTACAATCATAAAGATACGTTTTATGATTGAATGTAGTGCAAACATTCCCCACTCTCTATAACTCATATTGTCATCCTGTTTACAAGCTAAAATATGATGAAATGCTACAACATTTCATAACATTAAATTGCTTTCTTATATTTTTTTTTAATGTTGGCATCTTCACAGAAAATTATCTTTGTGATATGCATACAAAATTCTAGAATATATCAGGAACTTTTAGAATAAAATATAAAAGAAAATAATTGAAAGAAAAATTTTTGAAAATTTTGTTTTTGAATTTATAAAGGTTGAAAAGAATTGTTTTCCTTCTTTAAACGTTATGGATGTCAACATCCCTGTTTGTTTAATGTTAAATTAAGGTTTCTTGATTCCATAAAAAAAAAAAAAAAAAAAAAAAAAATTATATATATATATATATATATATATATTAAAGTGCAAGTGTTTTTTTTTGTACTTCCAAATATTTTTTTTTATTTTACAAAATGCTTATTTGACTTGAAAAAAGTACCCGGTAGCTTGGCAGTTGTACAGCCCTCTATAAAGTATACGTTTATTAAATAAAAAATACATGTTTCAAAGATAAAATGATTGATATTAGTCTTTTATTATTAAATTCATGCATGTTTCACGGTTGATTGTCTAAATATATTTATAAATAATTCATATAAAATATATTTTTATAGCAAAATTTATAGAAATATAAAAATTAATAGGATATTAGGTCTAGAAAAAAATGTAATATTTTCACAGCTCTATGAAAAAGTATTGCTTACTTCAAGTGTTTATTAATGTAACTAATAGAATTTTTGGTAAAAATTTGAAATGTTTTACAGACAACCAAAAAAATAGAGAGAAAAATTATAAAATATCTCAATATTTAATTTTATATTTTAAATAATAATAAAAAATAACAAAAAATAATCCAATGAAGTTATAGAAGGAACATAATTATGATAAGAGTAAATATTTAAGACAGACGTATTTGCAAAAACAAAGAATATTCGTAGGGTAAGTATCGGCTTGCAACGTTCTTCAGAAACTAAGTACGTGAAGGAAAAACTATTCTTCTAGAACCAATTTATAAAATTACAACAAAATACAATACATAAATTTGACAACAACACGATCGATATGCGTTATTGTTCCAATACCTGAATTTATCAACAGAAAAATGCTGGAAAGAATATATAAGAATAATCAATATTTTCACACATAATAACTATATTATATATCCGATATATTTTAACCTTTATTCCAATGAGATGTTTATAAGTGAAAAAAATCAATGCATTTGTAATTAAAAATGCAAGACTAGTTTGAGGTTGCTAATGTTTAAGACTGTGCATCACTCTCTTTCGGCGACGTTTGGCAGAGCGAAAATAGAAATCCTTGTCTTCACGCATTAATATCCTGCAAGAACAAATATAGCACTTGGCATCATATTCTTATTGCTGGGATATTTTACACAAGACATAGTATGATAACCCGGTGACAATCTAAATAACCTATCCTAGCATAGAGCTTGGAACAATAAGTTAAACCTGCCATCATTACCTTGGCTTTGTCTGTTGTAGGGAAGCATTAAATAATAATTGAGGATCGTATAAAATTATTTGTTTAAAGGGGCAGTTAAAATAAATTAACCTAATTGTACAAAAGATCTAAGGGTTAAAATTATTTTAAATAAAATGTTAATTAATGGCATTTACATTATGTAATTTTACACGGGGTCTCATCTTTTAGAGATTAGATTGAAATAGAATTTGCAATGTATAAATGTCTAGGGAAATTAAATATAGCATCCGCCTAATTGCTGTAAATAGACATAAAAAAACGTGTACTTCTGTATCTTAATGAAACATTATTTAATAAATTATATACAGTTATGATAATGAGAAAGGATTAAACTTTAATGAAGAATTTATTTCTATATTTACATTACATAAAATTAATCGTTTCCTTTACCAATATTTTTGAAAAGAAAAAAAAACAGGAAACAATCAGCACATTTTTTTAAATCACACCATTCCATTTCATTTCATTTGCATTTCATGTCACAAAATTTATAATAATGCCAATCAAATAACATATATAATTTATTATATAACATAAGAGTATTTTATTCTGTTTTAAGTTTCATGCTGAGTAAAATCATGATCAAACAAATTCTGATACGCCCGAGTTTTCTCTGACTAATAATTAATTGTAATATTTATAAACACGATATAACACAGGATAATAATGAAAGCGGTCAAACTGAGTTACGACAGTAAATTTAGATGCATATGTCCATTTATAAAATTTTGCAAAAGGCTTTATTATTTTATAATTATTACAGAGCATAGTATATACTCAAAAAATATGAAAGGGGTAAATCCAGAACAGACTGTTGACAAAGTCCTATATTTACTAAGAATACTTACAACTTACATGAATGGTTTAACATCGAGTAAGTAGATTAGACACTGAGCGTACATTTGATATCATTGGAGACATTACTGTGAAGAATGACATCACGGATCAAGTCAAGAAGGCACCCGTTTATCATCAATACCGACTAAAAAAATCAAGAAGGTTTCTAATTAAGCCATCTCGGATTTTTACTCCACAGAAACATGTACCATCATAATAACATAGCTGCTAAAACCCGAAAAAATGGGAGATGAAATAAAAGTCCCTTTTACGATTTCACTTCTGAACCTCTTGACCTCAAGTCTTAATGTCGTTGTTGGATGGCTAGATACCAATCTATGCGGCCTAAAATGATTGTGTCATAAAACTCACTTTCGACTAATGCCCTGTTATATGAGTTGCATACCACAGACCAATCCAGGTAATATATGCAACCATTACTGTCGTTCCGATGTTCGGTATACGTCATGCTCGTTGATTACGTCATCGTCATACGCATCAAAGGATTAAACAAACTAAAGAGACCTATTTTTTAGTATTCTTTTTAAAGACAATTCTCTCTCGTGGTCTTAAGTTGAACTTACTTTAAACGATACTTTGCTGGGTGCGGTTCGAAGTAGGATCTTGCCTTCTTTGACCCATAATGATAAAATTAATTCCACATTGGCCCAATCTCAACAACGGATACAACCTTTGACTGGTTTTTCTTCTATCCCACGATTCTGCCCTGAACATACACTTTGATATATATAACTTTCAGTTTTATGATATTTATATATTTATATAGACTGTAACTTCAGTACCAATTTGCAACAAAGTTTTATGGGAGTCTCTGTCATAAACCTGAATTGTAAACTTGTCAGCTTAAGTGGTCGTTTAAGATGTCTGTTTCAAATTCTCACGCTGTGTGCTAGACTACAGAAATACCATTTTATATATACACAACAAATAAAATTAATTTATATCTTTTTTATGTTAAATTTCATCTTGTGTTTAAAATCCTATAAGATGTGTAAAACAACCAACACATACTAAGGCATTTTAAAATCGTCACTTTTTCATTGGATACTCCTCTATCTATCGAAATATAATAATTACAATTTAAATATTACAATGTTTATGTATTATACATATAAACCCTAATGTTCAACTTCAACATTTATATTTTGATGTATCTATCTTTGCAATTACAGCTTTCTCATCAAATTAACCTTAAAAAATATACTCAAACTCTAATATTATCAAATCAATAGGGGGAACTGGGGCACATTGATACATGGGGCACATTGATATACCCATTTTATCATTACAAGAAGTTTCACAACAGCTCCAAAAGGTGATACTAGTGCACTCAACTACATATAGAAAGTCTTGGAATGATTCAGTAGTTTGATGAAATGGAACGAGTGATTAATTGTTTTTGTAGGTCAAAAGTAAATTTGAGTTGTGCAATTGAAATGGTACTATACAACTGTTCCAGTATTTTCAACCGAAAAGAATATTCTATTCATTCTTTATTGTTAGATAAATTATGAAGTGTTGGATTTGAGACTCATTTTATTCAAAATGGCTGTAAAAGGCGCATTGATACAGTCTATGTCGGGGCACATTGATACAACCTAAATCCTTTTCTAGTTCATTTTTTCCTTACCATTTATTATTTTTTTACCATATGCTCCTTAATCCAACCATTTTTCGCCAAAAATTTGTAATATTAGTTTTTATTGAAAAGAAATTTCTTTATATTAGAACATTTTATAGTATTTTTGCAAACAGAAACTTACCCAAAATCTAGTGCTCGAAGAATTAACAAAAGAAAAGGACGGCAGCCTGGAAAATCTCAAATTTATATCGATTCTCCTTAGAAAAATATATTTTCGACATGAGAAATGTTAAGTAAGAGAAACAAGCTGCAGAACAGACCAGGATAATTATATTATAAACAGAATTTTTAATATAATTACCCTTTATTTTATGTATTTAAATCGGTTTATAAACAGAAAATAAAGGGTAATTTTTTCACCTTTCCTAAGAAAGAAGATAATGCTGGGGTTGAAGTGCCAGTATGACAAAGTTACCACAGCCAACAATCAGACACGGAACAGCCAGAAAATCAGGTCATTATACATTTCATTTTGATTGCTTTAATATTGCTTACAAATAAATTGTGGGCATTTGAATGTAAATAAATAAATATAAAATGATTTGCTAACTATTTTTCTATGAAAAATATTCATTGGTGTGATTTTGTCTCCATTTTCCCAGACGTAACAAAGTGTCTCATGAGGTGTATCACTCTGACACGGGGATGGGGCACATTGGTACAAATGACTTTTTTTATTTTTTTAAACCATACATACAAACAAATACATACAAAAATAATATATAAAACAGCGATTGTACATTTTTATAACATACTACACAGGTTTTGCTGACACCACATAGAAAAAGCAGCTTTATGGATACCAAAAAAATTCTTAGAAAAAAGCTGCATCAATGTGGCCCAGTTCCCCCTATTAATAATATAACCTTCAACTCCACTCCTCTTCAAGATAATCTTTTCACTTTTTCCTTTTTCTTTAACAATTTGCAAGTTCTAATAATGACGAAATACACGATTGCACATATCCAATTAAGAAGAGTTACAAATATTTCGAAAAAAAAATTATTGGAGTTATGTTTACCGATGTATATTAACTTCTTTTACATTTTTCAATAATGAGATAATTTTGCGTAAGTTAGCAACGAGCAAATTACTTTAAATAAAGACAGCTAAATTAAAATAAGAAAAAATAATTAGAGAGTCAATGCGGAGAAAATTTTCATAGAATATTTCCTATTAAATTAAATTTTTGAAATTCTATCTGGATTTTATATGTTTTCACCGAATTGTAGGTAATTTACCGTAAAAACTTTTATAAATTTGAAATAGAGTAAAAGGAAATAAGAATTATTTTGTTTGAATTAGATTAAACAGTAAATTGCAAAATGAATATTAGAAGATGAAGTATTTTTTCTGATTATTTCGCTATCAGGGTTATTGTTGTAGTAATAAATATTGAATGATGTTTTCTTGAAAATTGGAAAGAAACGCAAATATGAATAGATATGAACGCAGAGCAAGAAAACATTTATGTGTATTTTTAATATCTACGAAATATTTTAGTAGGTAAACAAGAAAGAAAAATCATGGGTTAATCACATATTATGAACCACTTATCAAGATAAGCAAAATAATGTAACAAACATTTTTTATTTTAGACAGGTGATGCATCACATTTATGTAAACAGTTTCGAAAAACATAAAACATTTTAATATCTTGTTTTAACATCTGCCATCTATATTCGAAAATGCAGTCAAGTTCTTTTGACATGATCTAAAATGATCTGAAGATGACAGACGGAGATTAAAAATTTCCCTTAAACAATCTTCGACAAAAAAATAGAAGTGAACGCGAACACTTTTGAACTTGTTTGTATATGATCTATGTTATTTATAATCCCCAAGTACTTTTAAAATATTATGAAATGAAAAAACACATGCAACAACTGAAATCGCACTTAAACGCAGCAATTATTATTCATTCCCAGAGCAGTAGCTAAATGTTTTTTTATGTCTATGTAAATAAACGAGAAATGCTACACTCATTATATTCTACAGTAAACAACTTCAGGTATACTTCTGTTATATATATCAATTTCAATTTTTTTTGACATAGACTGGCATATTGAAAACTATTACAGCGATGTTTCATCGTAACATTTTGTTACAACGTGACGATTTTTCCTCATCTAACATAATGTTCCGAAATTCTTTTATGTTTAGTTATAATAACGTCTGGCAATCTGATTATGTTTACGAAAAATAGAGCGCACTCAGATGGATAGACATACATCCAAATAAGTGACATATGTAAACGCATTTTAAATCTGTTGAAGAGTCTTAAAATGGATTACGAGCACCATATATAATTATTACTCATGTTTTTACTGGCTACAATACATGTCCAACGGCTTCAAAAAAGCACTAATCGGCTATTTAAATGATCGTTTCACCCGCGATATATTTCGGAAACTATTGGAAATCTGTTGAATAAATTATTTTAATACTCAATTCATCAATACTTAAATAAGTAATAACAGATATAAATAACTAAACAAAAAATAAATAAAAACAGAATAGTTTTTTTGTGACATTAAAAAAAAAAAAACATCGTAAACTTTTCTTTCGCTAAATCTACAAAATAATTCAACCGGTAAATATTTTCTCTCCTTTTTTTGTCACATTTTGATAAAAACTCAGAATTATTGTTTCAATGCTTGAAATGTTTTCTTTTGAAATGTCATTAAAGAGTCACATAAAAAGCGATTGACACGGATATAAATTATATACACACACACACACATATATATATATATATGAAGAAGGAAGAATTGAGCAGCTGAAACTAAGCTATGTAAGAATCAAGCAAAAGATACGCATTACTTGTTATAGAAAGCACCATTGAAAATGCCATAATGTAAAGAATAATTAAGAAAAATATTCAATATAACATGCAATTAGCATCAAAGTTATTCGAATGCTTGAATAATAAAACTGAAATTTCGAATGTAAAAATAATATAGGATAATAATAAATAAATAGATGAATGTAAACAAGGCAGAAAAATGTAGAGAGCAAAATAATAATAATAATAATAATAATAATAACAATAGTAAGTGTCTGATAGCTAAGCTAATACATATGTGGATTTCAAAAAGTAAAATGGGTATAATGGAACAAAATCATCAAGATGAAAAAAATTTAAGATTAAATGGAAATATTTTTCCCACTCCCTTCATTTTTCTGTCTTGTTTACGTTTATCAATTTATTTATTATTATCCTACATTATTTTATATTTATGATTTCAATTTTATTACATATATACACTACATCTCCAAAGATGACCATCCACTTGCGATTTTTAACATTTTGTTGAATATCTAGAAAAGTACAAGAGGAATTATCCAAATGTGTAAACATAATACTACGAGTCGTATATTTCCGTGAAAATTTTTTCCCCAAAACTCCATAAGGAACCGTCAAAAAATTGAAAAAGAATGAATATTTTGAATAACTCTGTCAAAACTAATGTACCAAAAGCACCCAAATTGCAGATTATGATTAAGTGGATTATTGCAACAAATTCTGTTCATTTTTTTACCGATAGCATGTATATTCATAGAAAAATTAAAGATTTTATAAAAACACTCCAAAAAATTTTCACGTTTTTTTGCTTATAATTTGCACATTTCTTAATATAAAACGATATTCCTTTCCAAAAATAAGTTAAACAACCTTGTACATAATATCCTATAATCAAAATTAAAAAATAATAGAAATTGTGTGAAAAAGGAGCAGGTATACTAAATAATTTTCATTGCGCATGCGTGAAGGCTATCAAAATTTCATTTGCATATTATGTGAGCTAAATGAATAAAGCAATTTTTGTAAAAGTCTCAAAAACATAGGATAAAACTCGCAAAATAATCGTCGAGAGAATAAGTTCAAAATACGCTATTCCTAAAATTAGGCAAAAAATATGAGGGGTTGTATCCAAATATAGTAGTACTTGCCATATTGTGTGTGCTATATTGGCACTAATCAATGGATAAATGGATACAACCTCTCACCTTTTTGCTTTATTTTGGGAATAACAGATTTTTAACGTATTCTTTCGTCGAATATTTTGATAATTTTCATGTTATGTTTTTGAGACTTTTACAAAAGTTGCTCTATATATTTAGTTAACATAATATGCAAACGTAATTTTTTAAAGCCAAAGGGAGCAGTTTGGTGACTATTTATTCTTGCAAATGATCCTTTTGAACATTTTAACTATATTTCTTCAGTTTAAAAAAAGTTACTCTAATTCCATGTATAATTTATTTTAAAGAGTACTTTAAATCAAAATTTTAAAATAAGACTTATTAATTCAGTATGAAAAGTAACCATTATGAAATGTGATGAATTAAATCAGCTTTCAGTAAAATATATTGTATTGTGTGTGCACTGTCTTTACTCAAAATTATAATCTATACATATAATAAAACAGTAGGACCCGGTGTGTCTGTACATTGAAGATAATTGACAAAAATGGAGTCAGGGCGATAAAAGAAAACCAATGAAACACAAAAAAAAATTTTTTGAATTTTTTGTCTGTCTGTCTGTCTGTCTGTCTGTCTGTTTGTTCGAGGTTATCTTCGTAACTACTGAATGGATTTTTATGCGGTTTTCACTAATGAAGAATGCACACTCCCGGGCAGTGTATAGGCTTTGTTTCATCAAAATCGGACAACAGACAAAAAAGTAACAAAAAGAAACAAAAGAAACTATTAGGTGCGCTGCTCACGTTTTTTAGTACATAACGTTTTTTAGTACATATAAAATCCAATAGATGTCACTGTGCGATTTTAAAACGCGCTATCGTTATGTTTTCGCCAGTCTACTTAAGTATGAGAAAGTTTCAAGCTGGCTGTCGTTCCATGTGGTTTAGTCGGTAGAACGTCAGTGCGCCATACTGATGGCCCGGGTTCGATTCCCAGCATGGAATTTTTTTTCACTATGTTGGCATTAACGCCTATAAGCAATTAAAAGAATTTGAAATATTGTATTCAAGGCGAATTTTCTCTCTGGGAAAATTTCCTTGCATTAATATGTCAGTGTAATTTTTTTTTCGATTTATTTTTTTTTTTCGAAACTTTGTTTTTCTTAAAAAATTACAGTAAATATTTGATATTTCCCAACGTTTTTTGAATGATCGACTTGCTTTTTTTTTTTTAATGTATGTCTGAACCTTATCTAACTACTTCTTCAAGATTTCTTTAGATAAACCGACCAGCGTAGCGGGCGAAGGCCGCTAGTAATTCCTATAATTACCCATTAATCAATCTCTTTATAGAAATCAGTTAAGGAGTTTATATGGAGTAAAAAAAAAAAAACCTTTGATTTTAACAAAATTGGCTGCAATGTCTTCTTTTTATTAATAAATGCATTAACTTGGATAAGCTAGTATTTAAATTATTTTTAAATGCTATAAGTGATCTATTAAAATAAAATAATATGCTCTGACGGCAACTTTTTCAAAAATAATAAATGATAAAAGAAATTTTTCGCTAAAATAGCTTCTATGAGGAAGCTAATAGGAAGCTGTTTTAGCTAAAAATGTCTTTATGAATAAATATGTGTAATACAATGTAATACAATCTAGGCTTAAAAATAAAACTAACTTCAGGCAAAAGTAATCAAATATTTCCTCTCAAAGACTTTTCAATTTTGAGTTACATTAAAGTGCAGTATTGAAATTTAAAATTATTTTTCTTTACAAAAAGCTTATTTAAAGAGGTCGAAAATAAATTCGGAAAGTATTTTAAAGGCTTGAAATATCAAATATTTTTTTTTCACAATGTTATATAAGTAATTTTGAAAGGAAATTGCGTTGCAATAAGCCTCCATCTTTTATGAGCAGAAGAAATAATCATGAATTCGAAAAATATTTGAGAAAAATAAAACAAAACTGAATTTTAAAAATTTATCATTGTTTTTTACGTTTATAACACCTTTTAGCAATATTAAAGTAAATTAAAAGTTTTAATTTAATCAAAATAATTTATCTTTTCTAATTTACACAATCTATCCATTATAGGAGAAACCATTGAAATTATAACACGTGGAAATTCCACATGTAATAAATAATACAGCATTATTTAACTTAGGAGCTTTGCATATATAATGTTACCATTTTAGGAGGAGGGGAAGGGTCTGGCAAATGATATCGAAATATGTCTCAAGAGGAAGGTGGGAGTTGACATTTTATGTCGTTATCAATTTTGATCCAAAATAGTCTTTTTTTATGGAAATACAATGCTATTATTGCGATCATATCTGTGTGACTGTATATGACTAATGTGTCAAGGAATGACAACATACGATACCGTAAGGGGGTAGAGTGATCCAAAATTACTCAAAAAGTTGATAACGTTACATTTGTATTGCCCCTTACCAAAACTGTGGGTCTAGTTACTCAATAGCTACAAATATAGAAATGTAGATTACATACAAAACTTTTATTACTGTTTTATTTAACACCTTTTAGCAATTACTGCCCTACATTTTAAGGAATAGTTGGACTTTACGAATTCAAATCGGACATATAACGTTACATTTGTATTGCCCCTTAACAAAACTGTGGGTCTAGTTACTCAATAGCTACAAATATAGAAATGTAGATTACATACAAAGCTTTTATTACTGTTTTATTTAACACCTTTTAGTAATTACTGCATTACATTTTAAGGAATAGTTGTATTTTACGAATTCAAATCGGACATATAACGTTATAGAATAACCAAGACGGAATTTGTAAGCGAAACGTGAAAATTGAGATGCGTTTCTACTATAACTGGCTACACAAATACGTATATCTTAAAACAAGAATGCAAAATGTATTACGATTCCTTATATTATATTCCTATTACGAATCCTCTGAGCGTCTTGCAAATGGGTAAAATTGTAGTGTTGTTTTCTCTGTATTTTTATTTTACATGCTCAGAAAATATGATTTTTTTAACATTATATTTTAAAAACACTTAATTACAAATATGAATGTAATCTTTGAGAGTTTTAATCATCGTAAAATGTATTTAAAATTCATTAAATCCATAGAAATATATTATCTTAAATATTGCTTATATTGCAAAGAAATCTGGAGCAAAATAACACGTTCCAAAAATTTAGAGGTCTTCATTCAGTACTGCCGAAATAATATGACTCCATCTTTGATACTACGTGATCACCATGGTAATTAAGAATCATTACTTATTATGTGATGTTATAATTTGAAAACTACTTGGAAAAAAATTTAGATTTCGAATTTCTATAAAGCAGGACATAATTAACCTAAATTCATCAAAAAAATCTTAGGTTTCAATTGATTATTTTTCCGAATGTTAATTTCAAAATTCATAATTTATTTAATAAAATTATAAAAATTACTAATTCAACGTACTTATTAAAAATTAGCAAATTAATAGTATTATTTCTAGCGATAGTCATAAAAATATGGAAACATAATTTAACATTTCAAGCACTAAATTTCGAATGTTTATAATTCGAAAACTTATCATTATAATGACTTGAAATTTGGTGTATAGGCATAGTTTGAACGGAAAGTTTGAAGTATCTTCTTAAAACTGGATAAGGCCATTGAAAAAAAAATTAATTTAGGTTAATTGTAATATGTAGATGACCTCCAAAACAAATTTTATATACATTTAAAAGTATACTTTATTTCAGATCGTTTGATACCAGTAACTGTCTTCGACGATAAATTATGGAGGAGTTAGTAGGAAGTGTTTACATTATTTCACGACTGTACATTTTAATTCCAGATTATTCAAGAATAGAATTGAATACAAAATGCACATTTTTTTTATTTATTACTTTTCAGTTTTTTAACTATTATAAATCAATTTTTCTTCAAATATTCAAATTTATTCCTTTTTCAGAGTATATGGGGCTTAAAAGTAATAATATCAAGAAAGATTTATCTTATATTTAGGGAAATACAAAAATCATTTGGTGAAATGGAGCGTAAAATTTATTTTATAAATTTATTTTTCCTTATTGCAAACGTTGCTTTGAACAGAAATAACATAAATAACAAAGAACGTTTACAGTTTTTGCCTCTGGAATTATACGGATCTGAAATGACAAAATGATTTTCATTTTTGCAAAATGGATTTCGGCTTTTCAGAAGTGACACAAGAAAAAATTCATGGAATGATAATATGAGACAGTTACGAAATAAACGGAGTCAAAATTTGAAATACATCTAATAATTTTCTTCTCCTATTTTCCTCTGCGGCTAAAGTTTAGTGCATACATATATATATATATATATATATATATACATGGTGAGTCATAAATATCGAAACAATAGGCTATCTCCTTAAATATTGCCTCTAGACCCATACTTCCAATTGGAGAAATTCCTTAAAAAAGGTAAAATTTCTCATAAAATAGGTTGCAACTCCATGGGGGCGTCTATTTGAAAAAATACGAAAATTAAATTTTTATACAGCCCCCGTAGAGAAAAGATTCCAATTAGGAAATTATTCCTTATCCATTCCTAAATTGAACAAGAAAAATGTCATCTCCGTATCTGAAAATCTGACAGAGATATTAAAATTCGAAATTCTCCAAAATTCGTGACTTACAGCACTTTACCATGCCTGTAAATGAATAATTTTTCCTTCGTTTTCAAAGCAAATGAGGGATCGTCCACAAATTGTTCGTATTAAATATCGATTTAAGACCGTGCCTCTTATTTGGACACAATAAAGCAGCGTATTGATTTAAATCAAAACTTGTTTTCAAAATATCTTGATCGTTAGCCATGGAGGTCTGCAAAAAATTTCTGCCCGGCATGGAAAAATGTTAAAATCATAATCCGGACGAGCCTGAAAAAAGCTTAAATTATAGCCCGGCTCAGTCGTGAATTTCTACAGTTTTTTTTATTTCAGTGTAGTTAAAAGTTGTTTCGCGGGAAGGAGTTCTGACCAAAAATACTTATTATAGCTTTTCGTTTTTTATATTTATACTTTTTATTATTAAAGAAGCGCCAAAGGCTGTGGTTTATTTATTTTATCAATGAACCTCTGTTTATATCTAAATGTTTCACTTATATTTTAATATAAGTGAGTATTTTATATATCACTAATCGATATCCCGTGCGTTGGAGACTTTGAAAAATGTTATACAGTAAAATCTTTTAAGACGGAATCACATAGGAAAGGAAAAATACGTAATAGACAAATGCCCTTCCTAGAAGGATTAAATGGAGTTCATTTTTTTCTGAGGTATTATTGTATTAATTTTGCATGATCAACACATCTTCTATTAAAAAAAGGATTTCCGTTATAGGCAGATTTTTTTCTAGTTTTATTGTGTTTAATTTTTTAGCATTTAAATATACTTTTCTTTAAAAAAATTTTAAAGTTTTTTTTTCTGTAAAAAAAAGCGATTTTAAAATCTATGTGGTTTTTGTAAAAATTTTGATTGAACCAAATTTTACTTATTTCATTATACTCGAGACCGGGATTGAAATTTTCGTCCAATGCAAACCTTATTAAAAGTTAAGAAATGTTAAAGAAAACAAGTACAATCTTGAAACATGTCATATTAATTATTTTACATTAGTTTTGTTTCAGACAAAATTGAAAATTATTTACTTTTAAAAATATGAATTTTTTTAAGTTATATTATTTTTTCAATAAATATTTTTAATAGTTCTGAAATTAACATTGAAAAACAAAAATCCCGAATTAAAACTAAAATAAGATTTTCGTCTTTAGTTAAATGGAAAGAAACTGAAATCCAATAAATAATGTTTGGAGTTATAACGATTTTTAACTATCCCATTTAAACCAGTACTAATCATATGAAATTTATATAAATTTTATGATAAATTTCAGGATGACATTTTCTTACTAACCATCACAAAATGACTAACCATCACAAAAAAAAGAAAAAAATCAAAATTCTAACTCAAAAGATAGATTTTTTACACTTTTCCTAGAACTGTTAAAGTAACATTGTCTTTTGAATTGCGCGCATTTCAATTTGTGTCTAATCCCTTAAAACCTGATGAATTATTCAAACTGCTATAACTCTGTGAATTTTGAAGATATGAAGATGCATCTTTTTGTGTATTATTCAGGACTGGATAAGGAAAGTCTTCCTCAGTGGAATTTTTATCCTGCGGGGGCCGTATAAAAGTTAATTTTCGTATATTTTCAAATAGACCCCCCATGGAGTTACAACTTATCTTATGAAAAAATTTATCCTTTTTATGAATTTTTGCAATTTGAAGTATGGGCCTAGAAGCAATATTTAAGGAGGGCCTATTTTTTCGATATTTATGACTCACCCTGTATACATATTCTTTTTTGTAAATCTGTATTGCATTTTAACCAAATAAAATAAGAAAATGGGTTCATAATTAGACAATGTATATGTATTTTTTTCAAATATTTTCTCACAGATATTTCAAATAGAATTTTAACTTTATAGGTGCATTTGTAATTATATAAATACATATAACTTTTAATCGTCATCTCCAAGCCCATAACAACAGAAAAACTACCAAAAAACACAGGTTAATGTTTAATATATATAAGCGCTGCTGAATTTTGCCTAATCATTTAATTCTTTTAGGAAAACCGAATCAAAACTTGAAAATATATTAATAAAAATTTCCTACCTTTTGTTAAATGTTATCATGCGTTTTTTTATATAATCGCATTACAGGTAACAGTTTTAGTTTGCTGTACTGATTACATCCTATTTAAAATCGAGTCATATTACTTCCCTATTACTGAATTTATTATATAGAATAGTAATAAATTTTGTATTCTCGTATTTTTGCCTTAGAGCTAAAACAAGATCTGAACACCAAGATCTGAATTTTTATAAAGCTAGCTATATCACGAACGCACTTCATTTGCCATGTTTGACATTCAATTTCTAACTGGTTATAATTATTTTTTTATAGCGGCTGATCTTATGTTGGACGAACAATTTTTTAAAAATATATAAAGTTATATGCATGAATTTATATTCTGGTTATATGTATGTCTGACGTCCGATAAATGGAATCAATAATTTTTATTTCATTCTTTTATTATAGTTGTTTTGTCATAATAGTCATTTTTCTCAAACAGTGGTCAAATAAGTTATTCTGTTACAAAAGTTTATTTAAGTTTTTTTAAATATATATAATGAATTAAGAAATTTTTATTAGAATAATAAATGAAGCTATGGATATGCTAACTGGGAGTATACTTTTTCCATAAAATTTTCATATCATTCAAATTCTATATTTATCTTCTGTTTTACAATCCTCGAAAACTTTTTCTTAGCATCCTATGTTATCATAAACAGGATAAAATACAAAAAAAAAAAAAATATCTCGAAATTTTGCCCTTTTTGCAGTAAAAAAACATCGATCATTGGATTTTTTATTCATTGGATAATTGAAAATTCAGTTAATAGTTTTAAAATAAACTTATAATAGATCCATTAAATATTCTAAGGATGACCTAAATAGTTTCAAAGACTAACTGACTGAACAATATATACTAAAATATTATAAGATTCAGAACAGTATTTGATAAAAATGCAGATGTCAATTCTGAATCTAAATACTGCAAGTTAAAAAATTATTCTTCAAGAATATTGGCTAACGAACTGTGCATACATAGTTCGATTTAGTCGTACCCTATATCAACATTATCAGAAGATTCAATACTGTATACCTTCGGCCAGCAATCTTGCCCGACTAGATTCTCAGAGTATTTCTCGATATGTATTAGGACTTCCTTATTCACCTACAGATCGAAGACAGTTATGATTTGCGGAACGAATCCAACACATTTCTGCACGAATAGTAGATTATACTGAAAGAAATAAGAATCCCCCTGTTTATGCGTGCATAAAGACATGTGTGATTTAATCAAGTGTTCTTTGTCTCTGTTTCTCATCAAAACAATATATAAAGATACAAGAATTTTTTTTTACAGTTTTTATTAATCCGAAAACAACGAGTTTCAACCCTGTTATTTATCAACCCTGTTCACTCTCGAGAACGAATTTACTTAATGCAACTGCCAGTTTTTGCCCAAAAAAATCTAAAAAAATGGGGCAAAAGTGGAGAAAAGAAAAACTAAATAAAAGAAAATTGCTGTACAGTTTTTGTACCAGAAAACGTTTCAAATCCACCCATAGTTAGAGCTTGCTTGTTTTGAACTCGTGAACTACAGCTTAAGCTCTTCATTTTAAGCTGACCATACCAACTACTTCCCTGACTGGGTGTAAAACTTTCCGAAGGCAATAAAATGTTAAATAAGACAGATTTTAATGAAGCTAAAACTTTTATAAGTTTAATAACAAACTTAATATTAATTCAGATTCATACAGAACTTTAAACCGGGTTAACTGTCCTATTGGTAGCTTCAAAGAGTGTCAAATATGAAATGAATGAGTATTAATATGAATTTGCACCCTAAAAATTGCCATATCAAATTTCTATTTGTTCAGAGGAAAATATTTACAACATTATTTGCAACGATATGTTAATGTTTCATCTAAAAGTCATTTTCACTTAAGGCGAATTAAACTGAAAGAATTATCTTCTGCAACTATATTATTCAGATTGTAAAAATAATTTTTAAATTTAAATTACTTAAGTAATTATTTTAAACTTGGCATAAATTTTTGTGCTTGCATAGAGAACGGTCAAAAAATATAATTGATAAGTTTGATTCTATAAATTTTCAGTTTATGAAGTTCCTTTATATATTTAATGTAGAAACTTTTAGAGAAAAGAAACAGAAAAAAGATAAGTGAAAATGCTGAGTAAAATTAATGTATCTGTTAATGTTAAATAAGAATGGTATTCTTGTTTAATTAGTTATTTAATAATAAAATGTCCCTCTCATTTAACAAAAAAAATAATTCAGATATTCTGATGAGTTTTTAAATGACTATCACTAATGTTTAAAATACAACTATCAGTGCAATTATAAATTACTTACCGATATATTAAATTTATCAAATATCACTGATAAAATTTTTCTGAACTTAGCTCTTAAGCTCCCCAACCCGAAAAAAATGTTCATTTTCTTTTTACTGATATTAAGTCGTGTGCATAATATATAAAGTTTCTTTTCTGACAACGTTTGTCTACACATTAGTTTGGCTGACCTTCATTTAAAGACTAACTAAAAACAAAAAATACAACAAACCAGAAACAAGATCTTATTTCTGCGACTTTGTCAGTGAGAAAAACTACTACAAATATAATTATTATTACTAGTATTACTATTATTTTATTACTAATTTTGTAATTGTCATTTTTATCAAAGAAACATTTCTTTTTTTTTCTTCGTTTTAGTAAGATAAACAACAAACACAAAATATAATTTGTACTCAAAAGGTTCCTTTTTTATTTATTTATATAACATTGTTTTATGGAAAATATGGAAAATTCTTTTAAACAATAGTTAATCTTCAAAATAAAACAGTATTAATCTCCTTTAATTTCTTGTTCAAATTAAAAGAAAAATAATCCTTGATATTCTGTCACTAACGCTACAGCAATTACGGAAATATTTCTTCGAATGCTCGGAAAAAAATAGAATCGCCTGTAAAAATATAAGAGGTAATTTCCATAGTTCACTTGATAATGAAATGGCGTTTCCTTACTCGTGTCACTCATATTCTGTTCACCTCAGTTCACAATGTCGTATTTCATAGAATAGAGAATTAGCATATGACATGTTTTGTAAATAGAAAATGCAAAATATATATGAGAAAATCCCAGTTACGTGAGAGGATTATGTAAGGTATTACGAAAAATACTTCGCACTTTCTTATGCTGTGTGTGTTCCATATAAGTTCCTTTCTTTTCTTGTGATCTACGTGGAAATATTTATTGCGTATTCAAAGATTTCAGTCATCATTAACTGAATTTAGAAAATTTTAAAGATAGCGTACGGGAGTAGTACTAAAAAATTCCATTAATATTTTATTAAAACACGAACTAGGGATGCCATTTCGCTTAACAAACAATTATAACGAGATAAGACATGTCATCTAAGTAGGTTCTTCCACAAATGTTTTATCAGTATGGACTTTCAATAATAAATGTTTTAATGTATATGAAATATACAGGGTGTTTCTAAATTCATGGTACAAACTTAAAAGGGTGATAGTACACATCAAGACAAACAATATTAAATAGGAAACTAAGGGTCCCAAACGTCTTCCAAAGGAAATAGGCGCCATTAAAGTTTATGGTCCAAAAATTCAAATGATTATAAAAAACAGAAAAATTGGTCGATTCGTTTGCGGTTTTCACTAAAATTATTCTTTATGTCAGTATTGTCTTGAAAATAAATCATAAAGATAAATTTCACAAATTGTCGATAGAGGGCGCTTTAGACTTTGGAGTAACGAACAACTACTTTTTACTGTTATTTTTTGCATCTCATCAATTATTTTAGAAGCTTAGACATAAACTTAAATTTTG
Source organism: Maratus speculifer (assembly GCA_964019185.1). Taxonomy (NCBI): domain Eukaryota; kingdom Metazoa; phylum Arthropoda; class Arachnida; order Araneae; family Salticidae; genus Maratus; species Maratus speculifer. The sequence goes on from OZ025289.1 coordinate 12,578,379, forward strand.
AGCTCAAAATCTAAATCGTTGGGAGTGGTTAAGTAGCGCAAACTGAACTGTGGGGGAGGTTCAAATTTCAAATGATTATAAAAAACGGAAAAATTGGTCGATTCTTTTGCCGTTTTCGCTAAAACTATTCTTTATGTCATTATATCCTTGAATAAAATTTTAAAGATTAATTTCAAAAAATACCGTTAGAGGGTAACTTAAAATTTAGAGTAACAAACAATTATTTTTAACCGTTATTTTTTGTATCAAATTAAATGCTTGCAAATGCTTAGATTTAAATTTTGAGCTCAAATTCTAAATCGATGGGAGGGGTTAACAAGCGTAAACTGAAATATGTTCACGAGTTGAAATGTTACCCTCCTCAACCCTCGAACACATTTCAAATTTCCGCTACTTAGTTACTCACAACGATGCAGATTTTGAGCTCAAAATTAATGTTTGAACATTTACAAGCATTTAATTAGATACAAAAATAACTTTAAAAATAGTTGTTGGTTACTCAAAAGTTTAAGGCGCCCTCTAACAGTATTTTTTAAAAATTTATCTTTAAAATTTATTTTCAAGGAAATATTGACATAAAGAATAGTTTTATCGAAAACGGCAAACGAATCGACTAATTTTTCCATTTTTTATAATCATTTGAAATTTGAACCTCCCCACCCCCATTGAACACAGTTTAGTTTGCGCTAGTTAACAACTCACAACGATTACGATTTTCATGTCAAAATTTAAGTTTATATCTAAGCTTCTAAAAAATTTATGAGATGCAAAAAATAACGGTAAAAAATAGTTGTACGTTACTCCAAAGTCTAAAGCGCCCTCTATCGGCATTTTTGGAAATTAATCTTTATAATTTATTTTCAAGGCAATACTGACATAAAGAATAGTTTTAGTGAAAACCGCAAACTAATCGACCAATTTTTCTGTTTTTTATAATCATTTGAATTTTTAAACCATAATCTCCCATACCATCTATCTCCTTCGGAAGCGGTTTGGGACCCTTAGTTTCCTATTTAATATTGCTTGTCTCGATGTGAACTGTTACCCCTTAAAGTTTGTACCAAGAATTTAGAAACACCCTGTATATTACTATGTAGTATCAAAATCACAGAAATATCATAATTAATTGCATATTAGTGAGATATTACTTGTGTAAAAAAAATCATTATATCCAAGTGTTTTAAGTATCAATGCATGTATTTTTGTGTTTAGTGAAATTCTATACAAACTATTAAAACTATTAAAACTTAAAATTATAAAGAATGTTTATAAATAAATTGGAAATAAAATTTTATGTATAACAATGTTTATGCGTAAAAAGAGATAACATAACATGCTGTACATCTTTGGAATTTTCTATCATTCTTTCAGAACCTATCATTGCGTTGTACATTTCCTATCAAAATAATTAAAAAGAAGATTTTCTGGTTGCGCAATTAGCATTATCAAATTAACATTGATGAGTTAACTTCAACACTGTTCATCTTAAAAATAATCTCGTTACTTTCTGTTTTTTCTCTTCATGTATGCTCCTAAAACTGATTAAATACGCGATCTCTGATAATCAAATAAATTTAGATTCAAACGTCTCCAAATGATATTATCCAGAGAATAGGGAATATATTGGAGAAGCATTCAAACAGCGACAAAGAATTTTATCAAGGGTATTGCGAAGAATTTGGAGAAATATAAAATTTTATTTTTTATTTCCATAAATGGAATGTTTTTGTGTAACACATTAATTTAAATTATGACCTGTGCTGTTGACTGAGAAAATAATAATAATAATGAATCAATCGCTGTTACTGTTCATCGTCAAAATAAAACTGTTATTTTCTGTTTTATCACATCTTGCATGCTTTTAAAAATAGTTAAATATGCAGTGAATAATGTAAATTAATATTCAGTATGGTTTTATTTCATAATCAAATAAAACTAGATTTAACCGTCCTAAAATGATAATATCAAGGCAGGTGAGAAGAATTTGAAAAAAAAAAAAAACATAAAGATTTCTTTTTTTAACATTTCCAGGAATGGGATATTTTTAGTAATTTAGTAATTATATTTTAAATACTATTTAAAGCTAAATTGAAGACATGTGCTGCTGACTTAAAAATTAACGATGGATTGATAAAGATGGATATAAATCGTATAGTGTTTTTAAGATTAAATATATTCTATGAAATATTTCATCTTGATGTGTTTCGGAATAGTTCAAATTGAAATAATTCCCTTTAATATTTTTGAGAACAGTAGAAGTCATTTAAAATATTTTTTATGCTATCGGATTGGATGGAAATAACAGTAAATGTTAGAAAACCGAAAATTAATTTTATTTTATTTTTTTTATTCAAAAATATCCTTACAATGTTTTCAGTATAATTCATTTACCAATACATATTTCTTAATAAATGACTAAAAAATACATATGAATAAGGAAAATTGTTTTGCTTTGTTTTAAAGAAATGACGCTGAAACAGATTTTTAAAGGTTTTTTTTTTTCTTGCAATTAGCTGAGGATGCTTTTTCGCTCGATAAATAACCATAAAGAGCCATAATATATCATGATAGCAGGTTATTTAAGAAAAATAACATGTCTTTTAATGATCAATGCTTAAATGAATACAAAAAATATATATTAATGTATATCAAGAGTACAGAATTATCGCATTTAATAAAATATTAACAAGATACATCGTTCTGTAAAATATTTATGATTTCCAATTGATAACCTATTAATTTATTTTTTTAATTGTTGTATATCTTTTTTTGTTAATTTAAATTTAAATGCTCACCAGAATTAAATCAAAAATTCTAAAATAATTAGCAAAAATAATTATTTATACAAAGAAAAAATTGTAATTGGAATTTAAATACTACAATGTTTATTCGTAAAAAAGAGATATGAATTGTAATACATTTTCCGAGTATTCTGTCAAGACCTATCACTGCGCTGTTATTTTCGTACGAAAATAATACAAAAGATTTTCAGACTGCGGAATGAATATCATCAAATTAATATTGAAGATTTAACCTTCGCCTTCATTCATCTTCAAAATAATCTCATTACTTTCTGTTTTTTCCATTTTTATTTATTTCCAGAAAGGATTAAATATGTAATCCCTGATTAGTCAAATAAAAATAGATTCAAACGTCTCCAAATTATATTATCAAAAGAGTTGGGAAGAGTTTGGAGAAGAGCACAGATTTCATTTACATTTTTTGGAATGTGATATTTTTTGCAAATGGTAGTAATTCAAGTAATGACCTTCACTGATGACAGGGAAAATAACGATTATGATGACGTAACCCATGTCTCCTTTCATCTTCAAAATAACCTAGATACTTTCTGAGTTTTTTTTCCTATTTACTCCTGAAAAAGAAATAAATATCCAATTCCTGATAATGAAATAAAACAAATTTCATACGCTTATAACTCATTTATTATCAAGCTGGGAAGAATTTGGAAAAAGATTCTTTTTACACTTCCATAAATGAGATATTTTTGTGTAAGATAACAACGAAGACTAAAGTAATTGAAGTAATGACCTGTGCCGAGGAGTGAGAAAATAATTATGGAGCAAAGATGGATGTAAGTTGCATAGTGCTTTTACTATTAAATAGTATTTATATTTCATTAAATAGAATTTATGCAGAATCTACATTTATTGTGATTTTAAGCTGAATAAATATCTGGGCATTTAAAATTTTTATTTCTATTATTTAAATATTTTTTCTGTTACTTTATTGATTAAATGAACTTGAGTAAATGGAATTTAACTAAAAATTATTTTTGCGCACGCAGTGCTAAAGTCTCATATTTATTGTTTTTTGTTCACATAATGTTCATTGTCTTTTAAAGATTCACTAAAAAGCATTGAATATTATATGTATGCAATACCTGGTATTTTGAAGAGTGTTGCATTCTAGGAGTTATACTAATTATTCCTACCTCTTAAATATCATAAAATATGTTAAAAACAAACCCAGTTTCACGGATTTATCTTATATTCAATGCTTTAATGTAGAAACTTATTTACGTTTTAAAACAAAGTTCATTTGAATTATAGCATTCATTATAAAATTGTTTTATTTTCACGTATTTTTTAAAGGGTGTATGGGTGTAAATTTATAAACAGGTATTTCCTTTATATGCAGTTTTGTATTCTTTATAGAATGAATTTTCATTTTCCAACAAAATGTTAGCGTAGTAATAAAAGCTTAAAAAACGAAAATTATTGAAGGCAAAATAGTTATTTTATGATGAAATTAATTATTTTTTAAAGCTAAATTAATATGTCTTCTCAAGGCTAATGAAGTTTTAATATAATTATGCCTTAAATTGTAACAATATCATCTGACACTTACCTTCCATTCAGCAGATTGTAACAAAGAATGTTTATTTAAATGTTATTTCAAATATATTTTCAATAACATTTAAATGCAATCTCCAGTAACTATTTATTTAAACAAATTGAATTTAATACCTTTAATTAAATTAGTATTTGCTGTTTCAAGATCGTGTAACTAAAGTCGGGAACAACAATGTGTTTACACCTGGGAAATCGGGCTTTTAAAAATACCCCTTTGAACCTTTTGTTTGCATTGTTTGAAGATGAAGAATGTTACTCAGACTCAAGTGTAGTTTGTTTCAAAGCAATCTGCAAAATACTGTACATATTACTTTATAAAATATAAGTAAATGATGCAGTTTCAAAAAAATAATTGCATTTCTTTTCCATATTTACTGAACTTTTGAGAAAAAGCTGAGAAAAATTTTACTAATACATGTGAAATACCAATTACTGAATTTAAAGATAATGTAAGTTAATAACATCTAAAATATTATTTAATCTATATAGTTTTCAGTATAGATAATAATGATACGAACAAATAAAGCATAATAATCAATAAATGGTTTGTTAAATTTCGTGAATAAAGAAATATTAATGAGCAATTTTTTTTCACAAAAATACACTAAAAATCACTAAGCTATGATTCACACTCGTCATCCTTTTTTGACTTCTTACGTCACATGCCGATCTTTCCATGTACTTGCATTTCTGTTTTTTTCTTCTTTTTTTCATTTATGTTACGAAAAGAGCATCACGTGAATGAGCCTGTCCAATAAAAGACGAAGAGCGACACTCTGTATTTTGATTGTTGCGTGCAACATAAAGATGTTGCTTAGAAATGTTTTTTTTAAAAGGATCCTAAAATTTAAATGCTTTGTAGTTGCAAAAGACATCATCTTAAAAAAATAAAATATGCATATCCCATGTTTTAAAACTGAAATATTTTACTTAATAATTTTCATTCGACCAGCTTGAAAATTTCTCATATAATGAAACGTTTCTCTCAAATGACGTTGTTTTCGAAAATAACGTTATAGAAATCGCATACTTGTAAAACGATCATTTTACTAAGCTTTACAAATACTTCATAAAAGATGGTAACAATTGTTTACACTGTAAAATAAGTGAGTATAAATACGCTGACTTCGAATTTTTTTAAATGCCAAATGAGTATCAAACATTCACTAATTTGCAGAAAACAGCAGCCATTTCAGATAAAAAATTCAATCAATATAAATCTCGTATGGAAAACTCAATCATTAAAATCCAACGTTTGGATACGCAATAATTAAAAACTTAACAAACGTATACGTTTCGGGAGCACTGGGACTAGCTTCCTCAGTGTTCAAGTGGAATATGTTTAAAATCAACCCCCCTTCCCCCAACTGTCAGCAAGTCAGAAACCCAAATGATTGCAAACACAGAACCAAAATACCATCAAGCTTCAGTACCAATACAATCATACCGGAAATGAAGTTTCGTGACATACATTTGTTATGTAATTGTATGCTGTATATAAATGCTTATAGTTAAAGAATTTAAATATGAAAGGTTATAAAAAAGAGCTTGTAAAGGTTACTGAATATGAGCGTAACTTATTTAAATGTGGTATTAAAATAAAATTATGTATTTTTACGTTGAACTGCATTCAATTTACTAATAAATGTTTGTAGAATATAGATATAATTATATATCGATTCACGCAAAGAACTGGACACAGGGTCGCCTATGGATGATAATTTCTGGAAATGTGATTTAAGTAGCTTAAGGTGTATTTTTGTTTAAACTAAATTTTAGTAAAATGAATTCGTTTAATAAAGGTACTAGGTAAACTACAGGGCTGATCAAAAGCATTTAAGTATGTTTTCATTTATTAATATAAAAAAATGAAAGAAAAATTTCAGCCAGTTAGGCTTTTCTTGCTAAATTAAATTTCCTCATTATATAGTATATATGCCAACCGATAAATCAAATACAGGGCGGTTCAAAAGTATTGGAATAAATAGTTCAAACAGTAACACCTTATTTCAATCGATAATAAAGTTTTGTTAAATATTTCAGGCTATGTATTAAAGTGTTTCATAATCTATGCGAAACGCATGATTTTTCTTACTTCTGATTATTTTGACATTGGTTTAAGACTCAGTGATGAGTTAAAACATGTCAACAGTTAATAAAACTACTTTTGTCTTCAAAATCTTCCTTATACCTTTTTAAAAATTAGAAAGAATTTATTAATACCATATAGTATTTTGTTACACAATTACATTAGCTTTCAATGTAATTTTTTTGCGATTTCATGAAAAATTACAACACGGTTTTTCTGGATAAAAAGCTGGATAGTTGGAGAATTTTTATTAGTTTCATAAAGGAACATTATTTTTAAAATACTATTTTTACCCCAAGAATTCATCAAGAAGGAATTGTTTTCTGAATAATAAACCAGAAATATAACTAAAATCATTATTTACTGTCAAAAGTTTATGCAAAATAACTTCTGTTTTACTCATGTAATAGGTAAATATGAATGACTATTAAAAAATTATAGTTTCCTTATTCAACAAATGTTATAAATAAAAATATACATTTTTAGATTGTGAAACAATAACATAAAAATAATAAAAAGTGAAGTAGTTTTAATACCTCTTATAATTCGGCACACATTATTAGTTATATTTTATTGTTTCTGTCGAAAACCCAGATAAATTGCACTTCCGGAACTGAATAAACTTTAGCAATTGTTTATTGTTCTTCTTAAGGAGCAAATCTTGTTTAACGGCCGTGGAAGCCCAAGATGTATGAGTTCATTAATAGAAACTGATACTCCATTATTCCTACAAGCAATTCATTTTTACTATTGTTATACATCCTTTTGAAGTTGCATCTCTGTAACAAAACGTGTAATGGAATTAGAAGGAGAATAAATGAATACTTTGTTTCAAATAATATACACTATATTGCCATTGATTATGGGACACTTGCGATTTTAGACATTTTACGAAATATCTAGAAAAATACATGAGGAATCATCTCGAAACTCTTAGTGTATAAATATAATACTATAAGTCATACATCTCCGTGAAGATTTTTTCCCGAAACTCCAAAGGGGACCGTCAACAAATTAAAAAAGAATGAACATCTTTTGAATAACCCTGTCAAAACTAATGTAGCAAAAGCGCTCAAACTCTAGATTGTGATTGAATGCCTTATTGTAATAAGCCTTGTTCATTTTTATGCAAATAGCATGCATACTCGCAGAGTAATTAAGGTTTTTATAAAAATGATCCCAAATTTTTCCAAGTTTTTTCCTTATAATTTTCAGAGTTCTTAATATAAAATATTATTTTTTTCAGAAAATATGACAAACAACATTGCACATAGTACCCTGTAATCAGAATTAAAAAATAATGAAAATTGCATAAAAAAATGAGTTGGTTTACTAAATAATTTTTTACTGCGCATGCGTCAACGATATCAAAATTTCATTTGCATATTATGTTAGCTAAATGTATAGAGCAACTTTTGTGAAAGTCACAAAATCATAACTTGAAAATTCTGACAATAATCGCCAATTGAATAAGTCGAAAATCCGTTATTCTCAAAATGAAGCAAAAACAAGAGGAGTTGTATCCATATGTTCATTGATTAGTGTCAATATAGAATACACGATATGGGATGTACTACTGCATTTGGATAAAATCCCTCATTTTTTTGCTTCATTTTGGAAACAACGGATTTTGTCCTTTTTCTATAGACGATTACTTTCAGAATTTTCAAGCTATGATTTTGAGACTTTTACAAAAGTTGCTCTAGCTAACATAATATGCAAATGAAATTTTGATATCTTTGACGCATGCGCAGTAAAAAATTATATAGTAAACCTACTCATTTTTCATACAATTTTTATTATTTTTTAATTCTGATTACAGGGTACTGTGTGCAATGTTATTTGTCATATTTTCTGAAAAAAATATTATTTTATATTAAGAACTCTGAAAATTATAATGGAAAAACTTGGACAAATTTAGGACCATTTTTATAAAAACCTTAATTACTCTGCGAGTGTGCATGCTATTTGCATAAAAATGAACACAGTGTATTACAATAACGCATTCAATCATAATCTAGAGTTTGAGCGCTTTTGCTACATTAGTTTTGACAGGGTTATTCAAAAGATATTCATTCTTTTTTAATTTGTTGACGGTCCCCTATGGCGTTTCGGTAAAAAATTTTCACGGAGATGTATGACGTATACTATTATATTTATACACTAAGAGTTTCGAGATGATTCCTCATGTATTTTTCTAGATATTTAGTAAAATGTCTAAAATCGCAAGTGTCCCATAATCAATGGCAATATAGTGTAAAAGTTTGCCCTTTAATTTTATGATACGGTAGGAAAATAAAAGAATCTTTAAACATTGCGTCTCAAATTGTTTGAATGGTCGAAGCAGTTTAGAAACATTATTTAAAAACATATTTTAAGTGTGTAGTAGTGTGCTATAGTGATTTGTTTTTCTGTAGTGATATTTATTACACATGTTTAGTTCTAGAACTTTAAGCGAAATTCCTCAGTTATCATCACTAATTTCTATTTACGAAATTTTAGCGTAAATTTTCCAAACCTATTAGGAATCTTAGCCATATATAACTTGTTTAGAAAAAAAGTGTGTAAAGAGAATAAATAAGATTCAGAAGTTTAAATTAGGTAATTAGTTACGAAAGTCGAAATGTAATTAAAATGTCTAAAATCAGTAGAGAAATTAAATTGAAATTTGTTTTAAACAATTGATGAATCTTTGATGAAATTCTTTTTGAAAGACTTTTCCGAAGTCATTTAAAATCATCTTTAAAAGCCAATTTAAAAAAAAAAGGAGATCTTAACTGTATGCATAGCATTCGTTTTTAATGCCCACTGACGATAGCTGTATGAATTTGATTGTCAATGTTTTGGAATATTTGATTTTTAATGTATTTAAAATATATTTTTACTTAAATATTTGCACTTAAAAGCGCTTTTAAGAAATTTGAATTATATGTTATACGAATTTTAGTTATTGACTCAAAGTGAATATAGCACTAGAATTTTAAATTTCGTTTAATTAAATCAGATATATAATATTAAAAACGCGTAACTCAGTAAATTTATATTCTCAGCAATATCTGTTCATATCCGGAATGAGTGCAACATTTTTCCTGTAGTGTTGCATACAGTTAATATAATCTATACATAGTTCCTATACGCTAAATGTTAGATCACTTTAAAGAAGCATACGGTGAAGAAAAACGCATTCTATAATCGATATAATATCGATCTTAGTCAGTCCTTTAGCCAAATATTTTGTTTTTCTCTGTAAGTTAACGATTACTTTATAACCTATTGAAAACAATCAGTTTCCTTCACTGATTTTGTATTTTTGGAGTACAATTAAAACAATAAAATGAGGTGAAATTATTTTCTCAGATTTCATATTGTTATTTACTCCTTTTTTCCGTTCCGGCAAAAGAACTATAAATTGTTCTAATTATAACTTCCTGAAAAAACATGATGAAATCCGCCTTATTCATGTTAATTAATCTTATTATGTCAGAAATATAGTGATATTAATAAAATTTTCGATATGCGCTTTTAAATTTAACTAACTTTTTGCAGTTTACTCGTTGTGTATAAAATTTGCAGGGAAGCACAAATGAATTCAAGATCCATTTTCTTTATTACCCCGAACAGGTAGTGTTAAATTTGGTTGACAAATCTGTATTAAAGAAACAAACAAATAAAAAAAATTAACAATAATAAAACTTTCACAAAAAATAACATCTTCAGGAATACGTGTACAATGGTTACACTAATGCACACTCACGTTAAATGACTCCCACATAGTCATTTACTACAGTCACTAACTGCTTTGGGTATTTGTGGGTACACGGATAATCGCGAATATTATTTTATTGTTAAAATTAATAATGTCCCTCTAATTGTCCACGCTATCATATTTTCACTGTAAAGTATGATGTTCAACATTTTATTTAGATCATCGAAGTTCAAAAGTAATTCGTCAAAAATTTCAATAGATATTCTATAATAGAATTCATCCGGTTACAGATTCTCAATTTTTAAGACATAGGTGTATATATTTGAATCACAAACACATTTTATTCATTATACCAGGTGATACCATTATACCATTCATTATTCATAATACCACGTTTTATAAAATCCGTTTGCTCAAGCAAACACTTTTTTTTTTTTTTTACATTTAGAAAATTATCTTGAACACCATCGACGAAGATAAAAATAAAGAGAACAGTGACAACAACGGATTAAACAACATATTATCTTAGTTACTGCATTTGTAAAAAACAGCAAAACAAGTGTACGAAAACTTTAAATTCCAAAATTAAAAGCAATTTATTAAATAGTAATATCTGGACAATACGTCAAAAAAACTTTATCTTTAAAAAAATTAACATTCACAGTGGAAAGGAAATTTTCAAATGTATTCTAATTCGCATTTTTCTCTTATTTCTCGTTCATGTCAAATAATTAATTTGTTGAACAAATCGTTTTATTTGAAGATGTCAAAAACAGATGGCTCATCATATTTATTCTTACACATTCATTTCTGAAGTGAATACTTCGAGTAAGTAGAAGGATCTGCGATATTAAATTTTTATTTTTTTTTTTTTAATAATAAATTACTTGATTTCATCAGCTGTTTGTCAAGTAATAGGAGAAAATTAAGGAAAATATATAAATGATTGCTCATTTATAAAAAGCAATTTATTTATTAAATTATTTATAAATTACTTCATGAAATGCTAGTTTCAGCATTTTAATAATAACAGTATAGCGTATTGCTTGTTTAAATATATAGACTAGAATTCCCATTCTCGCATTTTCCCTCTCTATCCTTTATAATTTTTTCTACAGTTTCCAATCCCTCTGTTGATAAATTATTCTATAAATCCGTATGAAGAAATACAATCAGTAAAATACTTTTTTTTAAAGATAAATAGTTTACTTTTATTTTTTAATGAGTCACAGCAATCAGAAACTCTCTTCTTCGAAATTAAATTGAATATTATTTGTGTAAAAGAACAAATATGCAGTAGTTCGAATAAAGTGGAATAACACCGAAATATTTATAACAATAACAAAAATTTTTGAAAATGTATTAAAAATTACAAAAATAAATTTCTGAATACATTCATATAGAAGCAAAAATCCATTAAATAACTCAGTTAACATACATTTTTTATATTAATCGAAAGATTTAAGAAGAGATATTTTAAAATGTTATGTTTTGTAGCGCGATTTTGATCGCACGTGAAGTAAACAGGTCAACTGCCACCACTGAATTTAAATAAATTTGATCACCTAATTTAGTGGGAGAATTTGGCATTTTAAAAATGAAAAATGATATTAATATTTAGTAGTGCCAATTGTTCCACAAGTGCGCAGCTATTCTACACTATATTGCCATTGATTATTGCTTGCGATTTTAGACATTTTACTAAATATCTAAAAAAATACATGAGGAATCATCTCGAAACTCTTAGTTTATAAATATAATAGTATATGTCATACATCTCCGTGAAGAGTTTTTACCGAAACTCCATAGGGGACCGTCAACAAATTAAAAAAGAATGAATATCTTTTGAATAACCCTGTCAAAACTAATGTAGCAAAAGCGCTCAAACTCTAGATTATTATTGAATGCCTTATTGTAATACACTATGTTCATTTTTATGCAAATAGCATGCATACTCGCAGAGTAATTAAGGTTTTTATAAAAATGGTCCCAAATTTTTCCAAGTTTTTTCCTTATAATTTTCAGAGTTCTTAATATAAAATAATATTTTTTCCAGAAAATATGACAAACAACATTGCACACAGTACCCTGAAATCAGAATTTTAAAAAAAATGAAAATTGTGTACAAAATGAGTTGGTTTACTAAATAATTTTTTACTGCGCATGCGTCAACGATATCAAAATTTCATTTGCATATTATGTTAGCTAAATGTATAGAGCAACTTTTGTGAATGTCACAAAATCATAACTTGAAAATTCTGAAAATAATCGTTAATTGAATAAGTTGAAAATCCGTTATTCTCAAAATGAAGCAAAAACAAGAGGGGTTGTATCCATATATTCATTGATTAGTGTCAATATAGAATACACAATACGGGATGTTACGACTACTTTTGGATAAAATCCCTCATTTTTTTGCTTCATTTTGGAAACAACGGATTTTGTCCTTTTTCTATAGACGATTACTTTCAGAATTTTCAAGCTATAATTTTGAGACTTTTACAAAAGTTGCTCTATACATTTAGCTAACATAATATGCAAATGAAATTTTGATATCTTTGACATATGCGCAGTAAAAAATTATTTAGTAAACCTACTCATTTTTCATACAATTTTTATTATTTTTTAATTCTGATTACAGGGTACTGTGTGCAATGTTGTTTGTCATATTTTCTGAAAAAAATATTATTTTATATTAAGAACTCTGAAAATTATAAGGGAAAAACTTAGAAAAATTTGGCGCCATTTTTATAAAAACCTTAATTACTCTGCGAGTATGCATACTATTTGCATAAAAATGAACACAGTGTATTACAATAAGGCATTCAATCATAATCTAGAGTTTGAGCGCTTTTGCTACATTAGTTTTGACAGGGTTATTCAAAAGATATTCATTCTTTTTTAATTTGTGGACGGTCCCCTATGGAGTTTCGGTAAAAATCTTCACGGAGATGTATGACGTATGCTATTATATTTATACACTAAGAGTTTCGAGATGATTCCTCATGTATTTTTCTAGATATTTAGTAAAATGTCTAAAATCGCAAGTGTTCCATAATCAATGGCAATATAGTGTATAATAGGATATATTATATAAGGTGTTCACATAATACCTCACATATTTCAAACGTTAATTAAACGAAATCACATACTTATATATTTGCGTTTTGCGTTATCATTAATAGGAAAACAGCAAGTTTATTTTGTTGTATTTTTTCTCGAAACAGTGCATTTTTATTGTATGCATTGTTGGTATGCCATGAAAACAAGTTTATTTTGCTGCAAATGTTTATTTGACTGAAAAAGCTACTTTTTTGACTATGTATGTACATAGATGTGGTCTTTGTTGTTATCTCTTAGAATGTCAAGTCGATATTCAATATCATGCTACACGCAGCAATATTAAGAGTGACTGAATCGATGACTTCCGCATTGCAAATTACATTGAGAAAAACGCGTTATCTGCTTATTTCCTACTTTTAAATTTTGATTTCTTTTAGAAAAGATTTTTAGTGGGCATTTATATATCATCAGTAGCAACAAAGCCAAAGTGAAATTTCTAGAGCTAGTAGCGTCACAGTTTGTTTTTTGTACCATTTTCAATTGTTAATTAAATAAAATAAACTGTTTTTTGTGAGCATGTACATCTTAAAAGTAACATCTATGCGAAATTTTATGATTATATCCCTAACTGCTCTAAATAAATCTTACTTTAAGAAGGTTGACACTCATTTCGCACATTTAATTTTTGATTTTTTTTTAGTTTTTCATAGAGAAATTAACATCTTAAAAGTTATCCATGATAATAAATCTAGTGTTTTGTCACAAATGTATCGCAGAAATTTGAACATTTTTTGTTCTTTCAGCTCAGTGAGAGTAGTTATACTAACATAAAATATAGCCTATAGAGTACAAGAATACTCACCAGCAAGTAGTTCAAGAAGTCATAAAGAAACAGACATACAAGCATTTTATCTTCCTAATATAAATATAAAATAAAACTTTAGCGAAAACCGTAAAAAAATGGATCATTTTTTCCGTTTATTATAATCATTTAAAATTTGAACCTCCTCCTTTCCCACCTCTGACTGCAGTTGTTTGAGCTACTTAACCACACCAAACTATTCCGATTTTGAGTACAAAATTTAGTATAAGCTTTTGAAAGCATTTAATGACATTAAAAAATAACGAAAAAAAATAGTTGTACGTGACTCCAAAGTCTAAAGCGCGCTCTATCGGCATTTTTGGAATTTATCCTTAAAATTTATCTTTAAAAAATACTGATTTAAAGAGTAGTTTTAACGGAAGCCACAAACGATACAACCATGTTTTCCGTTTTTTTTTATAATCTTTTGAAATTTGAACCTCCGAACACGGTTTAGTTTGCTCTACTTAACCACTCCCAACTATTTAATTTTGAGCTCAAAATTTAAGTCTAATCTTCAGAAAACTTTTAATGAAATGCAAAAAATAACGGCAAAAAAAGCTGTTTGTTGCTCCAAAGTCTAAAGTGCCCTCTATCGGCATTTTTTGAAATCTATCTTTATAATTTATTTTAAAAAAAAAATACGACATAAAGAACAGTTTTAGGGAAAACCGCAAATCAATCAACCAATTTTTCCGTTTTTTATGTTTATTTGAAATATTGGACCCTATACTTTAATGGCGCCTTTCTCCCTCAGAAAACGTTTGGGACACTAAATTTCCTAATTAATATTGTATGTCTTGCAGTGTACTATCAATCCTTAAAGTTTTGCCCAAGAGTTTAGATACACCCATACATATATTGAAACTGTAATCTATATAATAAAAATCAATCTGTCATTACCTTTTCCATGCTGTCTGTGATCATTTCTGTCACATACTTTTTCAATGTGTAACTGTAAAAAGAATATTGGTTCTATGGATTCATATGTTAATTATGTAAAATATTTATAAACCCAATTTTGTCCTTCGTTTAATTTATAAAAACTAAAAAGTTTTCTTACTCTCGCAAATTATCTCACATCCCAATTATAAACTGACTTTTCTTTTGTTTATATATAATTAAAAACTAAAAATTTATTCCACTAAAGCGTTGTCTATAACTGGAACAGCTCACAAATGTTCCTCCTATTACATTTATCTTAATTCCGTGCTTTCATTCATCAACAAAATTCTTCCTAATCACCTTTAATTAGTTTTCTTAGTTAAAGTATACAGAGACAAAGGTTTGATTAAACGAAATTTCTGGATGACGATCACAGTTATATTTAGTTCTTAATTTTTGTCGCCATATTTAAGGAATGTATAAGGAAAAAATAACCAATCAGATAAATACATGAATACGAACGACAAATAATATATTTATAATAGGAAATGCATTTTTCGAATGACTTAAACTATTTACCATCCATTAATTTATAAAAAAACGGTTTATTTTAATGTCAACTTGTTTATTTTAAATTATAACGGTTAGTCAATCGTTATTACTTAAAATAGCGAATTAAATATAGAATCCAATAATTTTAAACACTTTAATAGACTTGGTTAATTTAATAAAATAACTAGGTATTTTATGAATCAACTGAATTATATGCTTTAACGGCAACATGTGTATGTATATTTAAAATTGTGTTTCGTTTCTACATTGATCTCATTTATCATTTTTTTAAGAAAATCTTCAAATTAAAATGGTTTCTAAGATTTGAAAATAAAATTTTTAAAAACCATGCAATTACTAACAACTTTTTTTTAGAAAACATATTATAGCATTTACATTATACAGGACAATCTTATGTGTTTTATGACCGCTAACCTGAACGCAAGTTTCTATTATATAAATGAAAATATTTAATATAAATTAAATATTATTGTATGAACATGTTTATACAAACATAACAACACAGTAATTATCTGAATTTATAAAATGTCTTAATACTACTTTTTAGATTTAAGTTTTTAAATTATGTTAAATTGCTAATCAAAGTTAAACTAACAAAACCTAAAATTTATTTTAAAAATATAATAATCGGAATTTAATCATTACCTTGAAAATCTGTTATACAAATAATATGACATGTTTCATTCTTCTTGATACTTTTCTATCTGTTATCATTCTTTCACTAACATGTATCAAAATAAAGCATAAGAAAATTTTCTAAACAACATAATTATTATTATCAAAATAATCCATGAGAAGCTTTCCCAAACACCGTAATTATTATGATCAAATTAACATAGAGGATTTAACCTTCGACTTTGTTCGCTTTCAAAATAGCCTTTTCCCTTTCTGTATTTTTGTACCAAAAATATTTGTTTCTAAAAGTGATTAAGTATGTAGATCCTAATAATTAGATAAATCGGGACGCATATGCTTACATATGATCTTGTTTTGGGGTGGGAAATTGATATAAAAGTATTGGAAAAGAGTTTGGAGGAAAATAAATATTTCTTTTACATATTTAGCTATGATACATTTTTGCACAGTATAAGTAATGGAGAAGTAATTGAATTAATGACCTTCACTGGTGATTAAGAAAATATTGATTAGAGAGTGGTGGTTGAGATTAAATGGAAAAAAATAATATCAAATTAATACGTTTATTGATTTTATATTTGTTTAAGTTTCACGTGATTTCTCATAAATGATTACAAATTCATCTGTTGCGTAAGATAGTAATTGGTGAGTTATTGATGTGTGAGTTATTGATGTGCGATTGATGTGTGAGTTCTGACAAGTGCTGGTGACTAAAACAATATTTATTAGAGAGTAGTGGTGAAAATTATGTCGAAGAGCATTTCAATATTTAAGTAAGACTTATGTTGATTTTTTGTTTGAGTTTAAGTGATCTGTTAAATAATGTTGATGAGTGCATGTCCTGTGTAAAATAGTAATGAGAGAGTAATTGCAATAGTCACCTGTTCTGGTGATTAAGAAAATATTTATTAGAGAATAATGATGAAAATTATATGGAAGTTCACTTCAATTTTCATTTAAGACGTATGTTGATTTTTTAATTCTTTGAGATTCATGTGATTTCTCATAAATGTTAATAAGTGCATGTCAAGAAAAAAAAACGATCTGCCTTACAAATAATTCAAATAAAATATACATATATACAATATAAAACATACATGTGTACCAACCGAGTTTAAATGATATCTACTGTTAAATAAAATAATATCATAGAAATCAAGATCACAGTAAGGAAAACGTCTTAAGTCGTTGACAGCCAGACCGACTTGCTCCACTATAAAATACTGAACTGACTACTTAACTTTCCTATAAGATAAAATAAAATATCAATAGAGCCTATTAAACAGCAATAAATTCTGTTCAATGAAATCCCTAAAAATTATTCTACAAATTACAGGGAAATCCAAATCATTCTCTTAGCTCGGTGACCACTAGAGGGACATAACCTAGTATAAAAATCAAATAAAACAGAGTGGTTCAGAACTATATATCAAAAATGTAAAGACAGGTAGGGGGGACCTAAATAAGAAGATTTCATACAAGAAATGTGGATACAGAAATGCAGCGGTCTGGCGGTGGTGGGCGCTGTGAACTTCGGTGGTTGAAAGTGCTTCGCTAGCCCGAATCGTCATTCCTTCACTGATTTCAACCAATATGTATAGTTACACCAATGCGGAGCTTGCCAAGATGCATTTCGTGTATGGAGGTGCAGAACAAACCACAAATTGACATATTAGGGGTAAACTAAAAATGACTGCATAGAAAAATGTTCATTGTTTTATCATCAAGATTTTCACCTTCTTACTTTTTTCAGACTTTTCATCAATCTTACCTTAATTAGAGAAAAATTATAATGCTAGTTAATGGATTTTTTAATTCAATGGTTGTTTAGATAGCATAATTTTTCAATTTTTTAAGTTTAGCAACTATACAAAATTTCTTTTACTATTTTCATTATTTTTAATATCTACAACTTAAATTGTAAATAATAACTTTTACATTAAACTAATCTTCTTTAGTGCTATTAATGTACGTCATACTAGTTACATTGCTCTTTTCTATTAAAGCAGAAAAATATTTTGAGATGCTATTGATTATAAGATTTATTTTACGGTTAAGTAAACAATTACATCAACAACTTATCATTTATATTTTTTTCTTGAGTAGTCTATCTTAGAATGCTTTTCGGTATTGTTTTTGACAAAAGAGGGATAAATAAAAATTAATAAATAGATAAATGATGATAAAATATACTGTAAATATGTATTTCAGGATTTCTTATAATGTTCTTTAAGCAAACACGGATTGATTTATTTTTATATTTTGTTATTTGTTTTATTTTAAACATCAATAAATTTTAAAAGTTAGAAGCATCATTAATTGAAATATGTCATGTAATAGTTAATGTATGGAAAAACATTACTGGATATCTATTAAGAGTTTAGTCGTTCTCAAAATGTAATTGTTTTTTAAAGAAAACTAGTCATTATAAAATAGCCACATTAATTATTATCCATGATTTTACTCAAACATATATTTTGCTGGTTTCCTAGAAAGTCAGCTTAAACACTCATAGATGTTTAAAAACTATGTTTTTAAAAGCATAAGTGTTTTATCTTTATTTTTTTTTAATTACGGTATGTTACTGTACATTTTTTAATATTCATTAGCAAAACGAAACTTTATACAATTCTGTTTTAAATATACATAAAAATACTGAGATTATTCTGATTTTAGAGAGTTAATTGTCTTCTTATTGATTTTTTAAATAACTTTGTTTGTAATTTGAATATTTTAGTTTGGATAGTCTAGGAACATTTTTGTAACAATATAGTTCATTTACAACACTCCACTGTCAGTCAGTAACGATAAATAATAAGCCGTATTTTTCGCAAATGTTATCTTACAGTTTACATTCATAAAGCATGGTATATATTACCATCAATTTATTCTTTTTGCTTTTAAATATTTATAAACATGAAAACATACAACATAAACATAAAAACGTACATAAAAAAAACTTTATAAAACAGAAAAAATGTAAGGTAATAAATTGACAATCTTATATAACCCATAAAGACGGTTAAATCATGTCTTAACATTTCTTTCTTTAGCTAATTTTTTTTATCTAATTAACTTCAAACAAATACATATGTTTTCCCCTATTACTCAAGTGATATCACTACACATAATTATTTAATATATATTGGGATACCTTCTTCCAAATCATGTTTTCTTTTTTATCTCTGTATAACTCAATAATTTTATTTATTTAAAGATGTTTTGTTAGGAACAACAGGGATTTCAATTTAACAATATTTTCAATTTGAAAATTAATCATTATTTCCGAACAGTAATATTCCTTTATTTATTGTCTGATGAAATATAGCGATTATTAATAATTTTTTATTTAAAAAATCGATGTGTTAACAATACTGAAAAAAAATAAAACCAGGTATAACTCTACTTTCGTTGGCAATATATTTGTGTAGTGTCGAAAAATAAATATAGAGAGAGGTTATAATTTTGAATGTATTCAGCTTGCGTTCAAGAAATACAGCCAACAATGTGAAAAGTATAAAACTTAAACCAAGGTCATTGATATTTTGAGCCGGTGCTTCATTACAAAGATACATGGACGATGCTAAGTATAGAATTTTTCAATGTTATCTTAGCCAAAGACAGGCACCGAAACATGAGGTGCAGATTACCAAAATTTTAAGGAGATAGTGGCGCCTAAATCGAAATATTCCCGTCGTCAGCAGGGCTTAATTGCTAAGAGAAAAAATTATAAATAACGGAGAAACAAAGCAAATTTCGTTAAAAATTCGCAGAAGAAAAGGTAATTTTATCTAAGAATTGAAAAGATTCACGACTTTCGTCAAATAATTGCTAAAAAATTCGACTTTCTTCAAATGATCGCGGAAAAAAAGTAGTTTTCGTATGAGGCTCGCAAAAACAGTGGGATTCGTCAAATAATCACGAGAATAAACGCAAAATACACAAAAGAACGGTATTTTAGATGCCACAAATTAGTCGCCAGGTCAAAAAATTTAGTCACCACGTCGCAACTTGAACGTGAATCTGCACACTATACGATACGTATACGGTAGAAAAAAATTCGTGGTCCTCCAACACTAGTGCAAATACAAAACGAATGAGTATCCCTATTGATGAAACGGAATAAATCTATATAAATGCATAATTTCGTAAAGATTTGTATAAAATTTCAAATGCATTTCAATTTATAAAATTAAAATTTTGAATTTATTATTTTGAGTTTACACCTTTTAGGCAAGTTGAATAAGTTAAAAATGTTAAATTAAAGACGTGTGAAAATTTCTATAAAATGTTTTCCCAAGTTATACAAACATAGATTTTTATGAACGTACATAAATTTTTGACGCAATAAAATCATCTAGATTTGAACAGTATACCTACCGCTCTGAAACTAAAGACGTTTTCTATGCCTTCAATTCTTCTTACAGTGATATAAACAAACCTAGAATTCTAACTGAATTGCAATTTAGAAACTAGCATTTGTCACACACACAAACGCAGAAATCTTAACTTAAATTAAATCAACATCTTAAATTAATATCTTAATTATCTTTAAAAAAAGTCTTAAATTAACATCTGACAAATAATTCTAATCACTGGAGATATCAAAAGTGATTCTTGGATGAAAATTCGTTAAAAAATATCTATAAAAAATTGTTTGAAAGTCTCATACACTCATTTAATCTTAGTAGCTGCTATAATCAAAAAATTTTGAATGTGTAAGCAATTTTTGTCTTTGAATTATGTCAAGAAAACTCCGTAATTAACTTCCAATTTTTATTAACGCCCCCTACTCATTTATCTAATTGGTTAAAAGTTAAATTACGCAAGTAACAACTTTCGTTATATTCCAAACATTCGAATCACCAATAGTGTTTCACTGATGAAAACGCATTAAAATATGCTGAAACAAATTTACAACAATGCCTCTATTATTACTGGTAATTAACATATAACGAGTTACGAAAAATTGTCGCTTATAAATATTTCTTTTTCTTAAAAAAAATTGTGAATTTTCAAAATTTTAGATAATCAAGATTATGAGTCAAAACAATTCATATAATGCAAAATTTTTAAATTATTAATAAAGGAAAATAATCATCCTTTATCAAAGTATTCCTATCTTGAATTATATTTTCATTTCATCTGAAATTTGTGTTTTTTTTTTTTTTTTTTTTTTTTTTTTTTTTTTTTTTGTCATTTAGAATATGTATGTTAAATTTATTTTAATCGAATTAACCTGCAGAGGTCTCTTTCAGGAATATATATTCTTAGTAAGTATTGATGAGTTTTTTTTTTTTTTTTTTTTTTTTTGTTCATTTGTAAAAATTGTGTTTGAGGTCCTCTGCACTGTATATTAGGCAATCAGGGAATAAATAAAAGCTTTCTATCAATTTTTGCATTTAAAGAGCAAGAAATATAAATTTTGACAACCTCCCAAATGCAGTTCCCTGTGGGTACGGCGCTACCATGCAAGCGTGTGTAGGCGAATCCCTCATTTAGTTATTTCTTTGTTCTTGTGTTCAATTGTGAGTAAATTTCGATATTCCATGGAATGAATCGTTGTATGATAGAACCATTATAATTACTATTGGGGAGGGGGCTAAATTAATTATAGGGTCAGTCATTTTAAATAATAGGCAATATTCTGATCTTAGTAGTGCGAAAGATAATTAGTTACTTTCAACGTAGAATTAAAATTACCTATAATTATAGTATTTTTGGAAATTTGTTTAACCGAGTGTATGCTTGTTGACTTTTGTTTAGTATAACCATTCAATTCTTTCAAGTTGCGGAAACTATTTTTTTTTTTTTTTTTTTTTTTACAAAATAATAAAGTGGAAATTATTGTATCCTTTGCAATTTATTAAAATCAACAGGGAAAAAAACAGAGCAGTTATTAATTAAAAGTTGGCAATAAAAAATGACTACTTTGTCAACATATTTTTAATGTCTTTAAAGCAAAGCAAAAATTCATATCAATATTAAGCTTTTTTTTTTTAAATTGTACTTTTCAGTTAATGGAACGCAATGGAGTAAGGTGGAATAATGTTAATAGGAAAAAAAACACGGTTAAAAAGAATAATTGATTGAATTTATTTTATGAGTAATTTACAGTAAACTACATAATTATGAGTAAATTACGTAAATCATCAGATTCTAAAAAAAGTTTTATTTTTTATTTTTTGGCTCGTCTTGAAACAGCTGTCGAGCTGATATTCAATAAAACTGCATACAACATGTGGGAAAGCATAATCTTTGTCACGATTTAGCAAGTTGGTAGAGTTGAAAACGGACTAACATTGCAATAAATATGAATGCTCAACACTGTACTGAACTTAATTAACATCATAGACTATGAGATTTTTTATTAGGGTAAATTGGGTGAGAATGCCGAAATTTTGATTTAATTGTTTTAAAAATTACCCGTTGGTTGTTATTCGTTGATTCCTTGTTAAAGTTTGCACTTTTTTGTATCATTTGAAAATCATATTTAATTTTGCACATATTAAAAAATGGTTCGAAAATTTTGTTAGGCATCTTACCCCAAGGTATCGATAAGATGGCCAATGGGAAGACCCCAGAACCCCACTGACGTGAAAAAGCGAGATTCCTCGACCATTTGTGCTTTGCAGAAATAGCACACTGTACAAAAAACCGTTAAATTTACGGCAAAATCTGCAGTAACATTACATGTAATTTTTTGTATTACATTAAATTTTACAGCAATTTTTACGGCAAAAACTGTTGACAATATTTCTGCCAGCAGTTCATTGAAAAAAATTGAGGTGAAAAGAGTACTACAATTTTGCCATTATGTTCCGCTGTCAAGAAGTTAATACCTAAAACGTTAATTTTTTTTATACATTATATTTCCCATTTACTTGTTTTTGATTAAGCTAAATAAAATTTAATAATGCATAAATGAATGACTTTTTTTTTCGGAAATACTTTTATGGACATTTCATGACATTTTATAAACGTGATTTTTTCATCCAGGAAATTAATGTAGGCATCGAGCATTTAAATAAATATTTGATGACGTTTTAAGTGGTGTTCGATGTTTTGTGATATATTACATTTAATATAATCGGTAATATTCAATTTCATACTAGTACATAATATCATTTCGTGGTCTACAAAGAATTTTAAAATAATTATTGCTTTTTTAAAAACTTTGATATATGAGGACACATTTATTAATATATTTTTATTAATTCTAGAAATAATAAGTATCAGCCATCATGACATTTTATTTAGTTTGTAAAATGTTCTTCATTAATTTCTTTTCTTAACATTTCTTAAAATTAATAAAAGTAAAGAGCTTAGTATAAGAATATGTTATGTACCAAAAATTAAATTCGCAATAAAATTGAAATAATTTTTTTATTCTAAATTTTAATGTTTTATGATTTTTTCTGATACCATATGTTCTAAATTTTAAAAATATATATATGTGACATTTTAGAGTTAGGGACCAGAAACATCATTGTCGGGGTCCCCGTTCTACCGCACAGAAGTCATATGGCAACTCAGAAACGAAAAAAATAAGTAAAATAATGTAGAGGATCCAATAAATTACTCGTTGGCTGCTGCAAGTTATTTTATTAAACTGTAGTCATGAGAGAGGGAGAGGCTCCTTTTGCAAACTATCTTTAACCGAAATATCCAAAAAAGTATTCCATCATTTATTTTAACAACCCTTCCTTTCTTAAATCTAAAAGAAAGTTCTAGAAAATTCTCTACTCTCGAACCATCATATTTCCATGTAAATATAATTCATGTCCAGGGTCGAGATTTTATTCCATTCAGACGATAATTTTATATTTTTTAAAATATTATTTAACCAATTTATAATCGACTCAAAATTTCAAATATCCCGTGCAAGCGATATAGTTTTGCAGACGATTAATTTTAAGAGAAAAAGAAAAGAAATGAATTTATTGTTATGCACACATATCGAATGTTAAAGGAGGGAAAATAAATAAATAGATAAATAAAAATAATATTTTTTTTGAAAGGTATAGTTTTCGAATAAATTTAATAAGACTTTTTTAAAAAGGGTTGATAAAAACATAGAAAAAAATGAGTTTTGTTTGAAATATTAAGAAATAAAGTTTAATTAAGAATATTTTTAACTTAGAGCCATCTTTTAAATGTACGTGTATCGGAATAAATGTTTTTTAAGGCGAATTAAAAATTTATATCGTCTCCATAAAGATTAATAGATTAGATTTAGAAACAACATTTTAATTTAATAAGTTGAACTAAGTACGGAATATTGTTATAAGGAAATTAATGTAGTATAAAGGTTAATTTTGGCGATAAAAAATAAATTTATAATATATATTTACATTTAATTTTAAATATTTAAGATTATAAATATAATTTAAATTAATAAACATTTAATAGTCAAATGTCAATGGATAATGTTTCAAATATCAAAAAAAATCTAAATCGATGGTTTTTTTTTTTTTTTTTTTTTTTTTTTTTTACGCGTTTTTTGGCGTTTTTTAGTGCATTCAAAGGAGTGCAACAAAAGTTCTGAAAGGAGTGCGGTTTCAATTCTTTAGATAGTAAATTTTGCCCCATTTTCAATATATTTTGTTTAGACTTTGTTTAGCGATTATTTAATTTATCGGGAAATTTGTATTACTTTTTAATCAATTATAAAGAATTCGCAAGACATTTTTTAAGCTTAATTAATGTAGTATAAAGGTTAATTTTGGCTATAAAAAATAAATTTATAATATATATTTACATTTAATTTTAAATATTTAAGATTATAAATATATTTAAATTAATAAATATTTAATAGTCAAATGTCAATGGATAATGTTTCAAATATTCAAAAAAAATCTAAATCGATGTTTTTTTTTTTTTTTTTCAGTTTGTTAATTACCATGTTTGTGAAATAATTGAATATTTTACGCGTTTTTTGGCGTTTTTTAGTGCATTCAAAGGAGTGCAACAAAAGTTCTGAAAGGAGTACGGTTTCAATTCTTTAGATAGTAAATTTTGCCCCATTTTCAATATATGAAAATTGTTTTAGTAATTTTTAGCATTTTTTAGATTTCAGAGACGTTTTTTCGTTTACGTCTACTTTCAATATTTCAATAGAATTTAATAAATTTCGTTTTCTAAAACTAAGAATTTAGAGAAAACTAAGTCTTAGAAAACTAAGAATTTTTAATCTATAAATTTATAGCAATTGTTTCGTTTTCGTTTTTTGACATTCGTAAAAGGAATTTGGTTTTAAATTTTTAATCCAATTTAGTAAAACCTGTTTAACTTGAATTTGGAATTGTTAACAATTAATCGAAGCGGTTACTTGACATTCGTAAAAAGAATTCGGTTTGATGAAAGCCCGGTATATTGAAAGTTTTTGAATGTTTCTTTTTTCTTCTTGATGAATTTAGGCTATTTCAAGTGTTTTTCTGCACTTTATGATGATTTGTTCACAAGTTTCTTTACAACCCTTTCAAAGGCAGTGGTTCATTTTTGGAGCACTTAATTTTACATCTTAAATGGCACACTTGAATCAGAATGTTCCAATGAAACGTTTCCTTTCATTAGTTACATAAATAAGATATTTTTTATGATGAAAAATACATATATAAATATATTGTACATTCTGTGGTATCATTTACTTATTTCAACATTTTGAGAAGATAAGCACCTTACCTACGAAAAGATTAAACAGAAAGCACTCTGTTGTATCTTTGCTACTGTCATGAACAAAAATCCAGCTGAACGAATGCCGAATTGTTTGTATTGTGATGTATGATGATGAAAATTTGAATTTAATTATTTAGAGTATAAAAAATTTACAATCGTTTAAGATTTGCTTATTTTGAGACCGGTATCGGCGTAGCTCTAATTTGCGTATGCTACTAAAATACGGCTCTGTACTGTTCGCCATTCCCAGTTTTGTCAAATTCACGGCTTATTTCGGAAAACACGGCATGTAAACCGGCCAAAGCGCCACTATTGTGAAATAAAAGCATATATATTTTTCTTTTTCTATCTACACTTTTTTTTCAACTTTTATTTAAAAAAAGGAGTGCCGAATCATATGGGAGGAAAGCAGCATGAATATTTGCAAAACAAAGGTATCTAGATACATGGTGCACAAATATTCGTCATATATAATATATTTGCTCTCATTTTAAAGGAAAATCATGTATGTATTTAGATAATTATTAAGTAATGGAATTTACAATGAATTTACAATGATTAATTGCAATAATTTAAAAGAAAATAATACTGACAAAATTAAAAACGATGAGGAGTAAAAAAGTTTCTGTTATATATACATACATAGCTAAGTGTTTTGTCTAAAACATCTCTAGATTCCACATAAAATTAGTACATAGCAAAACGTGTTAGAGCCCCAAATAAATTTAGGTAACTCCATAACAGCTACATGATATAGAAGAACACTCTACTAAGAAAAATAAATTTCTCCAATGGAAGTTACGTGAATTCCTTACTCATTTAGTAGACAGAACAAGATGATAATTTTAGGGCTTGGCTGGTGTAATGGATATCTTATACAGGGTTTTCAGCAAATAAAACCCTGGTTTCAAAATTAATTTTTTTAAAAACAAAGATCGATATAATTATGCGATAAACAATTTGTTTATTAGGTAAACTGTAAAAATGTTATACAAAAGTTTCGAACGGAGACTATAATGAAAAGATCGTGTTGTGTTTGCAAAGAATGCTTGATTTGATAGTTTTCTTGTTTTAGATTGCTTGCAGAGAACGAATTTTTCAGCTTAAAGAAAATTTTATTTTTTTTTTCATAAAATTAGACACATAAAAATAACTATATATCGGAATGAGTGATATAACTGATGTTTGATTAGGTAAAGACATAATTTTGAATAAAAATTGTTTTAGTATGTATGAATTGTAACTAAAATTAAATTCTTGAATTGCATTTTTTATTGACTTTTACAAGAAAAAATCCTTAACCATTTTTTTTCCATTCACATACACATACATACGTATATACATCTATTTTGTTAACTTTTTCCTTGAATAAATCATTGCATCGGATGTTTGTAAAGCACTTAGAGCTATATTATCAAGATCTTCGTTCCTGAAACTTACTCAGAAAACTTTGTATTTAAGCTTTCCTTCAATATATTCGGAATTTTTCTTCCTTCTCCTTTATGGGTGGATGTGAATTTTTGATTTTCATTTAGTTAAAGAAATGATACTAGTTTTGATATGTTAATGTCTTCGATTTCATTTCAAACAGATTAGGAATATAAACTTTCATGATATTTAGAATTACACATTTTATATATTTATTTTAAATATCTTAATTTTTGTAATCCGCTTAGTTTTTTATTAAAAAAATTAATTTAATAAAAATAGGAACAATTTGTAATTTGGCTAAAAAATTTATTCAAATAAGAAAAAATATATGTATAAAAATCTAACAGATTTTATCATAAAATATAATTTTCAACAGAAAATTTCAGTTAATTTGAAAAGTCATTGAAAGAATTTCATTCAATTATCTTATAGATAAAAAAGAAACCTTAGGAAAATAAAATTACGTAATAAAAATATTGATATATCTTTAATATGCAAACTGATGGCCTTTCATTAACAAGGTGTAGTTAGTTCAAATATAAGAAAGAAAAATTAACACTATCAAACTCTTTTAGAATACTCTTAACAGAACTTAACAATTTTATAAGTTAAAAGAAAATAACTAAATAACCAATTTAATCGATACTTTTCTTTATTCCAATGATTTTGAGCAGCTATGTATAAGACTTGTTACTCCACATAGTTTGTAAATTTTATTTAGCTTTATAACTCAAAATACATTTTAAATATTTATTTTATTTTTTAATAGTAATTTGAAATATTTTGTGCAACCCAGCGTATGATCAAAAGTTTTTTATGCGCACCGCATATTTCTGTAATATTTAATTCACTTACGAAGCGTACAACACTAAAAAAAATTACCTATTTACTCTATGACATTTTTTGAATAGCACGAGGTATGAATTTATTTAGGTACAAAAAATAGTATGCATACAAACTAAATATAACTAAGCTGAAATATGAAGAAATAATTAAACAAAACTATCAAGCATTTCACATACCTACAACCTACACAATAATGCTTACGACCTTTTTCTGTACATCCATACAAGAGCTAAAACAATTAAAAGAACCATTATAATTGGTTTAGTTATTAACTATAATTTGGTTCATATTATCACCTCTAGGCTTTATTCTGCCGGTGTATTATATAGAAGGGTATGCAATGTAAAAGAGTTGTGTTATGAAACTTACCTTCGACTAGTTCATTGTTACATATGACAGAGCAATACTGTTCAAATATGTAACGATTACTTTGCAGTGAACGACGCGACGTACGGAACGTGCGTCAAGATGCGTAATTACTGAAAGAAGAAAACGTGTGTAGCGTACGTCATAGAACTCAAGCGGTTAAGTTTAAAATACACTCCGCGTCTAAAACTGCACTTCCAGGGATTGTACGATTGTCGTCCAAAACTGAATAGGAACCTAATTCATTTTGTGTCTTTGTAAAATCAATGTCATGTATTCAATATTTTACAGTCAACATTTCGTTGGTCACCTCATCAATGCACACATATTTATTGTTTGAAATAGTGTAACATTTTTAAATTTACTTTGTGACTGTTTAGGAGTACTCCATAGGCTATAATGTAAAATAATAATTTTGTGTGTTTAAGCCTTAAGCATTAAAATCCTTCATTTTCAATAAGAACAGTATCGTATCACATCTGAGTAATGCGTTTCAATTTCTGATTGCTGAAATGTGAATCATTTTAAAAATACATGGCGAAATACTTTTCCACTAAAGCGGTAACTTGACGGAGTACTTTTTGTATCCTTGTAAACCAAATCTAAATGAAATACATCTTACATGTAAATCTGAATTTGTTATTTTAGTTAAAGCATAGGTAGTCAGAAGGCTAGAAAAACGTATTAGTATTCATAAATACTATTCATAAATACTAATTCCCTAATATCCCAACATTAGTATTCATAAATACTAATGTTGGGGCATATTTAAAACAATATAGCTACTTTCATTCCCATTAAGTTTCGGTAAAATACCATCATGTATATTTTCAGAGTAGGAATATTGTCTTTTTAGCACTTCCTGACAAAGTTGAAAAGTGTTGGAAAGTGTCAAATAGCATATTCTTTCATAAGTACTATATATGTATCCGATGATGGCTGTTTATGGATGAGAGGCATTTTAATTGATATATGGACTTTTAAGTTCCAGTTAATCTACGCATATTATATGGTGTGTAGAAATTCTATGGTTGATATGCATGACAGTTGGTTTTTAAATATGTTATGCATTTTTAAACAGAATCACATTCAGTTTACTAAGAAATGTTTATAGAATATAGATAAAATGATATACAGAGCCACGAAAAGAATTTGATACATGGACGCTTATGAATGATACTTTCTGAGAATGCGATTTCAGTATTTTTAAGAGTGTTTTATTTTAAAATAGTTTTTCATTAAATACTGGCGTGTAATGAAAGAACTGTGTAAACTACAGGGATGAACAAAAGTATTTAAGTATGTTTCCATCTACTAATATAAATTGAAGGAAAAGAAATTGCAACCTGCTAGACATTTTCTAGCTAAACTAAATTTGAAAATATATAGTATATATATCGACCGATACATCAGTTATAAGGCTGATGAAAAGTCTTGGAATACATACTTAGTGGTAGACAGTACCATTATTTCCTTTAATAACGAAGTTTTGTTAAAGATTTCAGGAAGTGTTGGAAAGTGTTTCATAATTTCTACTTAACGCATGATTTTTCTTACTTGTTTGATTCATGGTTCAGCTATTTTTTAACTAACCAGTTAGTGGTTTTAATATTTTATCAATTTTTATATTTTATCATGTATATTTTAGCCATATTGCTAGTTCCTGATCAAAAACTTAATATTTACGGTTTCAAAATACAAAATTTCATGTTTTAACCCCAAATGGAATTATTGTACAGCAGTATACTATTTTAGGAGTTATTTATAATACAATATCTACTCTCCAAATTTTACAAGATTTTAAAAGTTTTAGACATTCTGTCTTTATAACAACAACACATCTAAAATTTAATTCAATTTAGAGCGAAATTTTCAACAATGTATTTTTAACAAAAAATGGAGAGTTTGATAAAAATCTGTGTGTTTTATGTTATATTGCAGCATTTTATTATAATGTTTGAAACCTTTTTTTGTAAGTCCTGTATTAAATAAAAATATATAATAGTTAGTAAAAGACCTTTTATTTACGAACATTTCAAGGAACCGAATTTTTTGCAAAAATCGGACATCCTGGTTAAGCTATTGTGTTTAGATTATGCACATTGTCCGGTGGTGAAATATTTTTGTATATAATATTTACATTAAGCAGTATATATTCAGAAATGTGCTTGAACAGATTATAGCAAAATTACATGAAATGATTATAATAATCATGTACATATATTAAAAAATAAAAAATAGTTTAGATGTTGAAATCTTTTTAAGGATTAATTTCAATTAATAATTGAATTATAATACTGGATTAAATGAAACTACTAATAAACGCTGATGCAATTGTATTAAAATGTTCTTTTAAACAAACTCAAATTCAATTCAATTTATACTTAATCTGAAAAAATGTAATAAAAATTAACAAAGGAATGTTTAAATTTACATATATATTGCAAAACAAAGCTGGATTAATAAAAGATTAAACATAATTAAATATAGTAAAATTTGCTTGATTTATATAAGAGTTACTACAGATTACAATACCTGCTATTAAAACATATTTAGAAATTCAGATTTATGTTTAAATAAAATGTCTTTGTTATGGCTTACGTAATTGTAATTAAAGTTATGATGAAATTTGCAACAGAATTTTATCTATTTTATTTTCTATTGATCGGTTAATGCTATTGATGATATTGTAGTTTACAAAAGTTAATAAATGAAATCAGTCGGAAAATTCAGGTTAAATTTTGAGATTCATTTATTCTCAATTGTGTGAATAGCTCTTTATATGAAATTATCGTTTAATGTACTATTGTTAAACGTAATTTGTAAATTTACTTTAGGAGAATACATTGATAAATTTCGGATAGTTAATTTCATCAACATCTGTACTTTTGTTTTATGAAATACGAAATAGAACTGTCGAAACGCAATATAAAACATACATTGGAAAATATTTAATAAAATTTTAGAGTAGTTATCCACCATTCTAAAAAGCGTTCGTTATAATTTAAAGCATTGGTGTTTCTAAAATCTTTCAACAACAGAAGTCTCCAGAAAACACAAAAATAAAAAAAAAATCGATAAAAATAACATTGAAAACTGCATTAAAAATTGATTAAATTAAAAAATCGTAGCAGACAAAATTCAGTGCATCGGACTAAAAGCTTGTAACAAAATTCACTTTATCAATGTGTAAAATATCCAGAAAATCCGAAAAAAAAACAGTAAAAATCACATTGAAAAATTCACAAACAATTCATCAATCGTTGTACGAAATCCAAATATATATTTTGTGAAACAGTTGACTATAAATTAACTATATTGATTTAAAAGATTGATATCATAATCATTTTATTAATGTGGAAAAATCGACTCTGAACGTAAAAAGAAAAAAAAATGTTCAAAATCGAATAAAATGATAAATTAAAAGAATCTAATCAATTTGGCATCGAGCTGCATAACTTCATGCATAGAGTTACCTTCCCCCAAATTTGTAGCTCTATGTGAAGACCATCATCGACGTATAAGCGCACACACTAACTTCTTTTTTTCTACAATTATAGAAATGATCCTTTCATTAAAAGGATTTACGGTACATTAAAAATGTAAATATTTTTTTTCTGATAAAATGATATATAAAATTGATAATGATAATAAAAATATAGTGATGTTAATCAAAAGTTTAAATGGCTTCTTTTTAACAAATTTTTAAACTATCCATTTCACATGTATTTTTTTAATTATAATCTTAGAACTCTTTTTTTCATTAATTTCGAAAGCCTGAAAATGAACTAAAGTATGTCTAGACACAATTAAAGTTAATTATTTACGGAACATTTACTGTTAAAAGCAAGTACAATGTAAAGAAAACTGTGCAAACAGCTTTTGTGTAATATACATATATATCATTTATATTTCATCACAAAACTCTAAAACATTGGTTTAGATTTTACTTACAAAAGCATTATGCATTTAACAGTTTGAAAACTAGTTGAATGTGCCAATCCCAAAACTTTCTTCTATCTCATACGTACATTTTAATATTTTTAAAAAATAGTTACTCATTTTAATGTTTTAATAATTTTAATTCAATGCCATACGAACTTTGATTTTCATCTTCAGTGTCTGCTTCAATAAATTTATCGGAGTAAAACCGAATTTCCGTCTCTACCCGAGCCGATTAAAAATAGAGAACAATAGACAGATTTTTTTTTTTTTTTTATTCAGGGAGGACCTATTTGCCTTACCAAAAAATAATTATATACAAAAATTTTAGTTCAGCTCTAGGACTAACTTCATACACTTTAAGGTGGTGCAATATTGAAAATTGCATAAAATTTTCTATTGCAGCATCTCCTTCCGGCGGATTTTTTTCAAATTCAGAGAGGACCAACTAGCCATAGCCTTATTTTTACACAACAAATTTGGTTCAGTTCGTTGAATAATTTCATATTTTTTTCCTTGGTACAATATTGAAAATGGCACAAATATCGCGATTGCAGCGCCCCCATCCGTCGGATTTTTTTTCAAATTCAGGGAGGACCAACTAGCCATAGCCATACAGTTACACAAAAAATTTGGTTCAATTCGATGCATAACTTCACATACTTTTGATCGGTACAATATTAAAAATGGCCCAAAAATCGCGATTGCAGCACCCCCTTACGGCAGAATATTTCAAAATTTCTTCCCCAACGAAGATATAATACAGTATCAACAAAAACGTCCTAGACACATTTTCAAATTTAATGTAAAAACCAAGTAATTATCGTAGAACACTGCGATGAGTAAATTTAATATTTATATATCGATATTAATGTTTAAATGATTAATTCCATATTTTTCAGTTGTACAGAAATTCTAGAATTGTGTTAAAACTGTACACTCTAAATTAAAAGCATGGCAAATTTTCTACATCCATGAAAATATAATACAGAGTCACACAAGAGTCCTTCACACATTTTGAAATTTAATATAAAACCAAGTGCAATTGCTGTACATGAGTGCGATGCGTACTAAACTGCTTCCTTCGATGAAAAGTTTTCTAGAAGCGAATTAAAAAAACAGTCCAAAACTTCATTCATAGATTAAACGTTAAATTAAATTAATTGGTGCCGCAGATTAAGTAAATTGAAAGAATCATCAAAAAGTCCAAACAACCAGTTGCACATTATTTATTTTGTTACAAATAGCACACGCCTAAACAGTGGGAGTTTCATTAAAGATGGACAAAACTTTAAGAAGTATAGATCCAAACAAACAATTCTCATCAAAGAATGCACGGTCGAAAATAAAACTCAAAGTTGCCGGAAACTTGGTTCATGCAATCGTTAAAGATGCGTTCCAGAAGAAAAAAGACATTAATAACATGCATATGTTATGTGGGTAAGAAAAAGAACGCATACGCAAAATGTTGCCTCGATTAATACATAAAAGACGCTGATACGAATGTACAACTGTCAACTGCGGTAGGAGCGTTTTGGAAGTGTTGATCTTACCTGACAGGAGAGAGGCTGATATACATTTCATCTACGAAACTGTATAAAAGATAATCTACCAATCTGTATTTTTTTCTATAGTTTAAAAAATGTTATCGCATTTCTTAGTATTAAATTGTTATTTTTTGCTGAAATTATTTACTTTGAATAAAACAATATATAGCACTTGTTGTGCACACAAAAATTTAGATTAGGTTTAAAGATAAAATAAAATGATTCATGTTTTTATACCATATAGAGAATAAATTTCATATCTGAAAATTGTATAATAATTTTATGTTCAATTCTATAGTATTTATATAATTATATTCTTTAATAATTTGCTTGCATTTAACTATTTAAATCAAATTTGTCGTTATAAGTGCATTTCGAATTTTCATGTGCAGTTCCAGGTCTCGCCTTTTAATAACCCTAAGGATCACTAAGCTTAATTAGATTTTATTATCATCTTAAAATTTTAATGAGAGCATTTTGAAGTAGAGCTATTGATGGAAAATCCTTCAGAAGGAAGTGATAAAAAGGTCTTGTTTTATCTTACAAATCAAGAAACCGAAATGCTTTTATTATCCATAAAGCATGTACTGCTTAATGCAATGGGAAATGAATATACGAATACGGGCCTCGAGGATATGATATAATTGCAGAAGTGTGATATCATCATAATATAAACTACTTGAAGAATTCGTAATTTTAAACGAATCTTTTATTATAAATTCTAGACTATACCTGTAATTAAATTGAATTTACTTATAGTTCAATGAAAGAAAAAAACCCAAATATTATTAAAATAACATATATTCAAAAGATACTTTCAATACACATAAAGACTTAAAACACTTATCAATAAATAGACATATTTGTGTTAATAAAAAAATGTATTTTATTAAGACCAGTAAATATTAGAAATTATTAATTTTTTAATAATTATTAATAACCTCGAAAATGGTTACGATTTGTGTGCATAAAAATAGTAGGTATGTTTATTAAAACTTTTCTTACGCTATAACGTTAACTGCGATCAATTTTAACACACACACACACGCACACATATGCATATATATATATACAATTAAAATGTTTTATCATCCCTTTTTCATCAAGATTATTTCATGTGTTTCGAAATTCGACTGAATTCGGGAAAATAGTTAACGCCGCTATTTTTTTAAAAAGTACTAATAAAGATAGTATTCAGGTCAGTTTATAAAATAATACTTAAAGTAAAGTTTCACAATATATATTAAATACAATTTTAGATTATACCCTAAATTTGTGACATAAATATTTAATAAAATAGATATGCTTAGCAAATGTTAGAACCTATGTTTTGGAGATTTTCAATTTATTAACTTTACTTTTAATTAATTTTTTTATTTTTTCCAAAACTCTTCAAAGCGATGTGAGTAAACCTCTTGAATACTTTTAATACTAACCGAAGTACTTCAAAACTCATGTTTGATATAAATAGATAGCTATTCAGATAAATTAGTTTTTTGTGTCCGAAGAATGTTTCATTCAGCATCTAATTGAGAAATTTCGAGGTTTAATCAAAAATTGCGAAAATTTACTGAGAAATTATATGTAATGCAGTTCTAAAGTATTTGTTTCATCAAACTCGTTATAATAGCTAGTAAATTGGAAAATGATTGAGAAATAGCTACAAAACATTAATCTATCGCAAAATATACAAATTTTAGTTTTTTTATAAAAGAATATTATTCATTATACAGCGTACTATTACAGCAAAAATTTTTATTGGAATATTATTATGGCCCAATGAGTTTAAATATATTTTTTATGCATCAAATATAAATAAATGCTTTTGTTAGGTATATATTATGAAATACAAATGTTAGTTCTCATATTAAAATTTTTTCATTGTGCACGAAGAAATAATTGGAAGCAAACTTTTGAAGAACAAAATCAAAATTGTCATTTTTAAGGAAATATCTTTTCGATGTTGGCTCTCAAATACGTTGTATTTATTTTTCTTCTATGCATGAGTTAATTATTATTTTTACATTTATTTTAACACGAGTGAGAATTTATTTTACTTTTATCACAATTCTAATAACAATACTGCATTTCGAACGATGTCGTGAATCAGCGATGTTATGAAGTATCAAGACATTTTTTTTTCATACATCATAAATAGAAAGCAGCTACAATTTACAATCGAGTGACGGTTAATTCTTTCGAGTCTGCTAATAGTACTACTAATAGTACATGTGTTTTAAATGATTATTTTGTTTTAAGAAACACCTTTGCTACTATTTACATGTAATAATGTTAGTATATGTCTAAATATTTACTAAATGACTTAATTTATGTTTACGCATTTAGTAATAAGGTACCCTGGGGTAATAACGCCACGTTAAGGTTCTACCAATTTTCACGGCTCCGTTTTAGTTTTTATTTTTCAAACAAATATATGATTTGATACAGCAACTCATTGACTATCTATATAAAAAAAATAATTTAACAGATATGTATTCATAAAATGTAATGGCGTGTTTTCTTGACCAATGATATTTGGCGTTATTACCCACCTATATGGGTAATAACGCCATGCAAACAAAACAATGAAATAAGATGGAATAATTGCATGTAGATTGCCCAATTCTAAAAATACAAACTCTAGAAACTTAGAAATTGGCAAATTGCATTCTAAGCTATTGAAAATGTTCAATTTTTTGTGAAAGTGTAAGAAAAATAAAGGTGTGGTGTGTGTGTGTGGGGGGGGGGGGGGAGATGAGGCAAGAGAATATCAGATCGTGAGCTTCTTTTTGCTTAAAAAGGACTGCTTAAATAGAATTATTAGAAATATTGCACAGTTTTAACTGTGTTTATTTGAATCAGTATTTAGGATGTAGTTCGGCCACTGTAAGGAATCAAACGGGGTATTAATGCCAAGGATTGGCGTTATTACCCCGTTATAGTTATTGCACTGTACATTTTAAATTAAAAGTTATTTCGAGTAGATATCCAAAATCTTCAAAAACATTTTGAAAGTCCATGAAATTTACTACAAATTTATGTAATTAGCAAAGTATTTTCGGATTTAAAAAAATTAGTCTTCCCATCACAAAACGTATCTCGCAAATTTTAGATCAAGCGTTAATTTTAGTTGCTTGTAAAAAGAATAAGACCTAAAAATGAAACAAATTAACTTGAAGCTGTTTTTTGCGATTTATATGACTCAAAACCCTTCTGCGCAGAGCACATGGGTGTCATTTACCAGATTTTTTCATAATTATGCAAAATATTAGCACTTGGCGTTATTACCCCGCCTGGCGTTATTACCCCAGACCACCTTAATAATAATTATTATTATTTTCTGCGTACTCTTTGTACCGTTTGAATTTCTTTTATTTTAAACATTTATTTCACTCTTTAAATTAAAAATAAAAGTTACTCTCCTGAAAGAATCCTACGTAGCAACACGTAAAAGGTATTGAAAAGTTGCAATATCTTACTATAATACAATGTTTTCCAACCATCTCGAAAAATTCTTCCTTATCGTATTGTCTTCTGAATATTACACTAATAGTTCGCGAAACAATAACATTCGTTATGATTCAGACAATAAAATATTCGTTAAACACTAATTAATCTATTTGGATAGCTAGTGTTAATGTTATTAACGTAAAAGTTATTTTTTCTAAAAACTGAAAAAAATTCAGACCCGAAGGGGTTAATCATTTGCACTCAAAGGGTGATTCTCTCTATTCATTAGTATTCACTTAAATGGATTGGCACTAGAGATGGGCATTATTTAACATAACAGGATAAATATTCGTAATATTAACCAAAAACTTATCATTCAGTAACAGATTACCAAAAAGTGTCTGTTAATTTTGGAACACGTCGTATGATAAGTATTTTAAAAGAAGAAGCAAATACAAAGGCTTTTAGGAATGAATATTTATACATTAATAAAAGTTTAGTTATATAAAATCTATTTCCCAGCTTATAAATCTATTTGAATTCTAAGGCAAAAAATTTCTATTACTGCAGAAAATAAAATCCCCAACAATATTAAAACGCTTTTGAAACATAGAGAGAGAAAAAAATGCCTAAGCACAAAGAAAAACTACCAGACTTTTCTTTTGACGCAACACTATCATTCTACGACTCTAAGACATTAAAAATCCTTTTTGTCTAATCAAGTGAACCAATCATATGAATAATTGTCCGTTTGCTATCTTAAAAGTTCACGTGATAAAATCTCTCAAAAGCTATTGGTTGTTCATTATTCTATGGATATTTAAAAAACATCTGGCTAACGTTTTTTTCCCAAAAATATTTTTTCGTTTGAATTTTTTATAACGCTCACAGTTACAAAGATTAAAGCAATAAATATGTTTTTAGAATATCGAAAACTATATTTATTGAAAAAAATGAGTAGAATAATAAAAACTGCATTTATCGAACAAGTAAATAGAATACTGAAAATGAAAGGGAGGAAAATGTGTTTTTATTTAAGCGTATGTATTTAGTGAGTGACGCTTGCAGATTATTATAAAGCAAAAAGGTAATGTTGGACATCTTTGGTCATAATTGTAATGGGAAGGAATATGCGTTTGAAAAATGGAATAAAAAATATACGGATTTAATTATTGATAGAGAGCTGTTTTATCGCACGGAACATAATATTTGGTTGGTGTAGTTAGATGAGTAAAACGGTGGCAATCTTTGACTTTCAATATTTAAAAGGGATATTACTTTGTACTCATATGATTTGGGGAAGGAGGGGGGTATTCTGGCGGTATGATTTTTTAAATAAAGTGTTTATTACTGGTTTTTTTTAATTATTATTATTATTTTGTCATTATTGCGTCATTATAAAATAAGAACTGGAAAACATTATTTCTGTAATTTTATTTTATTGAAAAAAAAGAAGAAAAATAGCCTGGTAAGGGCAGCGCCATGCGAAAAGGGGAGGGGCAAGGGGGCGGTCGGCCCGGATGCGGAAATTTATAGGGCGCCAATTTTATACTACCAACGTCATTTTTTGGCCTGTCACAACTTTTTATGGGGGGGAGGAGGGTTAATGCACATACGAAATTTGTTGGATGAATGACATTTGATTAAAAATGTATAAGTAATGTTTCGTGTTCTTGTGGGATAAGCTTTTGTTGACAGATATTGATTCGGTGATGTCAAAATTCAAACTTCAAGTCAAGGTACCAACAAATAAAATTAATTTTTTTTTTTTTTTTTTTTTTTTTACGAATTATATTGTTAAACCGGTGTTACTTTTTATGGAAATATTTCTGATCGTTTATAAAAAGTTAATCTCTAAACCGCCAGTTTTAGATGCATTGTGCCAATTGCAAAAATGTTTTAAACTTTCATCTGCATCATATAAATATCAATTTACATTAAAATATTTATTTTTTAAATTGTTAAGAAATTACAAATTTTATACAGTGTTCAATAAGTTTATAACTTTTATTTAGAAAAAGTTTCTATCCGTTTTAACAGGTAAAACAGCAAAAAACTTCTACGGGTAAAACTTAGTGAGTTATGATACTTATGAATTTCCAACGAGGGAAAATGCATTTTTAGTGCAAGAAAACGATACTAATGCATGAAATGCAAAGCATCACAGCTAACCAAGGTTTGTCTTTCAAAAATTAAATTTTTAACATTAAATTTATTTTATAGATGTATGTTTATGTAAACTAAAACAGAGTCTATACTTATATATCAAAATTATTCAAGATATCTTAATTAAAGTCCCTGTCATAAAAATGTCTGTTGACAGCATATTCTCATTGATTAGTTATACGTTACAAAAATAACAGGTTGTTGAAACCTGTTACCTGTGAATGTGTGGAACGATGCAACCTATTAACCCAAAATAACTATATTTCCCATCTCTAGCTGGCACTCTAAATGCTCTGTGAAACAGTATTTGAAACTCATTCTCTTCGCCTTATCTAAGGGCCAAATACTTTGTGGCAAAATAAACTATCAAACATTAGTGGTATCCAAAACATTTGGCGTCCCGATTTGCGAGGAACACGTGACAACAGCAGTTCCGAGTAAAAGCCATTTATCTCTCAAGTGCAACGTGTTAAATTTATGACTTATTATAGTTTTTGTTGTTTTAATTTTCTTTGACCCACATTTAATTATCTTTCTCATCGCTGATAGAAATTACTGATTTGTAGAAAAAAAAAAGATCAAAATAAATAAATAAAAATACATTCATTTAAAAAAGTATTAAATTTTCTTTTAAATGTCAGTATCTAGTTCGCTATGCAATAACGTTTATGCATTCGTGATTCGGTACTACTAGGTTATCTCGTCGACCAAAAAATTATTGTCAAGCTATAAGATTAAATGCCAATAATACATGATCGTGAATGTCACATTCAATGACATTAAATACGATTCACTTCTTTAAAATGTCATTAAGTGATGTTTATTTCGACTTTTTCTTAATATTTTTATTAATGTTCTACTAATTATTTATTTTTTCGTTATTTAAAATAAAAATTATGTCAATATGTATAATTTGGCTATTAGTTTTGCGATTTTTATAATTTGGCGAAATTGGTCGACAGTTGGGATAGCAAAGTCGTACCGGGGATTTTTGTATTTGTAGCTGTATTTAATTCGAATGAATCTTTAAAAACTGTAGTGCAAGAAATCTTATATTTGCAAAGTACACATTTCTTTTATGTAAAAAAATATATAAACCCGAGTTAAATGTCACTATAATAAATTATTGGAATTGTTCCACAATGTGATTATAAATGATCCTGATTTGTTCGAATTTACTAAATATGTTTGTTTTAGAAAATTAATCTCATAGGCAAAGAAACTAATCCTTTTGAATGTATGATGCAACCATAATAAATATTAATCTCTTGGTATTCCTTTCACAGTAAATAATATATTGTGCAAATGTTGTTGTTTTTTACACAAAAGGACATTTGTGTAAACAAATTTGGACAGTGTAAAAAGAAAAAAATTATGCGGTTATGTTGATTACAAAGTATAATATTTTGGAACGTGTCTCTAATATGAAAACGATGCGGTCAAAAAAGACATGGGTTTTGTTTTTAAATAAAAGTATCCATGTAATTTGATGAAAATAGTAAATGAGTTCATTGGTAGAGAAAGAATATTTTAGTAGAAACTCAAGATTAATAGAGTGTGAAATAAACCACAAGGGAATTTCTGCAATGTAAGATTGAAAGAGAGAATTCAGTTAAATAAAGTTTAACTAACCATTTTATTTCAGACAATTAAGTGACTTAATAAACCAATGTTTTCGGAAGCTCTATCCCCGAAGGCTAAATGGAAATTCATTTGCTATTTTAGCAGAAAGTCAGCTTTATTTGAGTTTGATCGGAAACAATAGACGATAATTTTAATTTAAAAAAAGTTTATGTGGCCCTTAACCGAAATAACTTTTCAACTCATAAACCAATAAAGATTAAAACAAGCTATGTCTTTATCGTTTTGATTACAATGCAATTAATTAGAATAAAGTGGATGTTTATTAAAATTAAGTTTGGTAACTTTCTTTAAAACGTATTTTTTTTAGAAATCGGTAAATGCTGCTTCATATATTTTAGTCTCTGTCCTCAAAAGCATAAAAGAAAGAAAAATACCAGTTTCTTTTTGTGGGGAAGTTAATTTTACTACGTTTTGACTGGAGATTGCGAAAATAAATGAATTTTAATTTAAAAATACTATGTATGGTTAAGCGTTAAAAAAAGTCTATAAATGATTAATATCTGAAACCTTCTAGTTACAATATATTTTGTACAATTTGATATCATCTCTTGGTATTCCTTTCACAGTAAAGAATTTTTTTATTTTTGACCAAAAAAAAAAAAAAAAAAAAAAAAGACATGTGTGTAAACAAATTTTAATAGTGTATAAAGAACAGTTGCATGCAGTTGTGTTCAATACAAATTATGAAACTCCGAAACGTGTTT
Organism: Maratus speculifer; assembly: GCA_964019185.1. Classification (NCBI taxonomy): domain Eukaryota; kingdom Metazoa; phylum Arthropoda; class Arachnida; order Araneae; family Salticidae; genus Maratus; species Maratus speculifer. Next base: position 12,620,340 of record OZ025289.1, read on the forward strand.
CTAAAATGGAATGATGCGGTCAAAGCAGACACGAGTTTTGTCTACAAATAAAAGAATCCATGAAATTTTATGAATCTAGTATGCTGCAATGATTTAAGATTTTTTATCTCTGAGAATTCAAAACAACAGGATTAGAATTAAAGTGATTAAAAATCGATGTTTTTATAGAATCAAAAATTTTACATGCATATTTTAAATTTGATCTATTTGAATTTAAATTTCATGACAGTAAAAATCTGTAAATGATGTCATTTTAAAAATTTGATAGCATGCGAAAGAGTCCTAGTATACAAATTATTTATGGTTCCGAAAATCTTTTTCTTATATTAAAATCTTGACAAGAATCATCCAATTAATGAAATAATAATTAATGTCTACGGATTAATGTGTGAAAAAATTACATAACTGAAATCAGCGAAAAAATCTGTATCCTGATGCATAAAAATTAAATCCATAAACTCCATATATGAAATTTTTCACATTTAGTCTAAAATTGCCAGCAACAGCAATCAAATTTCGGTAATGCTATATAGTGATTAAATTCAATCTTCATCAATAAATAAATAGAGTATAAATATGTCAAACAAAACGATAAAATACTGAAATATGCATCATAAAACAAAAAAAGTAAGTAAACAAATATTTGGTGGTTTTTTTTTCGGATCACGCTAATAGTATCGCTTCTAATCAATTTCAAACATTTATTTTAATAAATTGTATTTTTCATGCAGAAATTATTTTTATTTTTTTAGTGGAAAAGTAATTAAATTTTATTACATTAATGCTTTAGTTATCAATTGTGAATTAATAAATGCATGGAAAAAGTCCGGCAAGGATACAAAACAGGAATGTCTTGGCTCGAGCTAATGCCCTGGCTTAAGCCTCTGTTGATTGCGCAATCCCGGAAGATGTTGCAGGAGTTTGACATCTAAATCAATTCGTTGAGATCATTCAGATATCATACCGGATTGCATAGTCAGATTCAGTATGTACATCTTCAATCAAGACATCTCTGGTTCGAATCCTGACCCAGAATTCTTTCAACCATTTCGAAATTCACAAGTGGCAAAATTTATTTACCAATATGAAAAATTATTCTAATTTAAAAAAAAATAATACAATATGAAAGTAAATCGCATTTCAAAAATTAATATAATATACCTTAGATATTTATTCAAGTTCCTCCTATTGAAATATATCCTCGGTTTGAACGTACTTTTTTTCTAGAAATCTAGTTTTTAATAAAATATACTTTTTTGATTTGCGTGCGAGAACGTCCGTGATGGATTCTAGTTTTTTTTTCTGGTTTTCTCTTTTGAAAACAAATTAACTGTTTTTCTTATCTTAAAAAAATCTTACAAATAGTCCGAGTGAATAATGTTTCATGTTCATGCATTTTCATATACAGGGCTCAAGAATGGTCTGCGAACTCAACACGAATTTTTGCTAACAGAAAATTCATGATAAATATATGCGGCCTTTTTTTAAGAATGAACACCCAAAGGTTATTTCTGTGCAATTTGCAAGAAAAATCTAAAAAATATATATGCCTAAAAAATATACGTTTGTGGACAATATGATGTTCCTGCTTATATCATATCAGTATTTTGTAAGGCATGTTGATGAATTTGCTTATGAAAAATTAATCTTTTTAAAATTTTCCATTAAAAATGAAGTTTAACTTTTGTGTTAAGTGATACTAGGTATAAAAAAGGCAACTTTTTTGTATTCACCAGTTTAATCGGTAGGAAGAAGTAATATATATTTAAACCACAGTTTTTAAAAAAATTTATATGCTGTATGAATTATTAATTATCATCTTATTTTCGTAACATGGCATTTGTCAACTTACCGTTTTCTTTGCATGGATTAAAAAAATGTAAGGTTAAACAGATTTTTAATTTTTAATGTTTCTTTCTGAACAATAAAAAATACTTCTTTTTGCGAGAAGAATAAACTTTTAATCCTGAATAAATAAATGAATATATTTTTAAACGTTATTAAAAAATTCAATTATTTTTCTTTTACGAAATCTGTTGTTATTGTATTTTGCAAAGAACATAATGAAAAAAACATGTTTTAGATGAAAAGAATAATCAAAATTTATTTTAATTTAGCTTTTTTGATGTTCTTTAAATTCTCACCGTTTAATTTTGAACTGAGTATTTGTTGTCATTCATAATACAAATATTATACATGTAAGCATAAAATTCCCATTCATATTGTTCATTTATGTATAAATGCAAGTAAGAAACAAAATTCCTTTATTTTGAATTTGACTTTTAAATAACTATTTGTTTTCTTTCATGAGAGACCGTTTGAAAAGATTAATTAAATTTAAAATTCAGTGGCTCTTTTACGAGTAAAAGTAATATTAATGCTGAATACAAGTAAAATGTATTTGTACTGTTTTGGAAGGAAATTTTTTTTAAATGTTGATTTAATAAAGTTATTTTTCTTGTAAGTTATCTGTAATGGACTTAAGTTGCTTTACGACTCCTTTATTTTCATTAGTATTTCATTATAAATCCTCATAGTTAATTTTTTATGTTCATGCCATTTCTTTTAGCTGAATGAATAATGTAAAATAAATTGAAATTTTCGTTTTTAAAGTTTTTTTTGAACGATACATATTACTTAATTACGCGAGATTTAAGTTATGAATAAATGAGGATTTTACTTTGAAGATATAAGAAATTATGTTTTTTATTATTTAATATTTTAGATTTATATTTAATAAAGCCGATGACAAATATGTTTTCGGTGGAAATTTAAATAAAAAGACACATTAAATATAATCGGTTTTAAAATAAATTAAAAATTTTTAATAACTTGATTTCATAACTTGATGAGTTCTTAACGCAGTTTGTGATTTTATTCCGAACGGGATTTTTTATAAAATTCATGTAACTATAAAATTCAACATCATACTGTCCTTAAAAAAAATGCAAATTAGAAGAAAAGTTTGTTGGTTATTTGTCGCATGTAACGATTTAATTTATTAATTTTGTTTTTATATAGTTGTTTTTCATACAAAGGTTTTTAATGTATACTAGCGGCCTTCGCCCGCTACGCTGGTCAGTTTATCTAAAGAAATCTTGAAGAAGTAGTTAGATAAGGTTCAGACATACATTAAAAAAAAAAAAAGCAAGTCGATCATTCAAAAAACGTTGGGAAATATCAAATATTTACTGTAATTTTTTAAGAAAAACAAAGTTTCGAAAAAAAAAATTAAATCGAAAAAAAAATTACACTGACATATTAATGCAAGGAAATTTTCCCAGAGAGAAAATTCGCCTTGAATACAATATTTCAAATTCTTTTAATTGCTTATAGGCGCTAATGCCAACATAGTGAAAAAAAATTCCATGCTGGGAATCGAACCCGGGCCATCAGTATGGCGCACTGACGTTCTACCGACTAAACCACATGGAACGACAGCCAGCTTGAAACTTTCTCATACTTAAGTAGACTGGCGAAAACATAACGATAGCGCGTTTTAAAATCGCACAGTGACATCTATTGGATTTTATATGTACTAAAAAACGTTATGTACTAAAAAACGTGAGCAGCGCACCTAATAGTTTCTTTTGTTTCTTTTTGTTACTTTTTTGTCTGTTGTCCGATTTTGATAAAACAAAGCCTATACACTGCCCGGGAGTGTGCATTCTTCATTAGTGAAAACCGCATAAAAATCCATTCAGTAGTTACGAAGATAACCTCGAACAAACAGACAGACAGACAGACAGACAGACAAAAAATTCAAAAAATTTTTTTTTGTGTTTCATTGGTTTTGCTTTTATCGCCCTGACTCCATTTTTGTCAATTATCTTCAATGTACAGACACACCGGGTCCTACTGTTTTATTATATGTATAGATAAGTTTTATTGTTGATTTTATTTAATGCATATAAGTTTTATTGTTGATTTTATGTTTTGAAAAAAGAATGTTTACTATTTACATAATTTTTTTTAAACTCTGACAATTTTTATATAAATAGTCAGATAACATGTTATTTATCAATGCCTCATTTAATTCATCTAAATAAACACTCTAAGATAGAAGGGCATTTTCGTTTTAATGTTTCTTTGTGAATACTGTGTATTACTTGATTGCAAGAGAAAAATACATTTTATGGACAATTAAATGTCAAATAATGTGAAAGAAAACTGTTTTTCTGTCATTGTTTGTTTTATCCTTTATTTTCACCCTTTTCAATGGTAAAGTAAAATGTTATTGAAAACGAAACATTCATTTTTGTTTTTATGGTAGCTGTAATTTTCTCATAAGTTGATTAAAAGCTTATTATTATCATTCATATAAACTATGAAGCTTAATCTGACTGCCATTTATTTTTTCTGACGATCTTTGAAAAATAAATTGTACCTAAACTTTTGGAGACCAGTGTACATCCTTTACTTAATAATTAAAGACTAAATTTGAAAAGTATTCTAAGATTAAGCGCTAGTCTCCCAGAAAACGTCACACGTGATCCTATCAAATTTTTGCTTTAGTTTCACAATAATTTAAAGTTCACACTGCTTATGGATTTATGTTGAATGGGAGATTTTTTTTTTTGAGAAAAAAGTATTAAACATTTTTTTGTGTTTTTTAAAGAAACACGAAACAAAATAATGCCTTTATCATTTCATCTTTCATTAATGCGTGTTATTTTTATGTATAATTTAAAAACATTATTTTAATAAATATATTTCTATGTACTTTTAAGATACGTCGAACATCAACATATAAAAATCTAAATAAATGATTTAGTTGAACATTCACTGAGAATACTTAATTGTTTAAATATTTTTACTGAATAATAGTTTCAAGAAAAAATCAAGAAAAAAAATCATGCGTCAAGCATAGATTATGATTTACTTGCCAAAACATTCAGAATAAAGTAACAAAGCTCTGCCGTTTAAAACAATCAAAATATTAAGTCCCATTTCACCATATGGAAAAGTATAACGCATTTCAATACCAAATTTCAGCTGTTCCCATCTGCAATCCGAAAATTATACGAATTCTTTAGAAGCCCTCTGTATATGATATAGAGATATGTAACTCTTAGCTGCATCAATTGCAAAATTTAGTTAATATAGGAGATACATATATTTAAGTTGAAAATTTCGCATCAGCAATTTCCTCTAAAAAGAAGAATGGTATGCGAATACTTTTGTGCAACCCTGTATCTAAGGATGTGTTCCGCTCCTGTATTGTAACTTTGCAACATCGCCTTGGTGACAAACATAGCTCACGCCAATTATACGCCAATGAGCAATTTAGTGTAACTCTGCTCACGTGTTGTGTGACGCAGTTGGTTGAGAGAAACGGTCTCTTAGCAACTAGCTCTGAATGCAGCAACTAGCTGCGTCTCTAATAAAATAAACATTCCATTAAATTTACAGTCTATTTGCTATTTCTTTTTAATTTAGTACACATCCGTACAGGATGGATTTAATATAGAAAGAGTAACATGCAATAAATTAATTAAATATAAAATTACATACCGAATTCTAAAAAGTACTTTCCAGCATTTTTTACGTAAATATAGTTCAGTAATCAATTTCTTTTGTATGTATTTCTTTAGTGAACTTCGGTGTATTATATCGGTTTAAATATATTTGAAAAATCATAAATTTATTAAATTCCCTACAAATGATTTTTCCCTATATTACCATAAAGTTGTCGAGTTCTTTTAAGTGAACTGTAAATGAATCATTGTACATACTTCATAAACTATACCAAACAAGATTTTGTGACCATAAATAAGCTATATCATTTTCATTAAAATCCGAGTATATTTATGGGAGTTAGAGTATGGACAGACTGATGGATAAAGAGAAAATCCGAATGCACAAGCAATTTTTACTTTGTTAAAAAGTGCTAAAAACAGAAGCTTTATGTAATATAATACTTTTTCAAACTCAGATCAGATTTAATTTTATTGCGGGATGTTGAATATTTCGGAATATTATACAATTTTACCTGTCAAATTACAAAATTTTAAAGTTTTAATGCAATTTATATCTTTATCATTATTATTATTATTATAACTGATTGACTAAATTACAATGATTAAAGATATCTATCTTTCACCTATTTTGGAATACAATCCCTTTTTTACGTTCAGCGTTATATTACATTGTTTGCGATTGGAAATCATGAAACTGTCTAGACACATTATTATGATAGTAATGCAACGAAAGTTTAACAAACTAAAAATTGAAAGGAAAATTTCAACATTCTATAAAATAGAAATTTCAACTATTGTTTTAAATTTTTCATCAAATACTTTCTGTAAAGTATATCGTAATTTATATCGGATATCAAATATTTGCATTTTGAAATTTATGTTGAAATACTGTTTGTTGCACATTTATATTCGGTTATTTTAATAATGAAACCAAAAGATGATTGGCCAAAGCATTTTATTTTATTTTCATAAAAAAAAATGAATTTCAAATTGCGTTTCCCCTTTTTTATTTTTTAAGACTTTATAACCTAGTTGAAGAATTTCTCCTATATAAGCTTGTCTCTTCGTCTGTCTGTCTGCTTATCTACGCTCTAACTCCAGTAAAAATACTCGAATTTATATATAATTATACATTGTGACGTGTGGATTAATGAGACCTGTTCGACATTAAAAATGAAGTATGTTGAATTTACAGTTCGTTTATAGGAACACACAAAAGTATTTTTATAAACTGTGATCTATGGAAAAAAATGTATTTTAATGCTATTAGATTATTTCAAACTTATTGAACTTATATATGTATATTATGTATGAATTTATACATGTGTGCATAGAATTGAGAGTTTATTTGTAGAAACACAAAATCTAATATTGTTTCACAGTATCAGGGATGAGATTTCCGCTTTTTTGCACACCAGTAAAATCTTCGAGGAAATGCTATATTATTTAATTGGAACATTTATGTGATTTAAGAGACAAACATTTTCTCCACTATTATACTGGTGTCCAAAAAAGCGGAAATCTCATCCCTACAATATTCTCTATAATCGATAATTGCTGTGAATGTGCTTTAGCTGAGGTTTTCAACTTTTAATTTAACTTATTTTTTGCATAATTTTATGGTGTATTTTAATACTATAAATTATGTACAGGTCTGTAAAAAACAATTTTAGTAGATTTCAATTTATTCACGTAAACTAATTAAAAGAAAATTTCAAATGTGTTATGAAAATCCTAAAAATAACTAAATGTTAGCATATTAAGTAATACATATACTAATATTTATTTAATGTACAGTGTTTCACAAAGTAAGTCTTGAATGATAGATTATAATTAACAGGATTTCTTGTGATTTTCTTTTTACTGTTTTTAACAACAATCGAAAAATTGTTGCATGTTTCAAAAGAAAAAAAAAAGATCGGATATGTTAAAATTATCTGCACATTTCCAGAACATTTGAACTATCAAGCATATGCTGCTATTTCTTACCCAGGATTGTTCCGCAGGTAAATAGGCAAATAAATTTATTAAAAGTATAACTCTCAATTGTAAAAGTACCTTACAGTTTGTTTCCGTATATTCATATATTTATGTCCAAGAATAATTTAAGTGAATAACTGAATTTCTTTTAAAAAAATCTGCCGTTTCGAAATCTCTTCTCGAGCGCGTTGCGAGGGTAAATGACATTATTTAACATTTTTAAAATCATGGTCTTTTTTTTCTGAGACATGTCAGAAAATTTAATGTGGATTTTTTTTTCTTTGCTATATTCCAAAAAATCGGAAATATAAAAACAAAATTAGTGGTATAGAGTTGTTATAAGAATATCTTTTTTGTGAAATCAGTTTAGTATACATACAAAATGATCTACTATAAGCAAATAAAAGTATGGTAAAATCAAAAGCTATAATTTGATTGCGGGATTATTTCTTTTCTGTAAATAAATTGTTATTTACACAATGTGAAAATGAGAAAATATTCTGTATCTAGCAAAATGAAAATGCAATATGACCTCTTCGGATTAATCTACTATTCCGAAAAACGTTCCATTATCTTTAAAAATTTTTCGAGTACAGTGCATTAATTTTTAATCACAACACAAAATATATGTAACTTTTTCATGTAAATATTTTCATATTCAAAAACATTTTTTAAGAACAATCATGCTAAATTAGCAGTAACATTTATATTAACGTTAAAGTTATAATTGCCATTATCCACTTATAAATTTTATTATGCATATAAAAATATTTATTTTTAAATTTTCACTATATAAAAAACAAATTTTTCATGATGAAAAATAATATTTTTTTTTTCCGGAAACGTAACTTCTTTTAACTAGCAGAAAATTATTGTATTAATTTCATAAATGCTTTTTTAAATTTAGAAAAATTATTTGCTTCTGAAACTTCTAGAGGAAAAAGAACTCTTTTCGAATGATTGATAACCCTGAAGATATTATGTTGTAATTTCGTAAAGGTTTGTCTAATCCAAATTTTTTTTTCTTTTTTACAGTGTAATAGAAGACAAAATTATTTCGAAAAAAAATATTCAACTTCAATCACTTTCAATATAATTACTTTTTTATTACTTTTTATGGGCTATTTTAACCATGAAACAGTCTAGATGCATTTTTATGGTTGCAATGCAGCCATGTGTTTTGTGGCTTTGGAAACCAAACGTAAAAAACGTTTACCTTTTTTCACCAGATAATATTTTTGAAACATTATTTTTAATGTTTCATGAACAGTTTCACGGTGAAATTTATAGGCTTTTTCTGCGTTTCTTTTAATGCAGTGTTTATTGAAACAGCATTAAACGAAGAAAACTATGTAGAAGAAAATATGTTTCTTGAAAAAGTGAAATTATGACTGTTTAACTTAATTAATCATATTTATTTTCAATACCTGTAATAAATAAATAAATAAATTGTATTTTTAACCAGTGAGTACTACTATCTTGAAATGGGTTCGTTAAATTATGTAAGCGTATTTTTTATAATATTTTTATATAAGATTGTCTGCAAGCCTATGCATGCTTTTCAATGTGCATCCAAAGTATTATAGAATATTCTAATCAGTTTTTTAAAGTGAATGTTTCAATCCATTGTATTCGAATCCTGGTGTTATGATATGAACTGACAAATGACTCAGATGTTAAATAGAAGATTGCAAGAGTCTTATGTAAGATGTTATACGATGCCATTTATATATTCAATATTCTTTCTTCACATCAATGCTGTGTGACTTCGGTTTTGTCCTTTATTGTTTGCAGTGCCGTCTACTGTTATTTTTTGGAACTAAATAAAGTAGTTTAAAAAAACGCATGACATATTACATAATCCTTCTAAAATAATCTGTTTACAGCTTGTCACTTGTAAACTGATAAAATTTAAAACACAGTATAATTATAATTTAAAAATATATGAAAACTGTATAAATATTTCTCTTTTTTTAATTTTATGAAGGTGAAAAAGATTTAATTTTTAGTACAATTGAAAAAGTATACGCAGGTTTTTAGGGAGAAGTCTGGAGTGTATATCTTATAATGAAATTTATGTAAAATATTCAAAAGCTACTACCTGTTCACACATTTGATTCAAATAAGGTCAAAATATTTCATTTATTATTTTTTGGCCAAATTTTCTATTCGGAGAGAACAAAATATAAGATATGTGTGCTTGAAGCAGTGAAAATAGTTCAAATTGAAGTAATTTTTTTGATAGATTTTACTTTTTAATTTTACTAACATTATAACATTATAACCTAGCCGAAATAGAAAAGTTTAACCCATTTTAGGCCAAGCACAGAAATTTTATAAAATGTAGCATTATTTTTATTGAAATATGCTTAAATTACATACATTAAGACACAAAAAAAGATTCGTGCATGAAAAATAATATTTTATATAAGAAATAATATTTTATATAATAATATAAAATATTATTTCTTATAATGAATAATATGAATATGAATAATATTTTTATGACTTTTGTTTTATTCTTATTTCATATACAGAATTTGCAACTTTAATCTATTTTAAAAACATATAATTCATTTCAATTGGAATAATAATATATTTTTAAAAAGTCGAATTTGTCAAAGGCGTTTCAAATTAAAACTCTAGCGTATTTTGAAAATTTTTTAAGAGAAAGTGTTTACTCCAATTGAATTACTAATATTTTATGGATGTCTTCAAAAGCCTTAAAAAATAGAAGAAAAGTAAAATTCTTGAAAAAAATGTGTCAGAGTGTTAAAAAAAAATATTTATCGAAATGTTTCGTATACGAACCTTTGGCCGAAAATGGGTTAAAATGCAGCAGAAATGATGTTTTCTGGTAAGTAACTTTATCAGACATTTTTTAAGCTTTTCTCTTAAACGTTAAATAATATTCTTAATTTAGATATTGACATCTTTTTAAATGTAGAAATCACGTAAGGAAAATACAGTAAACTCCCTGTGACATGGACTCTGTGTAAAACGAAAAACTGTCTAACTCGGAAACGTATTCAAGTTCCTTTTAATCCATATTAAAAGATTGAGAGTAAATGACATAGAGTAAAATTTTTCTAAAGCGGAATATTGTCCATTACGGAAAATTTTCTGACTGCCGATCGATCCCGCCTGGACATAAATTAATGTATTTTTGAAAAGAGCTGTCACTGAAATACCTTTTCAACAAGGACAATTAAGTATGTTTAGCATTTTCAATAAAAACACCACATAACAAAAAAAGGTGTGCTATAAGTCATCTCAGTCTATTCGGAACCTGTTTTCGCCGCGAACTAATACATCCATTCACTTAACTCTAGGTTTCAGTACAATAGAAGCATTGTTTAAATTAATATAATTCAACTGATAAAATCCAGTGTTAAGAAATTAATTTATGATTAACACTTTCGAGTTTAATTTTTCTATACCTAATGAATATATATCATCATCATCATCATCAACAACAACAACCGTTTTCGATCCACTGCTGGATGTAGCTCTCCCCCAGATTTTTCCAATGTTTTCTGTCTAGTGCTTTCGTCATCCAATTTACACCAGCCACTTTTCTAATTTCGTCACTCCATCTTACTTGTGGTCGTCTTCTTGGTCGTTTTACATCTCTGGGATACCACTGTAGTATATTTGTGCTCCATCTATTGTCTAGTCTTCTTGCAATGTACCCAGCCCATTTCCATTTTAACTGCTTGATTCTTTCAAGGATGTCAAAAACTTTTGTTTGATTTCTTATTCCGGTTATCCTCTTTCTGTCTCTTCTAGTTATGCCTAGCATACATCTTTCCATGCTTCTCTGTGTTGTTTGTAGTCTTTGTATCATCCGTTTTGTTAGTGTCCATGTTTCTGCTCCGTAGGTTAATGCAGGTAAAATACATTGATTAAAAACCTTTCTTTTCAAACAAAGAGGCATATTACTCTTCAGAATAATATTGTTCGTCTCAAAAATACTCCAACCATTTCTTATTTTTCTATTGATTTCATTCATGATACTATTATCCGATGATATTTCCTGTCCTAGGTACACATAACTTTGCACTTCTTTAATCTTAGTGTTCTTGTAGACAATTTTCTTTTTTGATATAAATGAATTAAACATGACCTTAGTCTTTTCTAAATTTATTTTTAATCCCACATGCTAGCTTCTGCAAGATCTTTTAGCATAATTTCCCATTCTTCAGGACTGTTACTGAAAATTACAATGTCGTCAGCGAACCGGCGATGACTTAAATATTCCCCATTTATTCTAATCCCTTTGTTTTCCCAATCCAGCTTCTTGAAGATATTTTCTAGGACAGCATTAAAAAGCTTAGGTGAAATGGTGTCTCCTTGTCTTACTCCTCTTCCGAGCTGGATCTTCGCTTTTCCTTTATCTAAATGGATGGTTGATGTTGCTCTCTTGTAAATGATATTGATGATATGCTGATTGTAAATGACATTGATGATATATCGCTTTATGATATTGATGTAAGGTTTGTCTATACCAATGTCCTCCAGAAATTCTACCACTGCTGATGTGTAGAAGGAATCAAATGATTTTTCATAATCAATAAAGGCAATTATGTCAGAAAGTTTTACATTTTTCATTTTGAAATGTCTCTGAAACAGTAATAGAATACTTTGAAATGCTTAGCTCAGATTTTTTTAAAATATTTATTTGACATGATTCTAATAAAACCAGCTCTTACAAAAAATTGAAATTAAAAACTTTCCAAAGCGGCGAAATAAAATTCTTAAACTAAGTTTATCTTTAATCATAATTTACTTTGCCGAGGAGTCAGAGATGGTTTATTGTTATTTTTTGCTATAGCTGTTGCATTGAAAAAAAATTACATCGGTTCGACCCAGTGCAAAGTATTCACTAGCGTTATGTTTGTATTAAAAAATCAATTGTAATTATTTTTAAACACAAATTATAAAAAAATAAGCTTAAATAAACTAGTACTTAAAAATAAAGAAAAAAATGTAAACACATTTTTCTAACTCTATGCTGAAATTTATTTAATTTTAACATATAGCATTTTGCTGCTAAAAAATTACAAATGTTTGCGGAAAAAAGCTGTCACATTGTTAAATTTATTTCTGTAAATAAAATCTCACGTGTTCTTTTATACAAAACAAAATATTTCCATCTCTTCCAGTTGCGATGCCAAATCAGTTCGTACGGTAAAGTATATTTTCTCAAAATTAAACTTTGAACCTAGAAAATTTGCATACAAATAGCAATTTTTCAATTTTTTTAGATTATTTTACAAAGAAGAGGAGATTTTTTGTCACTCTACATTGTAGAAAGTTCAGATAAAAAAAAACAATATTAGTTTTCTGAACATGTTCTTTATTACACTGGATAAATAAAAATTTAAAACTTTGTTTCTTCTATTTTTTTTATTTATTTTTATTTTTTTTTTGAAGAATTTACTTTCCTCATTTCGCAACTATATGCGTTGATTTGTGGATTTAATAACTAACGCTATTTGACGATCCTAAAATGTGAGATAAGAGAGATATTTACATTTTCCATTGAAAACAATGCAAAATTTCAAGAAATAAATTTATTTTCTGTCGCAGTATAAAGGATTTTTCATTTAAAATTGTTAAATTTTGAAGAGTGTAAATAATAAGTTAATTTTTATGTAATTATACTTCTTGGCATATGTCTACCAGGATAATGACAAATTTCATTCTAAAATAATTTTTACTTTCTTTTCTTATTGTTAGGTCTAACGTATTAGTTTTGTTTAAAGGAACATATCGTCAACTGAGAATAATAAGTTTCTATCTGTGTTTATGAAAAAATTGACTTACCGATATAGATAGGTTCTATTTGTATCTATGAATGCATTTTTGCATCAATATAATGTGATATATAATTTAAATATGAACTTAATATCATAATATGATATTATTTTAATCCAGAAGTGCCTTCATAGATACAAATAGAAACTTTCTATATCGGTAAGTCAATTTTTTCATAAATACATATAGAAACTTATTATTCTCAGTTGACGCTATTTCTATACAGTAGCTCAAATTCAATGTATTGTTCAGTTTTAGTTGCTAATTAAAGGAAGCCACTAAAATGACACAATAAAAGTTTATTAATTTTTTTACAAAGTCGTTAAACACGTTCTTTTCACAAAAGTATCTAAAATATGTTGCTCGTAGCTGTAATTTTACTGCTTCTGACTTGAATTAAGTCGAAAAAAAAGAAGAATTACGCTGGAGTGCCATATTTATACTTTATAAAGAACTAATGTAATCAGACCAGAAAATGATACTAATTTTCAGTGACAATCATATTTTAATTATGGAAAATTATTTTTAAAATAGAGAATTTTTTACCTTTATATATATGAGTTTTAAGAGGAATGGATGTTAAGTAGAAAAAAAACTAGAAAAAAATATCTGTACAATATGGCAGAATGCCATCTACTTTGTACACATCACAGCATGATATGCCTGGAAAATGACAACCTGAAATTTTTGTCTATTAATTGCTTTACTTGTGTTATTAGATATACTTTGTCTTTTGAAAATAATACTAAAAATACTTTTTCTTAGAATGCAAAAAAAAAAAAAAAAAAAAAAAAAAATAATAATAATAATAATAATAATAATAATAAATTGCAATGTATAACATATAATAGGAATTTTATTGCGCGGATTGTAAATTTTGTATTTTGTAACATTATCCTTATTACATCATGGAAACATATAAAATATATATGTTTCACGAAAGATAGCAGAAAAAAATGTTATGCTAAAACGGAAGGTGAATAATATAATATGTATGCTATAAACTCTTATAAAATACAACTCTTACAAAATATGAAAACAAATTGTAATGTGTGTCAACTAAATATTATTAGAAGCTCATTATGACATTGTTACAAAGATTAAAATATACATATAAAATGTGACGCAAATTCAATTTCCCAGATTCTAAAATAAAGGATACACATTTACTTACAGAAGTAACGCATGAAAGCAACACATAGTTTATTGCAAAACTAAAATAAAATTAATTAGCGTGTGTGTGTTCACTACAGCATGTTTCCACAATGCCATGTATTTCAAAGTATTGATCATAATTAAATTGATTTTTTTATTTGTAAAATTGCACGTTGTTTACATGTGTTATGATCAGGGTTCTCTCTTCTGTTCGCCATTGCGCCAAATTGAGACAAAATTCTCCATTTGGTAAAAGAACAACCAGACTCGCCAAATTGCAAATGTTCAATTTTTGCTCTTTTTTTGTATATATGTGCCAATAAAGTGGAGATTCTTATCCGCGATGCTCAGCGATTGGGTGTAATTTTACATGTTCAATCACACCATGCTCTTTACATAGTTCTAGTTATAAAGATACTAAAATAACATCAATTCAGTTTAGCAACGGCCAAAGACACAGATGATTATCGGATATATATTTATCTATTGCCAATTTATATTTATATGCTATTTATTAGTTTAATGCAAAGTAATCATTGGTCCGTCAAATTTCTCACATTTTTTCTTTCGGTTAAAAGTCGAAATCTTATACAAATTTATAGTGAATATTTTCATAATGGTAAATCAATGATAGCTATTTTTAATTTTTTTAAACTGCTAAAAGAATGTCTGAAACATTTGAACATTGGGGAGATAGTTCGAATGTACTTAATCGAATGTCTATGTTATATATATATAATAGAACATTTGACAAAAAAAAAGGGTTTACAATAAAGATATATTTTTCAGTGCGTCCGGCCGAATCTATTTTGCTAACATTTCTATTCATTTGGCGACTGTTTTTTATTTCTTATTCGCCAACTCGCTAATGTTGGTCAAAAGCCAGCGAGAACCCTGGTTATCTTGATAATAAATGTACTGGACCTTTATGATGTACTCTTTTACATATAATTAGCAGATTTTTTAAACTTTTCTAATCTTTTATTCTTTGTGACATAATAACGCTAACTCCACAGTTTACCAATATATATAGCTGAAAGCAGTCTTATCGCTTAGCGCATAATCGTATTGACTAGCATCAGCACTTATCATGGTGCTGTATTTAGGAACAATGACTATATAGCTGTTATACGAATTGAATATTTTCCAACTGAGTGAAAATTGCCGAGGCCAGAAATCAAACCCAGATCCTTGGCTTACAAGGCCAATGCTTTACCTTTTAAGCTAACTGGGTGACAACCGGCGGATATTTCTCGGTCAGGCAGCCTTATTGGTCATAACAACTGGTCTGTCATTTAGATAGCTCGACAGAATAAATCGGAGGTAAAGAAATTCCATATAAAAATGGGTAAGTACACTGTTAAAAATTTTGCAGTATTCTGTCCAGTCATTTGACCGTTTTCTGAAAAAACAGTAACATAACCGTAATTTAACTGTATTCGAACCTTAAAATTGGCAATAATATGTTCAGAATAGCGTAAAATGACGGTTGTTTTGCTGTTTTCAATAAAAACGGTCAAAAGACTGGACAGAATGCTGCAGATTTTTAACAGTGTAGATATGATATTATTTTAACACAATCAAACTAATTGGTAAATTTACCGTACGAATTTAATATTTTCCAGCTGAGCGAAAAATATGTGGTTTATATTGTCGAGCTGTCTAAATGACAGACCAGATGTTATACCAATAAGGTTATCTGAGCGAAAAATGCCCGCCGGTTATCGCCCAGTTAGGCATTGGCCTTATATGCCCAGATTCTGGGTTCGATATTCGGCAGGGATATTTTTCGCTCATTTGGAAAATATTCATTTCGTACGATAAATTAACCAATTAGTTTGATTGTGTTAAAATAATGGCATATACAGCTGTCGCCTTTTGAGAAATTAATAGATTTTGACTGTACTTAATGCTCAATCTTTAATATATAGACAATGATTATTATTTTTAATTTATTTATATGGTGAACCCGTGCGGTAAACCATATAAATGCCATGTACTCACTATAGAATCATAATATAATATTGCTATGTATTATCTATTAATAATCATTAAATATATTAAGCAGCACGATTATGCACACTGACATGCCTTCTCCAAATCCACTCAATAATGGGATAAAGCACTCATGATGGCTCCTATGCTTACTTAATCGGTGCTTCCATTAGCTGTCGGTTAATTTACCTCAATATTACATATTCCATTTATATAAGGTATTCTAAAGGTATTCATTTGCAATAAGACTATATCATGTTTTTTATTCTAGTTAAATGAGAAATGTCTTTTTCGATTTTAAAAAAATGAGAGCATCGTTTAATTTTTGAATATTTTTAATGTTTTTAAATTATTTAATTTTTCCGAATTAGACAGGGTATTTTTTTTCCTTCAAGAAATATTATTTCACTAGAAAAATATTTTCACCAACAGCAAAAAACTAAAATAATTCCAATTAACGATTGAAGTTCGTCATTGCTGAAATTCTAACAACTATCAGTATATCCAGATGAAAAAACGACCAAGCATATTATAACAATAAATATTCCGCTCATTGTCTTGGAACTATTTTCTTTTAAAGAAAATTCAAATAATTATATATTATCAACTATTTTGATATACAGGCTGCATCTGTAACATTTATAAGGGGGAGGGATTCATTAAATATAAATAAAATTTTAATAGAAATCTAAGTTCGGGACACAACCTATTCCATTTTAATGCTATTTTAACTCATGAAAATCGGCCTTGAATTTCGTTAAAAATTAATGACATTTATAAATACAGTTGTGCAATAATCAAGTGTAATAAGGTAAGTAGAGTTTTACTTAAAAATAGCTGTTCAATAATAATAAAAAAACACACATTTTTCTCTGACTGAATAATTAGTTCTAGCCTATTTATGATGTTAAAATTTAAATACTAAGTTTTAAATATTTACCCCTTAATCTAGTTTGGTTCTTATTTTAATTTATTTAAAAATATACCTTTTATTTGGATTTTCAAAAATACATTTTATCATAAGACCTGCAGTCTTACAGGAAATTAATGGTTTTTTTTAAGGAAAATATTTTAATTCATTTTTTCTTTATAGCATGAAAGATGTCACAGAAGTTAACTAAATGTATTTTAACTTTAACAAGGAAATGGCATGATTTTTTGTTCTTTATAACAGGCAATAAAGTTTCTTAATAGATTTAAAATTTTACTGAAAATAGTTAACTTTTCCTGTAGCAAGATGTTCTTTTCTAAATGATCGGTATATTTACCATGTTAAAAATGTTGAAATATTTGATAGTAAAAAACTGTCAGTTATTGTAATGTTTCATTAATTTTGCTATATTCATATACGCTAAAATATCCTACAATCAAAATAATTACTAATTAGTTTTTGCATGAAGTATGATTACATAGATGGTTTTGTTTCCTTTGACAAGCTTAATTTATTTATATGCATGGAGAATATATAAAACTGTATTTCACATTTAATGTGCTTCGAAATTGCGTATCTATTTTTTTTTTTTTAATTTTATTAAGACAAATGTATTAAACATAATCCTTATTGACTTTCAAAATATAGTATAGATCTCCATCTGAGCAATTTTATTGGTTATAACGACCAAGAATAAAGAAACATTCAATGTTTAAAATTTATGAAATAGCCGCAGGAAAACAGAAATATTTAAATAAATTTCACAATAGAATAAAACCTTTCCTAGTTAGCATTCTAATTGAAACATACTCAAATTTTCTAAATCTATTTCTATTTTCCATTTTCTAAAGGACAGAAAGGAGTCTATTAAAGGAAATCGCCATAAATTTCTCCTCATTTTGTATTTTCGAGCACTTGAATGCAGAAAATTGACACTAAATGTACTCAGTGTTAATTATTTATGTGCATTTGAAATAAATTAATGAAATGTTATTAACGTTTGAATATTTTACGTTTTTATTTTAATATTTATTCGATGCTTTCAATATAGAGTTTAATATAGATAATAATGAAATTTCTTATTATACTAATTTTTAGATTTATTTTTCGTAGTAATAAAATTACACAGTGAGAAATACTTTTGTTTCTTTTCATATATTTCAAATACAATGATACAAGTGAGATTTATTAGAACTTGTGATATAAATCTAAAAATTCTCTCTGCTTGGTTAGCTAAATTTTTATAACCAGCATGAAGAAAACATGAATTTATTTTACCTAATATTGAGTTATTTTTTTTCGACATCATCTTTAGTGATTAGAATTTTACTAGCTAATACCATTTGTATAAATACCAAAATTATAATCAATAATTTCTAATTTATTTATAAATGAAGATATATATATATATGCATAAACATATACCTTGAGTCTTAATTTAACAATATAATCGCATTTTTTATATAAAAATTAAAATACTAGTTAATAATTGTGCAAGCTATTACTATAAACTGATTCGCTTCGTTAACTACATTTTTTTAAATAATAAAATAAGATAAAGATTTATTCTGCTATATTAGGTTGTTTGGAATAAAATATGAAGCATTTTATGAAAATATATTAAGGGTAAGAATAAAAGTTTTTTTAGGAAATGTAAATTTTTTCTCGTAAACTGAAAAATATGCACGGATTAAGCGGAGTAAGTAAATAACGAAACTATTTTTTGTTCTTTTCATTGTCTATTGAAATGTTGCTAAAATGGTCTCCTTTTTGTAAATACAGAAAACGCAATAATGAAACTTTATATGTATAAGAAAAACCTCACGAGTATTGGATAGACAGTAATTCGTCTACAGTGATGTCAAATATAGCTAGAGTAATAAATAAGAAAGGATTTATTTACATTTTATGTTTATTCTTTTTTAATCGGTGTCCTTGAGAATTCGCGAAGTTTTTATTTATAGTTTTATGGAAAATTAGCAGCACATTTTTTTTTTTTTGTAATCAACATAATTTTGCCAGGACAACTCTGCTGGTGAGTTATAGGCCTCCTGATTGGAGAGGTTACAGCCACTCACATAACTATACCTACATTAAGTCATTTTTGGTAAGGGTCATTACCAACCGAGATTCATGGGTGTTGAATCTACAGGTATATAAGCAAAACACGTGATCGTAACTTCTAGAAGGGGTGAAATTTACCCAAAAATAAAAAAAGAAGGTTAATCAATAACTAAATAACAAAATAAATGATTGAGTAAATAAATAAATAGTTGTTTAGTTGCGTTGTGATTTTTTGCTGCCCCCTTTCGTATGAAGTCAGGACTAGTCTAAGCGCTAAACACTTTGACACTCAGAAGTCCGATCCTGTAAATCAACATGAGTAAACAATAATAAAAAAAGTAATTAAAGAAAAGGAGTCTGCTCGATGTTAACTGGGAGTTATCCCTATAGAAATTAACACGAAATTAGAGTTAACATGATACTAGTTTATTTACACTTTTTACATCTATATACAAAACAAAATAGAAAACTTTATAATGTCCATTAGTTAACAGGTGTTTTCTCACACTTTTAAGAATACTACTGCACATTAATGAAAAGCTAATTCTTTACAATATTAAAACACAAGTACATTTAATTCAAGGCCCATTCTCATATTCTCGATGACCTCTCTAACCATTGTTAAGTACATAGTGGAGAAATTTAAATTGCATACCTGGAGCAGCTTCAGAGTACTTCAACGAGGGGATTCAACCTGTTCGAGCCATCGATGCTCCGTTCGGCTGTAAACGAATCTCCGTAATCTGCAGTCTCCAAGGTGATGACCATCTCCTCTCATCGGCCGGTCCGGCGTGTAGGGTAGTGGGAATCTGTATGATGAAGCAGGCACATGTTGAAAACTACTGCACGCTTTCAGCACCGCATCCCGAAATGATTCTGAGAGCAACCTTTTTTTCCTCTCTCCTAAAAAAGACAGGGGCCTAAATAATTGTTTTCCCCCCTCCTCTCAACCCCAACCAATTGCATTGGGATCTGATAAAGATGAGGCCTTGCTTCTCTGGAGGGCGTAAAAGTTCCCAAGGTCCACTTTGATCCCTTTAACCTATTCTGTCAGACCTCCTCGTAGTTTTACGGGCTGATCATTGCATTCCCCATAAATTTACAGGTATTTGCTGTCCAAATGCATTTATTTAATTACACAGTCCTGCTTTTAAAATGGTCATAAAACTTGGGAGGTCCCTCGAGAATCCCTTGAGAACATTTTTTTATGCTTAAGCAATATAAGTACGTACACTAATAAAATAAACAAAATAAAAATACATAAAGTATCAGTCTTTGTGCTTGGGAAAACTAGGTGGTCGTATCTGACCACCAAACTCATTCAACCAAGTCTCTTTCTACACTGAACATCTGAAAGCAAACCTGAATTATAGACACATATATTTATTATATGGTAATCCGAGTATTTACGCGATTTAAAGCAGATAGAGTTTCAACTACGTTGGAAAACGTTGGAAATGCATAGCTAATAGTTTAAATAGTTCAAAATTAAAAATAAAAAATGCTGAAAGCACCAAAAAATCTATTTATTTATTTATATTTTTTTACGAAATGTTGACTTAACCGACTTTAACAAACATGAGAACGATTGAAATAGCAACCCTAATTAAAATGAATAAAATAGAGTTGATAGTATTTCAAATACCTAATGATAATATTAGGTATTTGAAAACTTATAGAAACAAGCTAGTTAGCTACATGTTAGTGTTGACTTAAAGAGTTAAAAAAAAGTGAAACGAAAAATGATATAAATTCGAGAAATAATAGGGTGTTTTTAATTCTTTAAAAAAATCTTCCTGTTTTGGTCATTCAGCGTAATTCCTTTTTATTTTTCAATCAGTATTTCGTGAGAACTCAATTTTATTATTTTGATTTAAAAAAAAATGAGTCTTGCAGTAACAAGTTAGTATTATTTTCATTAAGAATAAACATGCTATGGAAGAAATAATATAAGACATTCGTATTACAATCAGTTTGTCTGATCGATGTAATCATTTGTAATGAGCTTAACATTGAGTGCACAGTGATATGAGTCCTTATGAAATAGTTTCCAAATTCCTTTTAATGTAATCATTTTTTAGAAATTTTGAATAGTTTTATGTGCAGGTACGTAAAATGACTACTTCGTAATACGAAATCAGGTATTTTTATCTACATAACTCTTAACGTTATAAATAATGAAAACAAGTGGAAATCATTTTCACAATGTTTCGCTATGTCTAGTATCAAGGCTAGTTAATTTTATTATACAACAGGTCAGAGAAAATTAAAACGATTGTGATACGAATGTCTTATAATTTAGTTTTAATTCCATAAACATTATGAAACTCACTGGCATAAAATCATAAAAAAAATGTTTGGCATACAAAATAAATATGTTTGGAAAAAAAGAATAAAGTATAGTAATCTGTAATATTATATACTCCTAAGTATCTTCTGCTTTCATTAGATATATTTTTTAAATAGTACAAAAAGGATAAACATTTAATTGGTTTATTATTATATTGCTCTTTGCATCATCGGTAGTTTTTACCATTTCCTGAAATGATTATATTTGTGAAAATACTAACATAATAATAAGCTGGAATTATGAAATTTCTCTATCTATTTTTATAAGCATACACTTTCAGACTTCGGATAACAAGATGATATTATTGCTTCATATAAAGAATAAACGTACTAGAAAAAAGAAAATAATGAAATTCATGTAGTACCACAAGAATTTTCTCCAGTTCGTTAGCTACATTTTTATAAATATCATAAATAGAAGAAAGATGTTTTCTGGTTAGTTAGGCTGCTTATAGTAATATATTCAATGTTGTAATAGAAATAACTGAAATAATGTTTTTGTGTTCGTATAAATATATATACAACGCGTTAAAAAATCTTACTTCATGCATTGATTATGAAACACTTTCAACCGTTCATAAAACATAAATGAGAAATTATTTTTTTTTTAATTACAATAAAATGATATTTAAATAAGTAATTTTAAAAATACATATTTCATCAAAAATACATTTTTAGCAATGGCTATCCATATCCGATAATGATTGCAATCTCTTGCAATCCTGTATATGGTCTGTGGCGTTTATTGTCACAATGTAATACACAAAACACTTCGATTAATAAAAGAACATTTACAAGATGGAAGTTCAATATTAAGTTTAAGAAAAACATTATAAATTTTCTAAATGGTCACACAAAATGTTGAAAATGCAAAACTAAATATTAAAGTAATCAGAATTTCATCATTTAGGATCATCTTCAGGAAATAATTGAAACATTGCTTTTAAAGGTTTTTTTTTCAGTTAAATTAGTCAAGTTATTCAAAATAATATAATAATAATAAACACTTTATTTAATGAGAGTAAAATTTTTGAGACTGGAAATAAAAAGGTTAAAATAATTTTAGCCGTTGAGTAGGAAATCTTTAATCGATTTAAACATTTAATTTTCCTATTTATTTATTTAGATACCAAAAATAAAAATAATTGTTAAAATTAAAAAATGTTACGCAAAAACATAAAATAATAATATACCCTTATACGTCAATAATAGTTAATAAAACACTACAAAATTAATTTTGCCCCAATCATGGTGTAAAGTTTTTATGTTTTTAAGTCATTATTTCTTTTGTATACTACTTTATACATTGGATCTCGATTATATTTAAATAAAAAAAATCAATAAAAAACAAGATCCTTAAGAAATAATTATAGTCATTCGTAAAACCTAAAAATAAATTTTTCTGTTGTTGTTTAATTCTTACCAATAGTCTATGGAAAACTTTACTTGCTTTATTTAAAAGAGATAAATATATAAATCCGTAATGTTTTTAGACGTTATCGTGTCCGATGAAAAACAGCATTACGAGATACATATATTTAAAAATTTGCTTTTGCAAATATTACTAATCTATTCAACTCAATATTTAAGGCTAAAAAGACCGCAAATTTTAGAAATTACCTGCAACACTGATGTTATGACTTTTTAAAATATCAAAGATTATAAAATATTACGAGTAAAGAAATGGATTATTTTACATTATAAATATTTTTTACACCCTGACATATTAAAAATAATTTTGATTACCACGTCTTTAAGTCCATATTATTAAATTAGGAAAGCTGTTTTATGCTTACGGAAAATGTCCCATAATCGATAGATAAATGAAGTTTCAAACAATACTCTTATTTTAAACTGAGAAAAGACTGAGATAATACAAGAAAGAAAAACCCATGCGTCAAGCATAGATTATGAAACACTTTTTAACTCTTTCAGAATAATGTAACAAAAGTTCATAGTTTAATAAGCTAGATACAATGAACAGTTGAATCATCTGGAAAGGTATAACACATTTTAAAATCCAATTTCAGGAAATTTCCCCTACAATCAGAAAATTACCCGAATTCTTTCAGTAGCTCGGCATGTGGTATACAGATATGTATCTAAATATTACATACATGAAAAAATTAGTTGAGTTAGGAAATACATACCAACGTTAAAAGTCAACGTATGATTTCTTTCAGCAATTTCAGGTAATAAGTTTAATGGCACACAACTTTTTTTATGCGATCTTGTATACGAGAGATAAAATTTATACACAACGAGTAAGTTCGAAAAATTGGTTAACTTTAATCGCACAGGCCAAAATTAAAAACGTACTTCCAGAAATTATTCTTCAAACACAGTACTGTAATCGGTTTCTCTTTAATAGTATCTGCTAATGAACTAAAATACTACATATGCTCTGTTCTATAGTATTAATCTTGTTGGGAAATTCAACGATTTATATATATTTCAATATATTTGAAGAAGTATATTGTAATATTTTTTCCCCAACTGACCATAATATAACGGATTTCTTTTCAGTACTCCGTACAATAATAATAATAATAATAATAATAACAATAATAATAATAATAAACACTAGCAGTAAAATTAGATGTACTTTTTTTACTGAACTTTTTACGGCAAAAACTGATGACGACATTCCTGTCTGCAGAATTTGCCGTAAATTTAACGGAGTTTTTTTACAGTGCATGTTTAATTTTTAACATGTCACGGTAAACACACTGTTAGACAGAGATGCGGCAGGATAAACAATCGCCTCATAGAGTTCACGGCTGTAATTTTAGAATTTTTTAAAATTCTATTCACACATGAAAACACAATTGGTCTTCTAAGTCCTATATGCTTGGAAAATACCACCTAAATGACCGATTTAAAAAGTTGATTCATAGATTTACCATTGTGTTTTCCTATTTTTAACTGTTTTTATTTGTGCTTAACTATTTTTAAATTGCTTTAATTTTGTATTTCCTAAATTTTACTTTATTTTAGATTTTCATGACCGTACATATAATTCAAGTTACGCGAAATATTTTTTTTTATATATATTTTGATAAAATGAAATTTTTTAGCTGAAAATGATACGTACTTTTATTTAAGTACTTTAAAATAAAAAAAAGAAAGTTAGTTTATCTTTAATATGAAAATATAAATACCATCCAATCTACGTTAGACTGACAAATCAGGCATATTTCTTATTAAATATTATGTAATTCTGTTTACGGGATATGCAACTTCGCTACGCGTTGCATGTGACAGCATTGCCATTTACAAAGTTACACGTGTGCCAATAATTAAATAAAAAACATTATGTAACAAAATGACTGCCATTCCTAAATTTGCATAATATATACATGGCGCTGTTGTCACTTTCGGTAAAATATCTCAGGATATTTTGCCAAACATGAAGTGAAGCGAAAAAATTTGGCTCGGTTTAGTAGACTTTCGGTGTGTGTTTCCGACTAAGTCTCACCTAATCATGTATATGTGCTATAATCATTTTTTATACTCTTCAATTTGTGTTACTCGATTTGTATAATGTTCTAGTTGTTGTGCCGTCTTCATTTAAAATGAGAATTTTTAACCTATGCGTAATATTTGAAGTGACGATTAACCCGACAGTTATTTTTTATTTTCAATTTTATCTGAAATATCTACAGGTAATTTCCAATGATTTTGCATTCCGTACTATAATTAATTTTATAAACACCCAGATCTTAGTGCAGTAGCTTAATATTATTCAGTTATATGTATTATATTTTTGAAATTAAGAAACATTCGCCCTGGTAGATTTTGCGCTGTTATATGCGTACAGATAGATATCAATCGTCGACTATTGATTGTACGTATTTACATCATTATGAACAAACGTAAAAAAATTTATTTATCAGAAGTAATTAATTATTGTTACCAATTCGAATAATATTTACAAAAATAGAAATGTAAAGTATTTTAAGTTTAATAATGCGAAATAAATATAAAATATATGACTGAATGAAATTTTCGCTTTGCTATTAACATAAAATGTATAATATGAACTTTAAAATGTTCAAGTTTACTTAAAAGGCTCAAATCAAATATAGATGTTAATAGTTAATTTTATTTAAAAAAAATCTTAGTACTTTCAAACCTTTATTCAGACTCTTCCTCAGAGAATATTTTCTTTTATAAATACAAATATATGATTCCGTTTTGAAAATGAACGGGACTCGTGGCTTGAAGATTGAATTAGTAGCATTTTAGGTGAACGGTAAAAAAATAAATTGTTGTACCATGACATTTATTACGTCATTTTCTCAAATTGTCAGGATTTTATTTTTAGGATGTTAAACCATAAACTGGGCATATTATAACATAGGGCATCATTACACACTTTATTGCTCTTGCATAGGATTTCTATGGATTCTGTTATACTTAATTTTATCTATGCCGTCGGCGATTACTTTACTTCTTTTACATATATTTCACTCTTTAAAATATAGATTACTTTTCTGAACGAATCATGTGTGATAAAATGCAAAAAATATTAGAAGATTGTAATGTCTCTAAAACACTGAATTTTTGGACAGTAAGAAAATAGAGAAAGTTAGAAGAAGCGTTTCATTTATAAAGTAATGGTCTATGTGATTATATCATGATTATTTTTCTTTTGATTTAAAGTTTTCAAATTTTAGCATAAAGTGGCAAATATAATTAAATATTAAAAAAAACGTCGATTTAAAATTATTTATTCTCTTTCTAATAAAATTTCTACATTGAAATAATTCCGCAATTGTTTCAATTATATTAAGTGGAATAACGTACATTTTAAATCAAAAAGTATTGTAATCAAATTACTTTGCTCTGGATGCAAATTCTTCATACAAGCTTGAATTATTAAAATTTAATTAAGTTTCTTTGTTTCAATAGCTTTGTGCAAACAACGCCATAAAATAGAAATTTTATCTTGGTATTGTTTTGAAAATTTATAAAAATTATGCTTAATTGATTCATTAAAAATTACTATTTTTTATTTGTAACAATGTTTACTTATAATCATATTTTAATTGTACGTTATGTTTATTTCAAAGGTAGTTTCATGTTTTATTAATTTTTAATTAAATATTATCTTGAATTAGATAATTCAACTTTGTCAGGATTGAATTAATAATGTCCATTTAAACAATAATATTTATATTTTTAACACGCTTTTATTACTTTCACCTGTATGTGAGTTTGTGGGTTTGTAACTCTCCTTATTATCTTAAGATTTTCCTTATTATCTAAAGATTTTCTCAAGCAATTTTGACTAAAAATTGCATTCTATGGTTTTCGGGCACGAGAAAATCATTGGGCTAGGTTACATGTTCGGGAAAAAATTTTAATGGGCCATATTGGGTCATTAAGGGTCTGGGTCAAGCTATGTATATTTTAAGAACGGCGTGATCGATTATAACGAAATTTTGTATGTAACAGTTTTTTGGCACGAGAAAACTTTCGGGCTGGGTCACATGTTCGAAAAATTTCGATTAGTGGGTCATTTTTGGGTCATTATGGGTCAAGCCATTTTTATCTAAAAAACGGCTCTAACGATTTTGACCAAATTTTATATTTTATCGTTTTGGATTACAAGAAGACCATTGGGTTAGGTAGCATGTTCAAGAAAATTCGGTTAGTGGGTCATTTTTGGGGTCATTGTGGGTCATGCTATTTTTATCTAAAGATTTTCTCACGCAGGTTTGACTAAAAATTGCATTCTATGGTTTTCGGGCACGAGAAAAATATTGGGCTAGGTTACATGTTCGAGAAAAAATTTTAATGGGTCATATTGGGTCATTAAGGGTCTGGGTCAAGCTATTTATATTTAAAGAACGGCCTGATAGATTATAACGAAATTTTGTATGTAACAGTTTTTTGGCACGAGAAAACTATCGGGCTGGGTCACATGTTCGAAAAATTTCGATTAGTGGGTCATTTTTGGGTCATTATGGGTCAAGCCATTTTTATCTAAAAAACGGCTTTAACGATTTTGACCAAATTTTATATTTTATCGTTTTGGATTACAAGAAGACCATTGGGTTAGGTAACATGTTCAAGAAAATTCGGTTAGTTGGTCATTTTTGGGGTCATTGTGGGTCATGCTATTTTTATCTAAAGATTTTCTCACGCAGTTTTGACTAAAAATTGCATTCGATGGTTTTCGGGCACGAGAAAAATATTGGGCTAGGTTACATGTTCGAGAAAAAATTATAATGGGTCATATTGGGTCATTAAGGGTCTGAGTCAAGCTATTTATATTTAAAGAACGGCGCGATCGATTATGACGAAATTTTGTATGAACAGTTTTTTGACACGAGGAAACTAATGGGCTAAATCACATGTTTGAGAGATTTCGACTATAATGATCATTTGTGGGTCATGATGGGCCATAATGGATCATGTCAAGCTACATCTAAAGAACAGGTGGATCGATTTTAACAAAATTTTGTATATAACATTTTTTTGGCACAAGAAAATTATTGGGCTAGGTCACACTTTCGAGAAATTTCGATTAATGGGTCATAAAGGGTCTATTTATATTTAAAGAACGGCTGGATCGTTTTTAACAAAATTTTGTATGTAACAATTTTTAGACACGAGGAAACTAATGGGCTAAATCACATGTTCGAGAGATTTTGATTATAAGGGTCATTATCTAAAGATTTCCTCACGCAGTTTTGACTAAAAATTGCATTCTATGGTTTTCGGACACGAGAAAAATATTGGGCTAGGTTACATGTTCGAGAAAAAATTTTAATGGGTCATATTGGGTCATTAAGGGTCTGGGTCAAGCTATTTATATTTAAAGAACGGCATGATCGATTATAACGAAATTTTGTATGAACAGTTTTTTGACACGAGGACACTAATGGGCTAAATCACATGTTTGAGAGATTTCGACTATAATGATCATTTGTGGGTCATGATGGGCCATAATGGATCATGTCAAGCTACATCTAAAGAACAGGTGGATCGATTTTAACAAAATTTTGTATATAACATTTTTTTGGCACAAGAAAATCATTGGGCTAGGTCACACTTTCGAGAAATTTCGATTAATGTGTCATAAAGGGTCTGGGTCAAGCTATTTATATTTAAAGAACGGCTGGATCATTTTTAACGAAATTTTATATATAACAATTTTTAGACCCGAGGAAACTAATGGGCTAAGTCACATGTTCGAGAGATTTCGATTATTAGAGTCATTTGTGGGTTATTGATGAATAATGCTAATTTTATGTAGAAAATGTCTCTCCCCATTTTGACTATATTTTGTGTTATGATATTCTCGGGCAAGAGAAAACCATTGGACCAGGACACATGCTCGCGAAAATTCGATTAATGGGTCATTTTGGGTCATAATGGGTTAGGGTTATTCTAATTATATATAACAACGATTCAATCAATTTTACCGAAATTTTGTAACGAAACCACGAGAAGACTATTGGGCAGAGTCGCAAGTTAAACAAAATTATATTAGTGGGCCATTTCGCTTTATTGATGAATGCTATCAAGCTAATTTTATCTAAGAAACGGCTTAAACGATTTTGATTCAATTTTATATTCTACTGTTTTTGATTACCTGGAGACCTTTGAGCAAAGTCACATGTTTGATCAAATTTGATTAGTGGGTCATTTTGGGTAATACGAGTCAGGGTCATGAGAAAATGGCAGCAACTAATAAGTTGGCGATATTTCACAAAATATTGGCGACATTTGGCTGAAAAATTGACTATTAAGATTACAAAAGCCACAACACGTATTTGGTGCCAAATGAAAGAATGTCTTCAAATTTGGCTATATCTGGCAAAAAATGTTCTCTTTCATAATGTGAAGAATTTTTTTATACATTCTTAATAGGATTCGAGATGCATGGTTAAATTAACCAGAGTCGACCAAAAAAAGTGATTTGGATCGATGTCCTTTCGTTGTAAATTTTAAAATAAATATAGTTTAAAAAAAACTAAAAACCACGCTTTTAAAGTAATCAAACTAAAAAGTGAAAAATAAATATAGTTTAAAAAAAAAACTAAAAAACACGCTTTTTAAGTATATCAAACTAAAAAGTGAAAAATAATTCTTACTATAAGCTGAAAACGAAAATAGATGAAAAATACTATATTACTATAAAATCATTGTTATTATAAGAATCAATTAATAAGCAATAAATAAAATTATCGTGGAAAAAAAGCGTGGGGGGTGCTTCTTAAGAACTGATAGATGGAGCATGGTAGATGGAGCACCCCACGCTTTTTTTCCACGATAATTTTATTTATTGCTTATTAATTGATTCTTATAATAACAATGATTTTATAATAGTATAGTATTTTTCATCTATTTTCGTTTTCAGCTTATAGTACGAATTATTTTTCACTTTTTAGTTTGATATACTTAAAAAGCGTGTTTTTTAGTTTTTTTAAACTACATTTATTTTTATGAATTTGAAACGGTAATTTTTTGTTGTCATTGGTGTTTTATTTTCATTTTTTAAATGAAGTAGCATTAAAAATGTCCGATGTTATTTAATTTCGTCAACAATCTATTATACAGGATTTAAGCAAATATTAGATTAGACATAGACCAGATTAGATAATTTCATAAAAATTTAGATTTTTTAAAACTTAATAATACAGAGGAAAATGTATTTCAAATTAAGTTACATTTAATTATTCTTCATGTGGTAAGTGTTTACAAAATATGATTTTATTTAAAATTTTATTACGTTCCAATTACCTATTATGAAAATAAAATTAAGCTTCAAAAAGCTTAAATTACTTTAAGCGTCATAAATTTTTAGAAGAAAACACAAATAAATGAAATTCAAATTTGTCTTGTCTTAAGGGAAATTAATCATATTTACTAGTAAAATTTAATTAGTTTAATTGTTTTTTAAGCCTTCTTGAGAAGTAGTGCCCTACCCATGCAGTTTTTATTTTTGTAGCAACTATATACTGTTTGCACAAAACATGTTTAATTTTTGCGTTAAAAAAACTTTGCAAAGTTT
Source organism: Maratus speculifer (assembly GCA_964019185.1). Classification (NCBI taxonomy): domain Eukaryota; kingdom Metazoa; phylum Arthropoda; class Arachnida; order Araneae; family Salticidae; genus Maratus; species Maratus speculifer. The sequence continues at coordinate 12,651,142 of OZ025289.1, forward strand.
ATTTGTGAAATAGGTTACATCATTTTGCTATTTATTTATTAGTTTGTTCAGATGGTTCACGGTGTACATCGATTTATGCAAAAAATTGCTTTTTGTTATAACAAATTAAATTTCCTAATGTTTTAATTAAGATGAAAAAACACTTTGTTCTGATTAAAATTTAAGAAACAGGAAAAAACTCTCATCACTTAAAATAAATTTCATTCTTTTTTATTTGAAGATAAGAATAAAATTTCCATAAATCAAATAGATTAAATCCTTTCTCATGATAAATAAAAATTTTCTTAAAAATTGAAACCATTAAAATTAATTGAATTGATATGGTTCGACACGAAATTCTTATTTTAGCTTTTTTTGTTTCAATCTATTCATCTTGTTTTCGATTTTATTGGTTTTTAAGGTTATATATGATAGAAAAAAAATTATTGGGGTAAGGATTAAATGTTTTATAAAAAATGAATTGAAAGATAAATGGGTTTTTTGATGGAATTAATTACACTTTACAACGTTAATTAGTTGTAAAATTGAAACATTCTTTTTATTCAATTTGGTTTGCTCAAAATGGAATCAAATTGATAGGTTCAGTAATTAGAAAACTTTGTAACAGGACTATTTTTTCTTCGTCTTTTGTAAAATTACAAGATTTTTCAGTATTCTCTGATGTGATGCAAAAAGTCGGCGTCTTGGATTTTGTATTCTGGACACAGAATCTTCGAATTCATACTAATCACAGACTTGTTTGAATGCACTGCGACACACATTGAACCATCTAGCAGTATCGACCTGTGACCATTTCCGCCCATCCTACCGCCCGCCACCTTAATGAATTGGGCAAACGACTTCATGTAGGCATTTCTATACTAATTATTGTGAAGAAAACTGACAACAATAGTTCCAATACAACAAAACTCACCCGCGAAATTACGAAAACATCGTAATTCCATATATTACTCTCATTCACAAATTCCTATTCTTTTCAATATAATAGAAGTGGTAGCTGTAATTTTTGCGTAAGTTTTTTTTAAAGCTTATTATTGTTATTGACATAAACTATGAAGCCATGATACTCTGACTGCCATTTTTTTCTCGTGAGCTTCGAAAAACGTGTTGTATTTTAACTTTTGAAGGCCAGTGTATTAGCTTTGGAGTGATACATTTTGCTTAGTATCAATTAAATCGACTATTTCCATAGCAAAATCGCGTATAATGACAGTGGATTTACTTTTATCTAATTCATATTTTACTAAACTCTTCGAAGAACAAATATTTAAAGTGTGGTAGACACAAGTATTGAAGACAGGCAACTTTTTTATTTGGTGGATGTGAAGGAAGACGTTTCGTATTTTTTGTAAATTCAAGGGTTTATATATATATATATATATACAGCGTGATTGTAATTAAAGTCCGAGTTTCAAAACGCTCTAAAAAGCTAACCACTCGTTAGAATGGCGTCAAAATTTAACAGCGTATTATTGAAGAAGGGGGAAAGAACATGAACCAAAACAAAAGTTCCAAATTTGAGTGACAGATGGCGCTGTAAGCGTCAGTATATGTAAATTAAAATACCTCTCATGCGCACGACAATTTCAGGTGTTATAAAAGCGTTGGGTGAACGGCGTTTCCTCATTTCGCTTCTCAGACGTTGGCCATGAGTGTCTCAATGAAGGATCGTTCTCTGATTGCAAAGCTTTATTACAAGAACGGTGATTATGCACCAGTGGCTCTGCAGAAGTTCAGGACTCTCAAAGGTATGAAAAAAGGCGCTGGACCGATGACTGTCAGAGTTCTGGTGAAAATGATGCAAAAATTCGAAAATACAGGTTCGTTTGATGAGCAGTCTGGTAGAAGAAGGAAAAGACGTGATTCGGCGGTAGTTGAAGAAGTTGCCACAGCAGTTCAGGAAGAGTCTAGCATTAGTGAGCAACCATGCAGTGCACGGAACAGGCCTGTGAGCATGGTACATAACATTCTACGAAACATCCTGCAATGCTATCCGTATAAAATTTGCCATGTGCAGGAGTTGTTCCCTTCTGACCTGCCAGCAAGAGAGGGTTTTGCTTTGGAATTTCTCACTCGCATGGAAGTGGACAATGATTGGCCGCGGAAAATTCTGTGGACAGACGAAGCCCATTTCCACCTGACGGGATATGTCAATACACAGAATTGTCGAATATGGGCAACAGAAAATCTACTCGCAACGAACCCAGTACCACTTCATCCTGCAAAGGTCACTGTGTGGTGCGGATTTACGGCATCATTTATCATAGGGCCGTATTTTTTCGAGGAGACGGGTGCTTTAGGTCCTGTTATCGTTACCGTCAATGGTCAGCGCTATGAGTCTCTTTTGCATAATGACGTCATTCTAGCTCTGCAACAGCGTGAATGCCTGGATAGTATCATTTTTATGCAAGATGGCGCTCCTCAGCACATTGCAAATCCAGTGAAGTAGTTGTTGAGGCGGCATTTCGGAAATGCTAGAATTATCAGTCGTCATTTCCCTACAGTCTGGCCGGCCCGATCACCTGATCTTAATCCGTGTGATTTCTGGCTGTGGGGTTATCTGAAAGATATTGTGTTCAGTACTCCGATTGCCAACGTAGCTGAATTAAAGACACGCATTGCGCAACACATTCTGAACTTGACCCCGGATACACTTCGATCGGTTGTGGGCCATGCTGTTTCCCGATTTAATCTTGTTGCACACGGCGGTGGACAGCATATTGAACATGTTTTGCGCCAGTCTCGCCAAACTTAAAAACCGATTGGGTGGATGCTTTTTATGCGGTTTTTGGCCTCAGGACAGTTAAAAACAAGTTAGATGGATGCTTTTTATGCGGTTTTTGGCCTCAGGACAATTAAAAACCGGATAGATGGATGCTTTTTATGCGGTTTTTGGCCTCAGGACAATTAAAAACCGATTGAAGGGATGCTTTTTATGCGGTTTTTGGCCCCAGGACAATTAAAAACCGATTTTTCCCATCCGATATGGTACGACCTTGCCGTGGTGGACGGGCTTACGTAACTAACAGTATCACACGCGTACAGTCATGCACACTGAACAATACAGTTGGTTTCTATCGTGTAACTTACGCCTTAGCCGTTGTTTTACGATTTGTCCTTTGTAATCGAAATTCTGACGCTTACAGAGCCATCTGTCGCTAAAATTTGGAACTTTTTTTTGGTTCATGTTCTTTCCCCCTTCTTCAATAATACACTGTTACATTCTGACGCCATTCTAACGAGTGGTTCGCTTTTTAGAGCGTTTTGAAACTCGGACTTTAATTATAATCTCTCTCTCTCTCTCTCTCTCTCTATATATATATATATATATATAGATATATATATGTATATATTTCGAATTATGAAAAAAAATTCAAATTTTGGATTATTTTTAAATAATTTAATTTGAAATTTTTAATTTTATTAAAATAAATAAATTCCTTTAATAATTATTTTAAAGTTAAATTTATTAATGCTACTCTCTATGTAACAATTAAATAATTATCAATTAACAATTTGGATTGATTAATTAAAGGATAAGTTGTTAGGAAAGAAATATTAAACAAAACCCTCTGTGCGATCTGCGATCACACTTACCTGCTTGTTTTCATTGCATAACCCATATAGCACACTTGCCTCCCCAGGATGTCCTGGGGAGGATTCACATCCCAGGACCGTCATCCCCCAGGCATCCCTGAGGATGCAGAAAATTGTCACCAGGAGGTCCTCAGGAACCGAAAATGTCCGCTTTACAGCATCCTGGCACGCTCCCCAGGACCTCCTTCAGGGTCCTCCCCGGGAGGTTCTGGGGAAGTTTTGAGGAAGTGATATAGGAGGACTTTGGGAAACTTCAAGGTCACTAATATGTTAAAAAAATTTTTAATTAGAGCTATGATTTAATTAAATTTTTTTAGAAGAAAACACGAATGCTTTTTTTTTCTATTATTCAGACGGATTTACATAAACAGAGATTATTCAGTAACAAATTTCTTACCTTCATTTTTCCTGCTGGATTTGAACCCGAGTACCTTGGTATTCTGGACGCGCGCTCTCACCGTTGTGCTGTAGGGCCAGTAAGGAATAAAGATTTCTAAGGTATACATGCATTTTTACTCCGCTTTTGAAACTTAAAACTAGGAAATGTCTTCATTTTTTGTGCCTTTTTCATACATTCGACATAAATTTAAATTAATAACTCTAAATAAATTATCAATAATTATTTGTTTTAACATAAATGTTTTCGAATTTAATTTTTTTTAAATGAAATTCTATTTTTAAATGATAAAAATATCCTTTTAGCTTTTAATACTACAAACCCATTAAGATCGTTCTGTAGTTAGAAAATTGATTATGAACTATACATTTTAACACACAACGAATGATGTAAAACTTTTCTGATGATATCCCCTATAAAATTTAATTTTAGTTAGTAAAAATATTATTTCCAGAGATTAAAATAGCAAGAGATTAAAACACATAGTTTCCTTAAATTATGAATTTTTTTTTAAAGATTGACAAATAAAGACTAAGTGAATCCTTTCAAAAATAAAACTTTTTTGCTCTTTCTCTCTCTTACCTTTTTTACAGAAATTTTAATCGATTTTTTTTCTTTTTTCTCTTGGTGCTCTTATTAAATGAATTTATGAAAATATATATATATAAATTTGCTTAGTCTTTTCTTTCCTAATTTTTACTCTTTGAAATATTTCATTGTTTCAGTTTCATAGAGAACCCCACCAGCGGCCAAGAGATTCTGCTCTCGAAGCTGGTAGATGGGAGGTGCTGAGTTTGCACCCGTCGGCCTAATCGTTCGGAGTTTTCCACGGTTTTCTTCGAATCTTAAACTTTCTTGCGTAAATACGGGTTAGGTTCCTTTAGAAAGACCCTCCGGAGGGCAGCAATCCTCCTCCTTAATGTGTCCCTTGATTTTTTTTTTTAAATGATTGACAAATAAAATCTAAGTAAATCCTTTCAAAAATGAAACTTTTTTTGCTCTCTCTCGCTCTTACTTTTTTTACAGAAATTTTTATCGATTTTTTATTTTTATTTTTATTTTTTATTTTTTATTTTTTTACGCTTGGTAAAAGGTACTCTTATTATACAAATTTATGAATTATAAATATATATAAATTTGTTTAGTCTTTTTTTCCTAGTGGGATAGTTTCTAGTTCGTTTCATAGTTAGCAGTGAAGAGATTCTGATCTCGAAACTGGTAGATAGGAGGTGCTAAATCGCACCCATCTGCCTAATCGTTCGGAGTTTCCAGGGGTTTTTTTCGAATGTTGGATTTCCTTGCGTAAATACGGGTTAGGTTCCTTTAGAAAGACCTTCACTGAGGGCAACCCCCCCTCCCTTGATATGTCCCTCATGTTGATAATTGGCCGTCATAAATACAACCAATGAACAAACACGTTTTAAAGTGATTAGGTATGTTTTGGCGAGTATTTATTAACGAATAATCAAATCCGTTACTTTTACGTGAAATTCTTACACGACGGTACGAGTTACAGATGTTTGGATATTTATCACTTGTCGGGGGATTAAAAAATACGGTAAAAGCACAGTATTATTTTATAACATTGTAAAAATATTAAAATTCTGCATTGTCATTGAAAACACACCATTATACAAATTTGTATAATTTAATTTTAACAGGATTTGGTGTGAAAATCAATTGTAAAATTCCATCATTACACTGAAACACTGCTTGAATTTGAATGGCATAAAATAGAAACTATTAATAAAATTTTAATCTGTTACAAAACCTTTTTATTTTCTTATTATTATAAATAAAATTAATTTACAGTTAAATCTCCATTTAGCAGTCTTTAAAATTGTATAAAATCTTTATGATCATAAAAAATAAAATATGCACCATTTTTCATTTAATTAACGACGGGAAATATTTTTGTTGATTACTTGAAATGTAATTTTAGAAACTAAGATTTTAGGCAATTTAAAAAATCTGAAAAAACTGAAAACTTTATTTAAAATATAAGATGTTTTTATCAACTATTTTTTTAAAAAAAATCCCAAACTAATACATGTATACATATACTTTCTTTTACACCTACAAACAAATTTGTGTTACTAACTCACAGTTTCACTTCTAATTCTTGGAAAAACACTCTTTTTTTTCTTCCTTTCATTCAATGATTTCCCGCGAACATTCTTCGCTGTCAAAATTGATTGGAGGGGCGTGATTAGCCTATTGAGTGCCTGAGTGTTGGAACGGTAACTATGTCCATGCCAATGACCTTAAGATACTTAGACTCCAAAATAGCAACCTTTTTGTAGGCCGAGATGTGTGCCTTCCGTCACGTGACGGAGGGCAGATTTAGCACGCCAAACCGGTTTTTCTCCCGCCGAAACTCATATTGCTATGTTTGTCTTGAATTGGACCGCGCTTCTTCTTTTCTCTTTGTGAAATCTGAAAGTTGCCAATAAAGCGATCACCGCCAAAAAACAGCATCTTTTCGCCAAAGATGTTGGATTCGAAACCATGCCGAGATAACAATGGGATTTGGCGTCTACGTATATGAGAAAGTCAATGGTCCATGCTGAGTATTGTATGCTATGCATTCATTGTCACCTAACTAAGGATATCCGAAGAAATAGAATAGAAAATCGGTTTTTTAAATGAAAGTTTTAAGTGATGTAAAAATACTCTTCAATTAAAAATTGTGTTAAACTATATGTTATTTATGAAATACAGATAAATATTTATCTGTAATTTCAAAATCTATAACGTTATTGATATTTCAGAAGTTTTCTTAATGAAAACTTCATTTTATCTTTCAGAATTTAAATAACAATAATAATATTATGTTTTGTAATCTATAAAATAAATTAGAAAAATAAATTGTTAATCAGTCCTATTTAGATTAAAAAAAATTAATTAATGATAAATAAAACAAAATAGGCTAAGCATTCGGTAGGTAATTGATAATAACCTGAATTAAACTTTTAAGTTGCGTGAATTTACATTTTTTAAACAGAAAATCTTTTCAAATAAACCACGTATTGGTATATATTTGGGAAATGGGGGGGGGGGGGGGTGCAGCTCAATATTTATATATTTTAAATCCAAATATACCATTTTAAAATGAATTGCTGCACTATCTTTGAGTTGATGTTATGTGTTGGGATAAAAATATCTAGTTTCGTCGCGACAAAAATGTTTGTTTATTTATTTATTTATTAATTTATTTAAATAGAGTTTAGTAAGTATGTTTTCTAATTATATATATATATATATATATATATATGTATATAAATATTTAATATCTGATATTAAAATGCATCAGAACTCGATTTAGATAATTTTCATAACAAAGTTTTAAACGGGTACTTATAATCAAACTTGCGTTAAAAATCTCTTTTTTTTTCTTTCCATAAATACATTTACCTCTGAATTTCAGAAAAAATATATGAACTAGAATTGTCTTCTATTTAAAAATTTTAGAGTATTAATTTAGAAGCTTACTATTTAGTTCATTTAAACAAGTTATATTAATTTCTAAATTAATAAAAAGGAATAATAATAAAAAACCAAAACGCAATAGGTTATTTATTAATAATTAATAAAATATTGATAAATGAATCAAATTTGGTTTAGAAGATACATAATAGTGATTAGTATATAAAAAAGGAATTAATTGAAATAATAAATTAAAATTTTTAATTTAACTAAAAAAGATTAAAAGTTATAGCAGTAATTAAAAATTATAAAAATTTAATAACAATTATCTAATTTGCTTAAAAATAAGTAATCGAATAATTAATAAAATAAAATTAACTCATTAATAATCGATACCGATTAAATTGTATTCAAAATTTTAATTAAAAAAATTGAGTATTGTACTCCAGAATCATTCATAAGAGGGCGCCAGCACTGTGACTTCCTGGGCACTTCCCCAAGAATGAATAACCGGGTACTTCCCCAGGAGTGATTTCCCAGGTATTTCCTCAGGAGTAGCGTCCCTGGGAAGTTGCTCCGTGGGACGTTACTGGGAGCTCATTCCTGAGGACACTGTAAAAGTCTCTTCCCCAGGACGTCCTGATCTTGTCATTTTAGTTTTAGGAGGAATATGGGATGTCTTGGAGCTCCTGGGGAGGTACTGAGGAGCTTTTGTGCTATATGGGAATAGGTCAAATATCTCTTTCAGAAGTAAGGAATTACTTTATAACTTACTGTATATTTGTATAATTGTATACATGTTGTTACTGTATTGTTTGCCTTTTTTATTCTCATGTGATTTTATTCTAATTTTATAGATTTATGAAACTTCTTTCGTGAAATGTTTCTCACTTTTATAGAACAACAGTTAAAATACGTTTTAAGAAATACGGATATTTCATACCGTATCGTGTTTACATTGTTTTGGGGAGAAAATAATTATAAAGCAAATGCATAGGAATTGAAATAATGTCCCTTATTTCATTTTATATAACGTCTATGAACTCTAAACAGTTTTCACTGTACTAAACTTAACACTGATTAATGAGTCGTCTGACACTAAACAAATTCTTTGATCCAATCTTAATATACTCGTGCTTGTCGATGAAATTAGAGTAATCTACGTCAGAATCCTAAAACGGCTTGTAACTCATTTCTGCGTATGTATGAAGATGAACGGATAAATTCATCTCAAGTGGCAAAATAAATCGTGAATAGAAAATTATATACCACTAAGATTAACTTTCATTTTCCAAAGATGGAAAAACATTTTCATGTATATTTCTATTGCTAAGGTCCTTTAGGAGTTTTAGAAAAGTGGCATAGAAATTCGATTGGGGAATTTATACGCAACTATGAGTTATTTCTTAAGGGAAAGCAGAATTTTGATATTCTGCTGTTCACCTCATGTCACTAGAGTAATATATATATTATATGATAATTTGTAGTAAAATATAAGATAATTATTAAAATAACTGTAAGAAGTTGTAATAGAGATTGGTCTTAGCGGTTTTAACTAATAAGAAACAACACACGCTGGTTCTTAAAAACAAGAAATATGGACTGTAGATGCGATTTATTCAACACTGAAGTATGCGAGCCATTGCACGGCTATCAACATTCCATCATTTTTTTACATTTGAATAAACACAAACTTAAAGCAAAAACATAGAATGCTGCCAAAAACATAAAATAAGAAGAATAAATTACCATGGTAACGAATAATACAATTTCTTACTGGGGCTTTTTCACATAAATGAAAACAGACGATTTTTACCAAAACATCCTGCCCCCCGTTGAAATCCCTTAAGATTTCAACAAGTGGCTAAGTGGTCTTCTTACAGTTTTACTATAATGAAAAAAATAATTAATAACACAAATAAAATTAATGCAAAATATAAAAAAGGAAAAAAGAAAGTTTATATCTCATAGTTTTTAGTTTTTTATAGGAAGGGGACAGAGTTTCACTATTGGTCGATTTATGATACCACTACTAGTCTTAATTGTGACAATTCGAACTCTATTGTCTGAACCTGGATGAACAGTTATTATTCTTTCTAGTTTCCATTTAACGGTGGAAGGTTGTCATCTTTGATGAGAACTAAGTCATTAACTTTCAAATCTTTGTGGCATTTTTGCCATTTAGCTCTTTGCTGAAGTTGAGACAAGTACTCCCGGCTCCATCTTTTCCAAAATTGCTGTAGCATGAACTATCTCACATGCCATCTATCAAGGAGATTTAAGGGACAGTGACTCAGATCTTGTTCAGCTATGGTAGTCAGAGAAGTTCCAACTAGAAAATGGCCAGGCGTTAGAGCAATTAAGTCTGTTGGGTCAGATGATATAGAACACAATGGTCTAGAGTTGAGACAAGCTTCAACTTGCGTAGCTAGGGTTTGGAATTCGGAATAAGTTAACACAGTATCACCAACGGTTTTCTTAAGGTGCGATTTCATTGATTTTACTGCAGATTCCCACAGTCCACCAAAGTATGGAGCTGAAGGGGGGTTAAATGTCCAAGTTATTTCTTCTGGCAACAGAAATTTGTGAATTTCTTCTTTCTGCTTGCACTGCAATAGATACTTATTGATTTCCTTTTCTGAACCTTTGAAGTTGCTTCCACAGTCACTAAAAATCTCAAGCGGTTTTCCTCTCCTTGCAATAAATCGTTTTAATGCACTTAAGAATGCCTTTGTTGAAAGATCTTCTACATATTCAAAATGGACTGCTTTGATCACGAAGCAGACAAATACAAAGACATATGATTTAAATGATTTTGATCCACGTCCAGCACAATATTTAATCATGTATGGTCCTGAGAAATCTATTCCAACTCGATTAAATGGTCGTGATTGTTTACTCTGGATACTGGAAGATCAGCCATTATTTGTTTTGCAGATTGAGCTGTGTATCTACTACACGTAACACAAGTTCTCACTATTTTAAAGATAGCAGATCTGGCAGCAATGATCCAAAATTTCTGCCTAATTAAAGAAAGAAGAAGTTCTGGAGCTGCATGCAAATATTTTTCGTGAAAATGTTGAATTATGATCTTAGTCACATGGTACTTTGATGGTAATAAGATTGGGTGTTTTTCATTCTCTGTCAACTGTGCATTTTTCAATCTCCCTCCGACTCTCAATATTTTGTCATCATCTAAAATAGGACATAAACAAATGAGACTGCTATTTGCAGGTAATTCTTTTCCGGTTTCTAAACAGTGGATTTCTTTACTAAAGTTCATCTGTTGAACTATTCTAATAATGACGCGTGTTGCGGTTTGAATTTCATTGCTTGATAAATTGGATGTATTTCCTTATGGACGTGTTACCTGGTTACTAGTTGAAGATGAATCTCAATATCCATACAAATATGCGTTGCAACATTGGAAACGAGGATATTTTCGATATAATATCAAGTTCATTTGCAGTTTCAGAAATTACAAGTGATGATGTTTTCCGTGCTTCTGGTAAATCTTCTTCATTTATGGGAATAGGTTTATTCACTGGAACCTCACTGCTTCTTAAAGATGGTGGTCCATTCCACCACAATTCATGGGGAAGTAATTCTGCTGGAAAAAATCCACGAGATGCAAAATCAACAGGATTTTCCTTTCTATTTAAATGGCTCCAATTTTCAGCTGATAATATGGATTGAATTTCTGCAATTCTATTGGCTACAAATACTTTCCATCTTTTAGAATCTGATGTTAACCATGACAACACAATTTTTGAATCACTCCATGCGCGCACTAAATCTAGTTTTATATGTAATGCTGATTTAACAGCTTGTATTAAATGTGTCAGTAATACTGCAGAACATAATTCGAGCCTTGGAATCGTGATAGGCTTTTGCTGCTAAAAGTTTCACATCAATGTTCGAGTTATTACAAGTTTTAACATAAATAACGGCGGAATAACCCTTTTCTGACGCGTCGCAGAATCCGTAAAGTTCACATCGAGAATAATTGGGCAAGACGACTTTTCTGGGTATATATATGGAATTTAAGAGTTTGACTTCATGGCACAAAATTTTCCACTTTTGTTAATAATTTCTGGTACTGGATCATCCCATGATAATTGTAATTTCAACAGCTGCTGAAGAATAATTTTAGTTAAAATTACAAAAGGAGCAATCCACCCTAGTGGATCAAAAAGCGTTGATACATTCAAATAATTCTTTTAGTAGGGACATTTTGATAATCTATATCACTGAAATTGCATTTGAACATATCATTATGAGGATGCCATTCAACTCCTAGAACTTTTATGTCCTTATTGCACAATGTATTATGTATATTATCATTACTTATGTTTGTAAACTCAGCGTTTTTCAATAGTGATAATTCATTTGTGCACCATTTATGTAGCTCAAAACCTCGTTTTCCTAGCATATTCTGCAATTCATTTATCAATTCCGTACCTTCCTGACTACTCTTAACACCGGTTAACACATCATCAACATAAAAATCTCTCAAAACTATAGTCTTTGCTTTTGAAAAATTAAGACCCTCATCCATTGCTAACTGATTCAAACATTTTGTTGCAAGATATGGTGCAGCCGCAGTTCCGTACGTTACTGTATTTAAGCGATAAGTTTCTATTGGTTTTTCAGGACTATCTCTCAATAAAATTCTCTGAAAATCTCTATCCTTTTCATGAATTTTTACCTGTCTATACATCATTCTTATATCAGCTGTTTTTGCAATATTATGAATTCTAAATCTCAATAAAATGCAAATTAAATCATCTTGTGTTTTAGGACCTATCATTAGAGTGTCATTTAAAGAAACACTTGTTATGATTTTAGCACTCGCATCAAAAACGACTCTTAATTTGGTAGTTAAACTAGAATTTTTCAAGACAAAATGGTGTGGGATGTAATGATGTTTATTCTCTAATCCATAATCTCTGTTTGAAATAAGATCCATATGGCCCAAATATAAATATTCTTTCATAAATTGAACATATAGATCATAAATTTATGGCATGGATATTAATCTTTTCTCAAGATAAAAAAAATCTTCTATACGCCATTTGACGAGAATCTCCTAGACTATCTCGATCATGTTTGAATGGTAATGTTTTTCACAAAGTTTTTCTTCAAGTGTTAAAAGTGGCACGTTTGAAATTTTTTTCTAATTCCCAAAATTAATTTATTAGCTCATCAGTTTTTGTACTTAAATGATTTACATGTACTGGATTATTTGCTAGCGTTTCAAAATTTGTAGTAACTGAGATTATCCACCCAAGTCTTGAATTTAAGGCAAATGGAAGGTTAGGTTCACGTTTAATAAGTTCCCCAGTTATTAAATGCATAAATACATTTACACCAAAAAGAATATCAATTTTATGTGATTTATAAAATAAAGGATCAGATAACATTAAATCACTAAAGTTATTGCAAATGTTTGAAGGCAAAGACACATAGGGAATGTTATCTGTGATTTTGTCCATTACGAACGCTGATGTGGATACTCTGAGATCACTTTTGAAGTGAGAAGTGAATAATAAATCGACTTCTCCATCACTCACAGTACTAAATGTTACCAAACATGAGACAGAAATAGAACTGTCTTTCACTTTTAATCCTAATTTGTTTACACATTCTCGAGAAATGAATGATCTTTCAGATCCTGTATCACATAAACATCTACACTTTACAAACTCTTGTTTATAATTTTGAACTTTTATTAATAAGGTACACAACAAAATATGGGTATTTTGATTACTCTTTGCGTTTGACTCATAATGGGAAGCACACACTGTAGACGACACATTCTCATTTGCTGACTCAGCTTTTTGAGGGACAAATTCTTGTGCATGTGGGGACATACTACTATTTGAACGACTCTTATTACTTGAATAATCTACCATATGCAAAATACTGTGATGTTTCTTAAAACAATGGTGGCACGTATTAAGACTCTTACATTTGTTGATTAAATGTGTGTTAGATAAACAGTTGAAACAATAATGATTTCGCTTTACAAATTCGATTCTTTGTTGCACAGGTAAATTACGAAATTTTGAACACTTAGCTAAACAATGATCTTCTTTACAATAACCACAAACCGAGGTAGCTACAAAAGTATTATTATTATTCGGAAATGTAGGTTTAGATACCTTATTTTTAGCTAGCTTACTATTCTGAAGAGTTCTTGCGTAATTTTTAAGAAATTCAATTAAATCACTAAGTTTCGGGATCTCATTGCTTTTAAGCTTTCCCACCATAATTTTGTAGAAGTATCCAATTTTTGCAAAACTAAATACGTCATTAATGTATCCTCAAATTTATCAATGCGTTGGTCCAATATTTCTAACGAACGAATTACTTCATTAACATTGTGAACTAAATTTAAAATAACAATAGCTGAATCTGTTTGAAGTGTACGTAAACTCAGAAATCGTTTAATATACGCAAAAATTTGCTCTCTCTTATTTGAATATCTTTCATCTAGCAAATTCCATGTTAATTCAAAATTAGAATCCGAATTTGAATAGAATGGATGGCTTCACCTTTTAATGAAGCCTTCAAATACTGCAGTTTTTAGGCATTTGAAATATTTTTATTGCTATTTACGCAAGCATTGAAAAGATCCTTAAATCCTATCCATTCTGTTATATTACCTCCAAAAGTAGGTCAGGATAATTTTGGCAGTTGAACATTTTCAAAAACTTGTTCTGTAACTACACTAGATTTATTTTAATTTTTATTTAACTGAGCATTTTGAACTTTTAATATTTTTTCACCTTTAAATTGCCATAAATCAATTTTATCTGAAATTTCTTGAGCACCGTCTATTTCGCTTTCTAATTGTTTAGAATCTTTAATTAAATTTTCTATTTCTCTATTAATCTTTTCTAACTCAGTTTCTTTCTGTTTTAACAACTCAAGATTTTCTTCTAATTCATTCACATTAATTTCATCAACCGCAATAATATTTTCAATTTTCTTAATACATTTTGTAATAGTTCTGCGTAAAGCAGCTCTTTTAATTTTAAAAGTGTTCAAATCAGTCATTTTTATTACATTAAACCAATAAAACTAATTTTAAATTCTACTAATTCTTTTTTACACATAGAATAGTAAATTAACTCACCTTCTCTTTTTTACTTTGCTATGAATGTCAACATAGAGAAGAACTTCGGAAAAATCTTTTTTTTTCCCTGATAATTTTCACAGGCTCCGGCTTGACTTGAGACCAAAAATGGTCGTAGCGGTTTTAACTAATAAGAAACAACACACGCTGGCTATTAAACACAACAAATATGGACTGTAGATGCGATTTATTCAGCACTGAAGTATGCGAGCCATTGCTCGGCTATCAACATTTCATCATCTTTTTACATTCGAATAAACACAAATTTAAAAAAAAACATAGAATGCTGCCAAAAACATAAAATAAGAAGAATAAATTACCATGGTAACGAATAATACAATTTCTTACAGGAGCTTTTTCACATAAATGAAAGCAGACGATTTTTACCAAAACACATATATTGTTACTAAGCCTGAACTATTATTTTTTACCATGATATCGTTTCGAACGTAACTAAATGCAGTATAAACAAATCAAGAGTTTTTACGTCAAGTTTGCATGTCAAGTGTACCAAATGAGATGTGTTCAAACTATAACGAAGCTTTAAAAATATTCAGATCTTGGTGTAATAGAATACAGCACTTCGGATACAGTAAAGAGCCGAAATCATTTGTATATCCCTGTAAATACTATCTGCTTTCTACTATGCATAAAGCAACTTGTAATAAACCTCAAAAAAGCATACGAATTTCAATTAAAACGCACTTAACAGTGTTCCCTCTTATACAACTATGTAATGGAAAACTTTTGTGTGGCCCTATAAATTAATAAAAAATGTTCTTTGGACCACAGAATGTACAGAATGTATATTTTAATCTATAATTCATAGATGTATATCAATTATATTATGTTCGAAAGTGTGTAACGTCATTAAAATGCACTTGATTTTTTTTTCTTAATGGTTGTAATGTAGTGGAATATATTTGATTGTCTGTATAGTTAAATTATGCATCCGTTTTTCGTATAATTTGAAATGACTCGATAAAACTATGCAATAATTATATAATTTAAATTTCAATGAATTCGTTGAGTAATTTTTGCACCGTTATATGCGGATAGATGGGCGGATTGAACAAGGACTATAGATGCTTCGTATTTGCATAATTATAAACGCACCGAAAAAATTAGATAGTGCAGTATTTATTTTTAAATCACAATTTCACTCAAAGTATTTATTGTAGAAAAATGTTTGGTATAAATTTTTAATATAAATTTTATTTTTAAATAACGATTTTAAACCATGTATGATTTATAACAATTTTGTTACATTTATCGTATTCTATGGGTTTACTATGTTATAATACTAGTCATCATAAATGGAATTCTAACAAATATTTTAATAGCATATTAATTAGTGTATATGTAGAGTAATCTGTAGATAGAACAATTGTAATAAGTATATTTGGGCATTTATAAAATTTATAAATTAAAAGTTTATACTTTGTAAAGCAAATTCATTAATTAATGGGAGTAAGGAGTCTTTAAAAAAAGACCTCTTAAAACTTCAAAATGTTATATTTTTAAAAAGAAATATGCATTGAAGAGTAATTATTTACAATGTTTTATAACAAAATTAATAACATTCTTAATAGTTCCAAAATAAATCAGATTACAATGTATACAAAAAATAATTTTAATTATTTTTTTTTCAAAAGGGGATTTTACGACACTACACGTAGACTTTCGAAAACTTTTAAACATTTTTCTGAATATATAAGGTGTTTCAAATTTATGTCTAAGAAATGTAAAGATAGGTAGAGGGGACCTAGATTACCAGATTTCTTATAGGAATGTGAGTGCGGAAAGGCAGAGTTGATTTATAAGATGGCGCTTTTGAGATCGTTGCATGAAAGCACTTTGAATGACTTGAATCATTATTCCTGTCACGGATTTCGAGCAACATGGATCTTTTAATCCAAGAGCCAACCGCACAAACCTTAAGTCGTCGAGCACAAGAGAAATTCCTCTATTTTATAGAAGAGTAGTAATAGGGGAATCTAATGACTCATGTTTGCCGGAAGCGAAGTGGGGCATAAGCCAAAAATTAATAACGCTAGTGGTTGACTCGTAGGTTTAGCATTGTGTTTGCCGCAAAATTAAAAGTATGAAAACATGGAAAATTGGGTGCATAATGCTAAGCTACGAGTGAACCACTAGTGGTATTAATTTTTGGCTTATGCACCACTTCGCTTCCGGCAAACATGAGTCATTAGATTCCCCTATTACTGCTCTTCCATAAAATAAAGGAATCTTTCTTGTTCTCGATGACTTAAGGTTTTGTGCGGTCGGCTCTTAGACTATTTACACCAATGAGTAGCTTTCCGTCAAGCATTTTAGATAGAGTGTTGCACAAGTAGAAGGCTCCCACGAAGATGTACCCAACAGCTTTCGAGGTTGTCGAAAGACAATATCCTGTTGGGCATAAAGCTACTCCTCCCTTTGAAGCAATACATAGATATATCCGAGTGCCCGCTTCACGGAACGAAAAATAAATCGATACATTCGCACACAACATCCAATGAGGACGTTTAATTATTCAAAGATCTGGCAGATTTGTTGCTGGGAATTGTTCCATGTACATTCTTACAACAGCTCTTCCATTTCCTTAAGCAGAACCGTACATGAAATGCGTGTCAGCAATTTTCGTATGTGTGTAACGACGCATGTTGTTGGAAACCCGGAGAATGATGATTTAAGGCAGCGAAGTTCTTTTATCTACCGAACACAAAAGCTTCTTCAGTTACGTAAAATCTGCATTTCTACACCCAAATTCCTATACAAAATCTTCTTAGCTAGGTCCCTTCTATCAGCCTTTATATTTTTGACAGACAATTTTAATACACCCTGTACAATGTATCGTGAGCGCTATAAAATAAACCTTAACTTTCGGGGTTTTTTTGTTATTTTATATATTTATTTTATTTTACATCTTCTTTTACATCTTTTTAATTATTTTTTATTCATTTATTTTTTTTACATTTTTAAAATTTTATATGATTAAAATCAGCTATTTCTTAGGTTTTATGAAACATGAGGTGCACAAATGTAATTAGATAAAAATTTTGTTTTATATGTAGATATTAATTTGTAATTATGCGTGCAACCTCTGATTCCGATTTTCTGTTCCTCAGCAAGTTAAAAAGAAAAATAAATATTTTAACTTTTCGCGTTTTAATCTAAAAAAAGGAAACAAAAATGTTTAATTATTACTTCCTATAGAAATTATGTTTTTTGTTATGTATACGTTTTGAGATATTAAATGCCAAAAAAATGTCAAATGTTTACACTTTTAAAAATTTTAAGATCCCTAAATCTCTCTAAGAAAAATAAGGGAGGAAATTTAAAAAGAAAAAATTGCTATTCATATATTTAAAAAAAAAATTTAATTCATTTTTATTAAAGATACATACATTAAGAGAAATTTGAATACAATAAATAAAACAAAACAACAAAGGTGAAAATTTAGGTAGGACTGTAACTTTAACATTGTTAAAGCAACAGCACAGTATACTGTGGACTCGGGTTAAAGACATAGCATGGTTAACTTTATACATCTAATAGGTTATTGTATTAAATGTTTTTAAGCCTATCTTAACATGTATTTCTTGAATGAAATTGCTGTTTAAGAAAGAATGAATTAAAAAAAAACTTTTCCTATATTTCTTTGCAATCTTCTGTAGAAACTAATCACTAAGAAACATCTCCAATCACTTTAGGTATTCCTCTTATCGTCCTATTTTAACATATTAAAAATAGTAAACTCATTTCATTGAACTAAAATCTCCATTCGCTGATGAATGTTGAGAAATCCCTTGGTTCAGACCAAATCAACCGGAATTTGCCTGTCGGGTTATGAAATTAGAGTTCTGCACGTCACAAAATCCTTTCTTCGTTTCTCATGTAATGAAATCTACGGAGATGATTGGATAATATCGTCACTGTCGACGCAATAAATTGTCAATAGAAAATCACACTAGGCTGAAACTAGCTTTCAATTTCCTTGGATTCCAAAATGTTACAATAGGTATTTCAGTTACCGAGAACATTTTGAGATTTAGCCGGAAAGTGGCGTGGAATAACTTTGGGGGATTTATAGGCCCCTGGAATATTTCATTCTTACGTAATGTGGTTTAATATGTGTATCACGCGAAATGCAAAAAATATTTTCAGTTTATAAACAAAAGTAATCTCATCAAAAGAACTTTCTCAACTTACTGTGATAATAAATGTTAATCAAGAATAATTAAAAATTTACTCTTTATTTCTCAATTTAACTTTGTGCCCTAATTTACCGTACTTTTTTAATATGTTTATGCATTTTTTTTCCATTATTTCAGCTTTTAATAATTCAAAATTTATTAATATTTAGTTTGCAGAACATATTTTCATTTATTCAATTTGTTTTATTTATTTATTTATTTATTTATTTATGCAAACTATATCAATTTTAAATTGAATTATACTATTATTAATCTTAAAATAAAATTTATTATTTTAGCCTTTTTTGAATTAATGTTCTCCACTTCCATTCACCACACAAACGCATTACCTTTTTTTTTCAAAACCTTAAATTTGCAAAATGATAAAGAAAATTTATAAAAGAAATAAAAAAATATGAAAAATGTTTGCCATAAAAAAAAAAATAAAAACTGCTTATTTACTTTATACATATTAATATAAAAATAATAAGTTAATAAGTTAAAGTAAAAATTTGACTGAAAATTTATATTCTTTCTACGCATATTAACAAGATATAAGCTCAGGTAGACATCTTTCAAATCAAATAGCACCAAACTCAAATCTTTTCGTTATAAAAAATTTAATTTAACATTATATTTGATTTTAAGGTAATTTTTATCTTATTATAGTAGGAGTTTTAAACTCGAAGCTTAGTAGTTTAAATGTTATGAAATTTTAAAGTATGGACTTCCTAATATTAAATTCATTTATCATAGTTCCACAACAGACTTCAATACTATTGTTTTTTAAGTATAAATCTAAAACTACTCAGCAGAATGAATCCTATGAACTATTAATAAAATAACTTTTTTCCGAGCAGATAAGCTTCGCGATTGTATTTCGCGTAAAAGAAATATCCTCTATTCCTCTTGTTATCCTATTATTATCTTATGCTTTAAAAAGTAATCAGAAAGTAATTAAAATTACAATGAGGTATTTAAAGGTTTAATTTTTTTCTTTTACATATCTCATATATAAACAAAGATAGGCCTCCTGAGATTCTTCACAATGGTAAGCCTTTCAGTCAATGGTCAATTTTTTTAAATAGATTATTCGGTTTTTTTCTTCTTTAAACAAAATAAACTGACATTTAATTTATCCCCTTACATTGTAGAAAAAAAGACACAGGTTCCTTAAGTCTAGGGCATTATAATATAATCATATAAAGCAAAAAAGGCAAAGTTTATTTTTCAGATTTTTAAAAATATTCCAGAGTATTTTTTAATGCTGTATTAATCAGTGTTATCCAACCGAAACATATTTTTTGCATGTTAACCGTTCTCATTTAAACATTTTGAGGTCTGTAATTCAATTTATAAAAGTAGGAATAAAAAAAATAATGTTATCATTAACATTAATACAGTTAATTTGACATGGGATTTTTTCAGTAAAACATCTTTGTTAAGCATGAAAATATTTTGTTTTTATAAATTATTACTTAAATATTTTTTAAAAACTTTTTTAGATTTCTGAACATAAAGGATGGAATAGTTTTCGGAATCATCTAGTGGTTGGAGAACTTATGTATATTTTCGTTCATGGTTACGTTATATTTTAAAACACTAAGGAACATTTGGTATGCTTTAAATTATACAAATCTATAAATTTTAAGATTCTGTGGTATGCACTTCTTTTTTATTAGTTTATAAAATATATTAAAGATTTTGCAGACACCCTGGCATTTCATTAAAATTGATTTTGTCATTATTAATGGTTTATATTCTTTACAAACCTGTCATAGGATAATCGAAAATCATCATAGTATGTTGTTTTCTTATACCAATTTCGTCAAAGTTTTGCACATATTACATATATTACATTCCTGGTAAGAAAATGTTTTAAAAACAAAAATACAAGGGTGGATAAAAATGGAAACAAATTATAAGGCTTGTTTTGGAAAGTATTTTTATATTTATGTATACCCTGTTTTCATTTCTACGTTAATGACCAGATAAACTAAAATTATAATTTTATTCATATGACATGTCTTTATCTAACCAAATTATGAATAATCAATTGATATGAAATAAAATCATTAATATCTATTTAATATTTACAAAATAAATTGTTTAATTCTGACACAATTATTAAAATTAGTTTAATTAATAATAATAAATAATTGAAGCTTATTAAGTAACGAATATTTTTATTGTGATGTATATTCTGATATATTGAAGTAATTTTATAGGCTTTACTGATTTAATATCAATAATACACTGTAAAATAATATGTTCTTTTTACAGAAAAAATTGTAAAGAAAAACTGTTTTTCTATTAAAAAATGTTGAATTTTGTAATTTTTACTGAAAAAAATCGGAAATTTTAACGGAAAAAACTGTTTTAATGGAAAATTACAGATGCCGTCTGTAAATTAAACATTTAATTACTGGCGTCAAAATTAATCAAAATTCTTTTCTGACAAATTGAGATTTTTTACGGTGCATGTGGGTCAGTTCCGTTTCATTCACGTTAAAAAATGTTGAAGGAATCGACTTTCGGAAGCCTAACATGTTTCATTTCGTATTTTCTAAAGCGAACATTATTTATAAAATAATCTTCTATAAAACTAATCACCATTGCGTTTGTATTTTAATTTAAAAATAAAATTCTTTTTTATTCTAACATTAATGTAATGTCTTATTCTTTAAAAATAATCAGAAAGTAATTAAAATTAATATGAAGCTTTAAATTGCCCTGAAACTTCCTCTTTGTTTTTTTGTAAACAGAGATAAAGCCATTAATTATAAATAGAAGTTTTCATATACGTCCATTAAAAACATTTCAAAAATATGCATTAAAATATTTAATTGCTATAAAGGACGTTAAATACTAATAAAAACATTCAAAGTTCTTAATAATTTTTACATGTTTCGATTGAATTTACTCAATCATCACCAGAAAAAGAAAATACGAATGAACACAAAGATGGAAAATGACAAAAAACTATTACATATGAAATTTTAAAAAAAATTTAAAATAAAAATCACGCGCGTAATTTTAATTATGTATCACGTTGCTTAATTTTTAAATTATTTAAAAATTAAGCAACGTGATACATAATTAAAATTACGCGCGTGATTTTTATTTTTTTTTAATTTTTATATTTCATTTGTAATAGTTTTTTGTCATTTTCCATCTTTGTGTTTATTTGTATTTTCTTTTTCTGATGATGATTGAGTAAATTCAATCGATTCGATTGACCGAACAGAGATAAAGCTTCAAAGCTTTCCTTTTTTTTACATTCTAATAAGCCTTTCACATACAGATACAGTATCAGAAAAGCTTATTTAATGAATATCAATGAGTTTCATTACCATTTTCATCATTAATAACTTTTAAAATCTATACAAAAAAGAATAAAAAGTGCATGATAAAAACATGTAAAAAAATACTTTTAATTCTTCGTAAAAATAATGTTATCTATGATTTTTATTTTAAAATATTTTCAACTTCTCTTGGAATCACCGTAAATCCACTTTTCAATCAACAAAACACGTTAATAGGACCTTTAAATTAAGAACAATCCATTTTTCTAATGCAAAATTTAATGGATTTATTTAAGATAACTAGGGTGGATAAACTATGCGGGAAAAAACGACCTCGATTAATAAGGATAATAGCAAGAATATACTTATCAAAGTAAACAATATGCGTAAAACAATCTTCTGCCAAACTAATTATCTTCGACATTGTTTCTTAGTGCTTAGAAAATACGCTTACTTTTCATATTAATTTCTAATTAATAAATAAATTTCTTATGCTTTATAATGTAAGGAGAAACTAATTAAAATCATTAGGCAACTATTGAAGATTTTTTTTTTAAGTTTGCTTTCCTATATGCATAACCATATAGATAAAACATCTAGCGTTTTTTTAATACTACAATAAGCCTTAGAAATAGATAAAAGTACTTGGAAGATTTATTTAAAAAGCAGCGTTAACTTTTTAAAAGATATTTTTTTCTAAATCAGTAAATAAAAAAAAACATTTTTATAGTAAGAAATATTATGCTTGTACATTTCAATGACGTGTTATTTATATTTTTTGTACATAACTTTCAATAAACCACAAAATTGTAAAGTCACGGTGTTTCGGTCTCTTTTGAATAATTAAAAAAAAAACACCAAACAAAAGAATTTTGAATGATTTCCAATTGAAAGTAACATAAAGTAAATAAAATATGTAAGTATGAATGTGAATATGAAAATGTAAATATGAATATCAATATAAAATATGAAAAAGTGTTGAGGAAAGCGGGAGGTACCAATCGTAGCAGAAGCGTAAAAAGCATTGCTGATAGTGAATTTCGAAAAACAATCTATGGTTATTATGTGATGGCAGGTTATTGTTCTATGTTTATCGGCTTTTAATGCCTACATAAGAATTTTAATGATATATTAGTACAATGCCTAGTTGCAGTATAAAAACAATTAATGTCAAATTGCGAATTTCTTTTTTTACCGATGATTTATTTGCAAGTTTCGTTACGGCGTACGTCGCACGTTTAAGCATGTTCTGCTTTGGGGTTCATATATATACAGTTCGTTTGCATTAAAGGATACTGAAGATAGATTTTTTTTCGTTACCTATGGGAAATATTACTTTACAAAAATTGTTGTAAATGGCGCCTGGAAGTCCTTGAACTGTACGAAACATGACATATTATTAAGATTCATAATGATAAAATCTGTATTGAAAATGGAATGTGTAGAATTTAAGCTTCATTTACAGGGACGCTTAAAAGATTTTTTTATATGGCGGTTTATGGGGAAAAATCGTTTGAGGTGTATTTTGATGATGGTACACTATTTTAAACATTCTGAAATTGGTATTTATTATTTAAATGTAATACAAGGTTTCTATTATAGAATGTGGTGAGTATAGAATTTATTGTCCATTTACAGAGACACACAAAAAATATTGATTACAGAATATTAATAAAGATACTTAAGAAGTAATATTTCATAAATTTAAATTTATGAATCTGATCACTAACGTTAAGTCGGAAATCAACAACTTACGATGAGGATCTTACCGGGGAAAGTAAGGTGGCATAGATTGGACTGCACCATACATTGAGAAGTAAAACACGAAGTCCGGTTCAAGAAATCCAAAGCAAGTGATTAGGGCTTAAAAGGAAAATTTCTCATTTTTTTCTGCTCTCTATGTGAAAGAAATATTTCATCTACGAAATCATTCGGATTTTAGTTGTGCTCAAGCGATGTATGTGTGATGGATGAGGTAATGTTTACTAACTATAATTGCTGTTTCAACACCTAAAAATTTACTAGCTAAATTGTAGTGATCATCTGCTTATGCTTTAGTTTGAAAAATTTTTACTAAGTTTAAAAAACTGTTAAGTATTTTTTAAAACAAAATTTCAGGGTATATAATACATTGTATGCGGTGTAAAATAAATATAAATTTTGATATTTCTTTGTTCAAAAAGTACTTTTTATTACTTTTATTGTGTGAAAATTTAGAAATTCTACATAAGCAAGATATTGTTTTGTTTTTAAAACATAAAAAAGCTATAAGTTAACAATTCTTATGTTTTGTGTAAGAACAAGACATTCAAGAGTAATTAGAATATAAAATTTTATTTCATTAAAGAAATTCTACTGTAACAATACATGAAATCATCGATTCCAATTTTATGCTCAACATTTAAAGAAACAAAACATATAAAGTCTAATTTTCCGCATTCTGATCTTTAAAAAAATGCAACTAATGGATCAATGCTTAAATATATCATCATTTTTAAATTTTGTTTTTGTAATGTATACTTTTTGAAATATAAAATGACAAAAATATTCAACATTTTTCACATTTCTAATTTTGAGACTCACAGATTTTCTTAAAAATATTAGGAATAAAATTTTCGTGAAAATTTTGTTTTCGATTTTCGTTAAAATCTCTCTAAAGTTAAAACTTTAGCCAGAAAAAAGGACGAATTTTAAGAACATTTCCTGCATGTCTTTTTTTAAAACCTTCTGTAATAAATCACTAAAGAAACACCTTTGAAATTTAGGATTATCATTTAGAAGTTCTCTTCTTAAAGAATATTAATGTCGTATTTTAACATTCTATGAACTGCAAACTTATTTCAGTAAACTAAAATTTCCATTTATTAAAGAATCACGCTTCTTTAGACAAATCCTTTGACTCAATCCAAATAAACCGGCATATGAAATAAGAGTCATCCACATCATAATGTCAATTCTGCTCATCTCCTAATGAAATCCGCTGAGATGATTGGATAAGATCATCTCTGGTGTAAAATAAATTGTGAATAGAAAATTACACTTGTTTAAGGATAGCTTTCAATTTCCTTGGATGCTAAAACATCATAATAAGTATTCCAGTTGTTGAGGTTTTTTAGTGATTTGGTTGGAAAATAGCGCAGAATACTTTGGGGGATTTATACGGAACTTTATGTATTAGTGGAATACACAATTCGTATATACTGTAATTTAAAAATTGTAGAATGCGAAATACGAAAGTTATTATCAATTTACAAACAAACTTTAGTTTACATGTGCCTAAAAATCAATCTTCACTTACTACGTTAAATAAATCCTAATCAAGAATAATTTAAAATTTTCTATTTATTTATAATTTAGCGTAAATGATGAATATGTTTATGTAATTTTTCACATTAAATTTAATATTTAATTATTCACAATTTATCAATATTTAGTTTTCATTACACATTTTTACTATTCACGCATTGTACATAAATTTTCAACTATACAACACAGTGTATTAATTAAACAAATTGAATGTATTATTTCTTGAATTATTCAAATTTCTATCCTCAAATACCTCTCACCACACAGTGACTACTGTTCTTTTTATTCATTTCATTAAAAATGATAAAAAAGTAAAAATTTAATGAAATTTTTTCCAGTATTTTACCATGAACAGTACATATATATATAAATTTCTGTTTATTAGGATCAGCATTTTCGTATTTCTAAATATAGTAAAGAAAACGAGAGCCAGTTCCATTTTATTTTGAGAGAAATTTCCAACAATATAAATAGTTATGTCATTTTGTTTTTCTGAATCCAAAGGCATAAACTAGGAGCAGAAAAATACCATGATAAATGTACCAGTCAACCACTAAAATCGGGTTTTGCATCAAGACATGACTTGGCAGACAAGTTACATATTAATATGATAATCGAGTTCTAGGAACTAATCCAGGAATTTCAGACACCAACTCTATGGGGCGATAGTCCGTTTAGCCACTTCCCGGCATATCAAATTTGATGAGTGTCTTTATAATGAAATTGCACCGAACACTGAAATTTTCGGTGAAAAAATCTTATTTTGATATCCATATTTGAATTTGATGGTACAGTTTAACTTAACATACTTGGCATTTCAAATTTGAAGTTATTAAACTTAGTAGCTCAGGTATAAAATTTTCAGCTATGTTTCTCCTAGCATTAAATTCTATAATTATCATTGCAAAACAGATTGGAATGCGGGAAGTTTTAAAACTTAATTCTAAAAGTACTCTTCAGAATTACATATTTGTTTTTGTATTTTTTGCATTTTTGTATTATTTAATTGCATATTTCAACCTTTTGAAAATAGTACTTCAAAAATTTTAAATTACAATTCATATTTTTATGAAAATTCATTTATTTAAAAATAATTTATTTTACTATATGTAATTATTTTACTATATGACTGTAATTTTAGAAATTTTCCTTTTGGATATCTTTATGGCCGCTTTTTAGTTCAATCATTATAAATAAAAAAAAAAAATAAAAAAAAGAAAGAAATATTTTTCTCGTAATTTCAAATTATTTTTGTCCACCGTAAATATGCACTTGTAAAATTACATATCAATTCTAACGTCAAAATATTTTATCAGGACATTTAATATTTTAAATATTTATTTTACATTTAATATTTTATCAGGATTCAGAATCTTTTGAAGCATTTCGTTACGTCATTGCAAATCGATCTTATGTTAAATTAAGTATTATATAAACTATTTTTGTTTAAAGAGAATAAATTTTCCTAATCCAGCGTTAATAGTTTTAATTAAAACAAATTTGACCCAAGATATTTTTCAAAAATTGTATGTACTTTCATATTACGATATTTATTATAAAAAACAATGTAAATAAAATAAACATCTACCAAGCTAATAAGCTTCGCAATTGTATTTAGTTTTAAAGGATTATCGACATTTTACCTTATTATTTAATTAATTTCTCATGCTTAAAAGGAATAATCAGAAAATAATTAAAATTACTATGAGGCTTTTAAAGGATTTTTTCACATTTCTTCCCAGTGTATGCAAAATTAAAGCTAAATGTCGAGCATTTCTCCATCTTAGAATACGACTTTTAAATATAGATATTTTTTTTCTTGGAACAAAATAAACTGATATCTTAAGTTAATGATTTTAGAAAAAAAAACTTTAATATGTTCCGTTATACTGTAATAAAAGACAAAGGTTTCTTAACTTTACGAAAATATAATACAATCACAGCCACTAAAATATTATATAATTATATACATAAAATCCCTCCGTGTATAACAATTCAGGGGTCAACCTATCCACGAGAAAAAGAAACTCATTCACCAATGAAAACGTTTCATAGTCGTAATGGATAGTTCTCATTGGTCAGATTTACAGTGGGAGCTATAAATGACGTCACTACATTTTACTTCGCTTTGAAATCTTTCCACGATTTCAAAAAGTACACTGTTAAAAATTTGACAAATTTGCTGCAGCGACACTCCTCAGCTTTTATAGAATATCTCTTTTATGACCAATAAGAATGCTCCATAACACAGCAAAGTAACCGTTTTCTATAAAAGCCGTGGAGTGACGCTGCTGTAGCAAATGAGTCAAATTTTTTACAGTGTATATTTAATTAAAACTTTTTATTAAAGGAAAGATAAGGCGAAGGTGCTCATTACACTCAAGACTTGACTGTGATATCTCACGAGTGAGACTGTGATAACTCACTGTGATATCTCAAGACTGCGGATTCATCAAATGTAATGAATCCGCTTCCAATCCGCCTGACTAAGCGGAACTTGATTCCAATAACACTCGAAACACGCACAATCAACTACTCCAAGTGCGAGATCAATTGCATAGGTACAAAGACTGACCCACAGCCCTCCCTCCCTTTTTGCAATTCAACAGATACCTATCTCACGTTCTAAAAATAGATAGTCACGTGGTCAGCAAGCTCCGAGTCGGATCACGTGATCAGCAGGCTGAAAAATTGGACGCGGTCTACGCAGGCATGACGTCATTCTGGACGTCTCAAAGGTCAACTCTGATAAAATCTGGACGTTTCGAAGGTCATCTGGACGTCGGACGTCTTCCAACTAAGGTAATTAGGATGAGCGAAGCGAATCCTCTACTAGGCCACTCAAATTGCAATTTGTCGTACACTTTACAAAAAAACTATTCAATATTTTGACTTCAAATTAAACACAAAAATAAAATATGATCTGTAGATTTGCAGAATATATATTTTTTTTACAGTAAAACGTTAAAAAAATATTATTTTAATTAATTTATTTTACATGCATTTCCAATACGGACGCATTTTAGCAAATAAATAAAAAATGAAACGCGTATATTTTCAGAAAAAATATAAATCATAGAGTAAGTAATTATAGATAGAATCATGATTAATTTAATAAATAAAATATGTTTTCATTATTCAGCAAAATCGTTTGCACAGATGACACTTAAACATTTTAAAATAATTGTATTATGGATTTTTTTTTTTTTTTTGTAAAGTGGCAACAAAAGAATTGTAAACAAATAAAATTAATTGTTAAATGTATTATATAAATGAAAAATTAAAAGAATTGCGTGAACTTGTTGCCTCGATTCAAGCTTTTTATAAATGTACGAAAGGAAAAGTTGGACGATTCAGAAATGACAAATGGACTTCAACCATTTCTTACCTTATCATTTGTATCGAAAGTAATGTTACGTTCTTATTTGTGGACCGAAAAAGGTTTAGTGAACGGGACTTTAAACTTTGTTGCACGTATTAAAGAAAACACAAGCCACCAGACCAGATATCTCAAATAATTATGGATAAATTTGAATACTATAGTAATTTAACTTATAAGAATTGGTGCGTACCAATTCCCCCAATAATTGAATTCTGGAAAAATGGAAGCATAAATTGCTCAAGAAAAGAATTTCTTCTGCAGTTAGCTTTTGCTGTTACAATTTATAAATCCCAAGGTTTAACATTAGATGAAGCAGTTGCAGATATTGAGGATGTATAGGCACCAGTTGGCTTAAAAACATACGTAACGTTGTCAAGAGTGAAAATCCTTCAAAATTAAGCATTCAATAGAAATTATCCTTACGAAAAATTCTACAATATCAAAAATTCTCATGCACTAACATGTATAAAAACGAAGTAATTAGAATAAAAAGTTTTACAGTTAAAAATTCATAGTATCGACGAGAGCAGATTTCAAATGTTTTTCCAGAAAATAGGATTTTGAAGAAGTAACTTTCTTCAAGCACTCTTCAAATATATTATTCTAAAATAGCTATCAAAGATTATTTGATGTTAAGTACAAAGATTGGAAACATGCATACTTCAAACAACTTTAAAAAACACCAGTGGCAACTAGAAATTGTAAAATTCTTTAAAAGAATTTTAGTTGAAAATTTAAAAATATTTTGTAAAAGTTTGCTTCGAAAATATTTTTTTTGTGCCAGTCTTACATCATAAATAAAAAATTCCTAGGAAATTGATAGTTATTTGGCTGAACTTACATTTGTAGAATTAAAATGCGCCAAAACATAAAATAACTTTTTTTTTAATAAAGATGCAAAAATAATATTAAAAAATATTGTTACTTTCAAATATATGCTTCATAAAATAATGCTTCGCGAATCCAAACAAAGCATGGCTTTTGCTAGTACTAAGCTTAGTTGGAAGAGAGGTCCAAGCCCCTATCAGATTTTCTAAAGGTCCAAGATGGCGGACGTCCAAGATGGCGGCCATGATGAGGTGCGACCGGGTCTCGGATATTAAATCCAAGATGGCGGACGTCCAAGATGGCGGCCATTTCCCATGGGTCGACCTGGGGGTCAAAGAAACAAAATGGCGGACGTCCATTATCTAAAATGCATAATTAAAGCCATTTATTGGGTCGACCTGGGGTAAACCAAACAAAATGGCGCACGTCCAAGATATGCCGTGGCAAATACTTTTTTAAAAATGCATGTTTAATTAAATATTTGTGTACAAACAATAAAAAAATACGTGAACCATTGCATTTTTAAAGTGCTAAAAGCACGCATTTATTAAAATTAAATTCACTTAATTACAAAACATGCCATAATATTTTATAATTATACAAATTTCAGGCCTTTAAAAGTACAGTCAAGATTACATGTAATATATAAATTAAATGTTGCAGGCAGATCTTCAGCAATCTTGGATATCTCAACTTTTTGATCATTGCTAAAAATATCTCGAATGGAACCGAACCAATTTTGCGGTGCTCTAACTATATTTACTCCAGAGCAAAGTCGCAAATAAACACTTAGAGGCACATCCGCAGGAAATTTGAGAACATGTTCAGAATCTAGATAGCGAGATGCTGGAGCAGGCACAGTATAACGGTACACTGCAGGTTTCTTGCCTGAAATTAAAATGGTTTTTGAATGTGGATCGCTCGATATTCGATCCCAACTTTTTGCACCAGAGACAAAACTATAATCATTATCTAGATCCCAATTAAAAAAAAAAAGATGTTCCTTTTAATCCCTCAACAATACATCCAGATGGATAATGCAGTGCTAATGTACGTATCATGTATTTGCCAGTTTGCGTCCAATTTAGGCATTCGATGTACACAGAATACGAGAAGGAATTGAATTTCACGTATCTGTAGCGCTGCAGGTTATTCCGGAAAAACGCATTCTTGCAAGCACTAGGAATAACTGCACTGCTAAACTTTAGTACGTTCTCGGAACCAAAATCCTGTTCCTCTTTGAAGCTGTATTTAAGCTTGAAAATGTCGCAATCCTTCAGACTTATACGGATGCAATTCAGACGACGAACCAATGGGTTATTTAAACCACTGCTCACTGTACCAGAACGAGGTGAACACAGTCTGAGACTGAGACTGTTTTGGCCGGACTCGTCTGATGTTGTGGACAGCGGCGATGAGTTTGAACAGAGCACTAAGCGTCCAAAATAGCCTTGGAGATGAGGTGCGCTCGCAAAGGGTAACGTGTAAATTTTTTTTACGCAGATTTAAACGTTACCCTTTGCGAGCGCACCTCATCTCCAAGGCTATTTTGGACGCTTAGGGCTCGGTTCAAACAGAGCCCAGTTTTGACCCTGCGAAGATTGATTATTTGCTTTACAACTATGATTATTCGGAAAACGGGGCTTGTTACATTACTGGATTTGTGATATTCAAGCATCCTTGTGACCTCATGTACTGTAAAGCCTGGTACAACCAAGTGAATTCCCAGTTCCTGTTTCCAGTGTGTGTAGTCCGCAGCCTGGTTGCTCGTTTTGGCCGGACTCGTCTGATGTTGTGGACGGCGGCGATGAGTTTGAACCGAGCCCTAAGAGTCCAAAATAGCCTTGGATATGAGGTGCGCTCGCAATAACGTGTAAATTTTTTTATATGCCTGCTAGATTAAAAATTTAAACTAGTCGCACCACCCTTACATGCGACACAAGCCTGCTTTTTCGAAGCCTGCTTTTTTTCCGGAAAAAAATCTTATGTTTATACAGCCTTCTATTGTAAATACTTTGTACATATTTTATCTATTTATTGTGATTCTATTTTAAATAAATACGTGCACAAGCACATTAAAACTTAAAATTTGTTTGTTTGTTTATTTCATTAACAAAAAATTTTAATTTTCAGGCTTTATTTTCAGATTTTGAACGCCATTTTGTTTCTTTAGGACGTCCGCCATTTAATTTCTTGGACCCCCAGGTCGACCCAATAAATGGCTTTAATTATGCATTTTAGATAATGGACGTCCGCCATTTTGTTTCTTTTGGACGTCCGCCATTTTGGTTCTTTGACCCCCTGGTCGACCCATGGCAAATTGCCGCCATCTTGGGCGTCCGCCATCTTGGATTTAATATCCGAGACCTGGTCGCACCTCATCGTGGCCGCCATCTTGGACGTCCGCCATCTTGGACGTATAGAAAATCTGATAGGGGCTTGGAACTCTCTTCCAACTAAGCTTAGTATTACCTTAGTTGGAAGACGTCCGACGTCCAGATGACCTTTGAAACGTCCAGATTTTATCAGAGTTGACCTTTGAAACGTCCAGAATGACGTCACGCCTGCGTAGACCGCGTCCAATTTTTCAGCCTGCTGATCACGTGACCCGCCTCAGAGCTTGCTGACCACGTGACTATCTATTTTTAGAACGTGAGATAGGTATCTGTTGAGTTGCAAAAAGGGAGGGAGGGCTGTGGGTCAGTCTTTGTACCTATGCAATTGATCTCGCACTTGGAGTAGTTGATTGTGCGTGTTTCGAGTGTTATTGGAATCAAGTTCCGCTTAGTCAGGCGGATTGGATCTTGTGTTTATAGCATGTTAGATTGGCTTGCAGAAAAACTGCTGATCGCCTGCGTAATGTTATCTTGAGTGTAATGATATGATAGTCATTGTGATCATTCCCAGTTCCTGTTTCCAGTGTGTGTATTCCGCAGCCTGGTTGCTCGTTTTGGCCGGACTCGTCTGATGTTGAGGACAGCGGCGATGAGTTTGAACCGAGCCCTAAGCGTCCAAAATAGCCTTGGAGATGAGGTGCGCTCGCAAAGGGTAACGTGTAAATTTTTTTATATGCCTGCTAGATTAAAAATTTAAACTAGTTGCACCACCCTTACATGCGACACAAGCCTGCTTTTTAGAAGCCTGCTTTTTTTCCGGAAAAAAATCTTATGTTTATACAGCCTTCGATTGTAAATACTTTGTACATATTTTATCTATTTATTGTGATTCTATTTTAAATAAATACGTGCACAAGCACTTTAAAACTTAAAATTTGTTTGTTTGTTTATTTCATTAACAAAAAATTTTAATTTTCAGGCTTTATTTTCAGATTTTGGACGCCATTTTGTTTGTTTAGGACGTCCGCCATTTTGTTTCTTGGACCCCCAGGTCGACCCAATAAATGGCTTTAATTATGCATTTTAGATAATGGACGTCCGCCATTTTGTTTCATTTGGACGTCCGCCATTTTGGTTCTTTGACCCCCTGGTCGACCCGAGGTCGATCGAAGGTCGGTCGATCGGGGGTCGAACCCCCTGGTCGAGTGTTATTGGAATCAAGTTCCGCTTAGTCAGGCGGATTGGATCTTGTGTTTATCGCATGTTAGATTGGCTTGCAGAAAAACTGCTGATCGCCTGCGTAATGTTATCTTGAGTGTAATCGAAGTAATATCGATTGTAATCGAATCCTGCGTAATCTTGAGATAAGTCGAAGGTGCGTTTTAAATGCAATATTGTTAAGATTTTTATATTCGGGTTGCTTTTTTTTTCTTTACAGCTGTGAATGACTCTTGAGAATTTCAAATCTATAAAAAACATTGTGAAAAGTTACCTCTGATTTTAAAGGCAATCTATTTTCTGACCAATGAAACCGTTCCATAGTCATAATGGAGCGTTCTCAATGGTCAGATTTACAGTGGGAGCTGTAAATGACGTCACTACATTTTACTTCGCTTTGAAATCTTTTCACGATTTCAAAAACACTATTTAATTAAAACTTTTTTATTTAAGCAAACCGCGGGTGCGTTTTAAATTTCATTATAATCCCCACACCCATCTACCAGATAGTTTTGCTATAGTTTTAAATGTAGAATTCTGTTGAAATTTTCTTTCTTTCTTTCTCTTTTTTTTTGTTAGATTTTTCCCTTTCGAAGTTTAATCGCTGTATTTATCCAAATTGTTTCAACCTAAAGTGGCTATGATTGACCACAGTTGTTGTAATTTTTTATCATCCTTTAAAAATCCAAACACGTCATTTTGACGGGCTATCTTCTAGTCATATAATATTAGCGTAGAACAACCTCTACTTCCGAGGGAATTTTAAAGCCTCTACATGTTAAAAAGCAACACATTTTTTAAATTTAAATAAAGAAATAAAACGGAATGTAATTAAACAAATTACAACGACAGAAAGTAGCATTTTCAAAGAAAAAAATTTTTGACTTATAAATAAATTTTATATTTAAAAAAATATCATAAATATAATCTGTACTATGCTCAAAACGTGTTTTATGCTATTAAAACAAAGTCATATAATGGCTACGCCATGGATTAAATATTAATATTCCTGAACCGATCATATATAAATTTTAAATGAACTTTCACAATTTTTGGTACTGCGAATTTTAAAGCTTTTAAACTTTGCACATTTGCACTACTTAAAATATGAAATTTCTGTTTTATATTTAAGTTAAAACTTTTTTAACCACGTCATTTACTTGTATTAATTTTTTTCAGCTGTTCTATTAAACGACTTTGGTAAAAACGTATGAGTAATATATACCAATCTTTAACATTTTTAATGTATTATATATAATTGTCTATAAAAATAATTGATCAAAAAAAGTACTTATAGACAGTTTCAGTCAAAAATTATTCCTTTGTTCAACTATTTTATAAATATTACCTTAATAACAAGACTGTACTTTTCCCCTGTTTTATAAATTCAGATAATCTTACTTATCGAAATTTTTGAAGTTTGATAAAAAAGGGCGTTTTAGACCACTAAGCTGGCATATTAGAATAGTACGGAAATATCCTTTGCTGTCACATGTGTCACGGGGCCGTCGCGAAATAATTTTCTTCTCTAAATAAAAAACGACTTTTAAGAGAAGTTTCATGATGTCCCTGCATCTAAGGGGTAGCCTTAAATCTCCGATTCGGATGTTGGCCAAGGCTTCCCGGCCAGTTCGCGAATTGGCCGGCCAAAACCCGAAATAAGCTATTCATTTCAAGTATTTCGGGTTTTGGCCACTTCTGGCATTGGCCGTAACATATATGATAAATTTCGTGATCTCAAACTAGAGATTATTTATCATGCAAATACTGAAGCGAAAAGAATTTTTTTCTTTATTTTTTTTCCTATCTTTACTAAGTAATAGGATTCGTCATAGTTTTCGAATTTCAGTTTTTGATGGATTTACTCTTTTAAGGGTAAGAGATTCCAAATATTATGATTTCTAGAAAATGTCTGTCAGTAAGTATGTGATTCTGTCTGTCTGTCGGTATGCCACATACTTTTGTTGGGTGTTCTACCTCAAGAACTGCTGTACGAAATTTATTAAAAATTTATATTAATGTAGTCCCTGATATACTTTGATGTTATTTGTTTTGGGTATAAATCGCTCAACAGCTGGCGCTTATGCAGTAGCCCAATTTCATGAACTAATGCACGAATTTCCAACAAACTTCAGATTCCGTTAGTCCTTCACATGAATTGACTGTCAAGGACTAACGGAACTGTTTACATTTTTGTGTAAATCACTCAACAGGTGGCGTTTCTATGCAGCATTTTCATGATTTCCGCAATAGCTCTATCGCAAGAATTAATGCATGGATTTTCATCCAACTTTAGATTCAGTAAATCCGTGATATACCCTAGTAGTGTTTACATGTCGGTGCCTATCGCCGAACTGGTGGCGCTGCTATGCTGAATTCTTCAGATTTCTGCAGTAGGTCTATCTCAAGAGCCCCGATTGCCCAAGAATGCGCGATTTTTTAATCATACTTCAGATAAATATTATTCAGGTATAGCTTGATAAATATTATTGCTGTATTTGTTTTGGCATAAATCGTCCAACAAGTCGCGTTTTTATGTTGTATTTTTCCCAATGCCTACAATAGATCTATTTCAAAAACTAATGCACTTAATTTCTTGCTTTTAAAATATTCACAATGAACGTGCATTGTCAATTAATTTTAGCACTGTGGTACCGACTTTTGATGTATTAACGTGCATGAGATAGTAGAAAGTTTTGGATTGCCACATCCGATTTGTTTTTCTATATAAAGATAAAATTTCTTCGAGCCTTTTAAAATATATTAAATATTTAAAAGCAAGGTAGTACGTAAATAAAAGGAATGAAACTTCTTTATTACATGGAAAATTTTAAAAGAGTAGTAAATTTAAGTGTTTAGTATTCGCCTTATACCACTGATATTCCTACGGTAGACGCAGTTCGTAAAGAATTTGTATAGTTTACTAGTTAATGTTTCCTGTTTATTTTAGACAAACATCTTAGACTAGAATAATACATTTTATTCTAAAGGTATTCACAACAAGTCGGAAACTGTACATCAAACATGGCAAATAAGGAGCGTTCGTGCTATAACTAGTTTTATGAGTTACTTATGTTGATGCAATAGCTGTTCTGAATTTATGTAAAAATGCATTAATACAAAAATTATTGCGATTATATACATCAAATTTAGCAATACAGAATAAATAAGACTCTATCTTAAATATTACATCATTAGCACAAAAGCCTAAAATTCTTACCTATCATAAAAAATCAATAAATGAATGACGTATGGTAGGTAATAGATTATTTTTAAAACAGAATTTTATCTAAAACATTATTGTGACCAATTCAGAATATGACATCTTTTATACCAGAGTGGCAATAGAAGATTGTCCCAATTTCAATGGTATATTATAAAAATTTGATTTAGACTGTTTACAATAATTCATACATCAAATTGAAGGTAAACTGATCTAGTTTTTCTAAAAATTTGTAATTGAACACTAATATATAATAGGTGCACATTTAGTTAAACCTAAAGTTATAATTCATTCCATGCTTCGGTTAACAAATCAGAAATTAATGCAATCAATAGAGAAGAGGTTATTGATTTCAGTTCGGTGTCTCAACTATGGAAACTCATTAGGTAGCGGAAGAACATTAATGCGATTTTTTATAAAGCCCGAAAAAAAATCACATGGCTCTAACGGCTTTTAAATCTTCTTCCAGCTATATTGCTTTATGCTCAAATTTGCTATTTTGCGCATGTTGCAATGCAAGTGAGTGACAACAAGTCGGAACAACAACAAAGCAATATTCGCGCATGCACTTATGTAAAACAGTTTCAGAAAACTCTTTATTTCTGACCTTGGACTAGGACTCTTGATACTATTAAATTTATAACTTGAAGTTCCTTTTATGTACATCCTGTGCACTGTAAAAAAAAATTCAGGTAGGTTCTTGAAAAAGTGGTGACATTAAGATTCCACGGCTTTTTGATGGTATGTTTCACAACAAAGTAGTGAAAAATTACAATTTTTAAGACACATTCCGTAAAATGTACTCATTCGGTAAATACATTCAGTTTTCAGACAAACTATAATTATTTCATAATAAAACGTTATAAAAATAATCAATTATTTTTTCTATTCGGTGTCATATTTAAGTAAGATAAAATTTAATTTTTTGAGTTTAAATTTCAAATTTTAGAGTTTCATATTACAGATAAAATTCAAATTCAAATAATGAAGCATAAAAATATTTTATTAGCTACTTACTTTACGGTTAAAATCCAAACAAGAATGGCATTTATTCAGAATGCATTTGTCACGAGTACCTAGACAGCTGTTTATTATTCTTTTTTAACTATCAAAATGGCTAATGGAACATAAAATATTAAGCACACATGCGCACAATTTATTTTACGGAAACGTTTGCTTCTCAAAAATATCAAACGAATTTTTGCAGTATATGACATGGAAAATAAAGAAATTTGAAATTCTGCTAAAATATGTTAAATGTTTCAGGATAATTTCCGGAAATATTCAGGATTTTTTTAATAATGTATATTCGATACGGAAATGTTCATTTTGAATAAAATTAATAACGCATCTTTTAGATTCAAATCTCATAATGGAGAATCTAGCAAAAACAAAAATATGGTGAAAACAAAACCAATTTAAATACACTTGTTAAAATTATCGTCCGACTAATATATATTTTCTTTTCTTCCGTGTGGATATATTGACCTAAATATTTTTAATTAATAAACGATTAATTAAAAATTAAATTAGTTGTATTTGCTAAAATTAAATTAATAGTATTGATCAACTGACTGTATTTCTTTACTGCTAAACTTTTTCATCTGCAATTTGACAAATAAATAAAACTTACAATTTTGATTAATTACATAAAGATAATTATACGAAATCCTCGGGGCATTTTAAAGTGTTTTGGAGAAGATACATAACAAACTTCCATTGCCTCGATAATGAAACACTTTTTTGCGGGAAACAATATCAAGTAGCATAAATAAATAATGAGCTCAGTTGATTATTCAAAAAGAAAATTAAATTAAAAAGTAAATGTGAAGAAAAATAAAGCTTTCTAGGGTAAAAGTGATTCTCCACTTATAGCTTTAAAATAATTAATTAAGACAAAAAGTTTTTTAAGTAGTTTAATTAATAAAAACCACAGAAAAAATATTCCGCATGAGTAACTTAAATGAAAGTTTACTTAAAAAATACTTGGATCTAAACTTTAGACTCAATATTTCGGATTCTAACATCTATTGCATCAAAGAAAGAAATTCAAGAAAAGGAAGAAATTTTAAGTATACAACTAATAACATATTTATAATATTTAAACTTACACAAACGCAGAAAAAACCAAAATCCTCCTTATAAATGGATGTCAAGGCATCAAGTGTTAAAAATAAACAAGAGTGAGTAACTCAGGTTTCTCACTCTTGTCTATTTTTGACACTTTCCAACAAAGTTGAAAAGTGTTTATGCATTCGGTTTGTCTGACCGTTTGTTCGCTCTCTAACTCTCGTAAATATGCTCCGATTGCCATGAAAGTTTTAGATATAATTGCTGTTTATCCAAGCACGAACCCTATTGACAATGAAGTTTCTACTAGGATTAGTTTATTTATAGGGACAGTCAAAATTTTCCATTACATTACGGTCTATGAGGAAAAATCGTTTCAAACGAATTTTAAACATGTTACACCATGTCAAACATATTTAAACTTATATGCATCTACGAAGTGTACTAAAATATGCATTTTGTAAAATATTCAGTGAAAATAATAGTTATTATTCATTTACTAGGCCACACAAAAAATTCTATTACATAATAATAAAGGGGGATATGTTCGCGACATATTTTAATTACGGTAAAAGATTTCAGGTATAATTAAATTTATATACGATGCTCAGATTTAATATGAGTTATTTCACGTAATGCAATTATGTAGCATTTACAGGGACACACAAAACATTTCAAATAGTATATTCCATTCGAAGTACTCTACATTATGGATGGATGAAATGCATTTTTATGATATGCGCTTTAAGTTTTACCAAATGTATGCATATTATATGATGCGTATAAATGCTAATAGTTACGCAATTTAGATATAAAGGGCTACACAAAAGATTTAGGAAAGACTACTGCATATGAACGTAATTTAGTTAAAAGTGTTTTTTAAATAAGTTATACATTATTACTTTGAGCAGCATTCAGTTTATTAAGAAATATTTGTAGAATTTAGATAAAATGATATAGAGGGTCACGCAGAGAATCTGATGCATGGTCGCCTATGGATGACAATTTCTGGAAATAAGATTTAATTAGTTTTAAGAGTTTTTTTTTTTTTTTTTTAACAAAATTTTAGCAAAATACTGTCATGTAATACAGACATTATGTAAACTACAGGGCTGGACAAAAGTTTTAAAGCATGTTTCCATCTATTAGTATAAATTGCTGAAAGAGAAATTCCAATTAGTTAATCGTTTTCTTGCTAAACTAAAATTTCCCATTATATAATATAAATTTTAATCGACAGATCAAGTACAGGGCTGTTCAAAAGTATTCAAATAATATTTGGCTATGGACAGCAATACCTTATTTTCCTGGATAGCGAAGTTTTGTTAAAGATTTAAGGAAGAGTTTGGAAAGTGTTTAATAATCAATGCTTAGCGCATGATTTTTTTTATTTGTTACTTATAGAATGAGAGGCGACATCACTGATAATCCCATCATAGAGTTCACGGTTGAAAATTTAAGATTAGTTAAATATTTATTCACATATTACCATTGTCTCTTCCTGCACCCAAAATCATTAAAATATGGACGAGTCGGAGCAGGAAAACATACTAGCTTTTCTATGAGTCAACCTCAAAAATCGGAATTTAGTA
Source organism: Maratus speculifer (assembly GCA_964019185.1). Lineage (NCBI taxonomy): Eukaryota > Metazoa > Arthropoda > Arachnida > Araneae > Salticidae > Maratus > Maratus speculifer. Next base: position 12,691,162 of record OZ025289.1, read on the forward strand.
TGTCCAACCAAAATATGATTTGAAAGACCGATTGCATTTTAATATGCGAATTAAGATGTAATTTATCTCGAATAAAAATTTAATCCTTGATTTTCAATAAAAGAAAATATTAGGAAGCAGTGAGAATTTTTTTAATTAATGTTTTTTTGCAATTAATGTAAAAAATATTGCAATTAATGTTTGATGTTAATAAATAGAAACCATATATTTTTCTACTTTATTCTTTAAAACAAGATATATTGTTCTCATTTTCAGCTAGACATTATCTTCTTTCTCTATGCCAAAAAAAAAAAAAATTACAGGTTTGATCTATAACTATTTATTTTCACGAGGCATGTAAAGGAAGGCAATGTTTCCAAAGTCATTTTTCAAACTTTTATTTTTTTATTTATGTAATTTCTTATCGGTCTTGAAATTTAGACAGAACAAGTCAAAACCTGAAATATTTGACAATCATTTAAACGTCTGTATCCTGCTATAAATTTATAATAAAAAGGATTTTAAGACTAAAAAATATAAATATTTTAGATATTTCTAAAAGTCAAAAATATTTTTTGCATGCAAGAAATTTAAATTTAATTTCCAGAACATCTATTTAATTTACATGGAAGATTGTTTAATACGACGCAGAACGACCTTCAGTCTTCAAGACCACCAACACCCGACCTGTTATCAACTCTACCAAGTTCTAATAGATAAATTGAGGTATCTGGTACAAGCACTCATCAATTGGTCCTGAAATTCTTGCCGAACGGTAACGTGGTCATGCCCAGCGGTAGTGTGGTCGCACTTATCGGGATTTCCAGGGGTAACCACAAATGTTCTATTGGATTCATGTCAGGTGAATTTGGAGGCCAGGGCATGATTAGAATGCTCCTCAAAACACTCACAGACGATTCGACCCGTATGACATAGAACATTATCCTGTTTTTAAACGCAATTATTCTGTAGAAACATTTTTTTCGTGAATGGGTGATCCCAATCTGCAACGATGCTCAGTTGGATTTTTGTAGGGCATTTTAGATGCTATTCTGCTCCATAAAAGCCTTTCCCATATGATAACTTGATCTCATAGGCTTGTCTTCGACACACTGTGCATCCGTGATTCAGAGTTTTCTTTGGAATTTGTGTATACGCACGTGCCTTTTGATGTGATGAATCAAACAACGTGATTCGATGGACCATGCAACTTGTCGGACCGTACAACAATTCGTTGTACCTTTCTTTTATCATTCAATTCCAATGTTCATGGGTTTGTTGCAGGCGCTGCTGGCGATGCCGCAGAACACTAGCTTAGGCCGCCGGCCGCGTACATTATAAAAAATGGACGACTTTACGAAAGTTCTACTGGTAATCCGAATGCCAGTACAATTCACTGTTTTTTTAAAGAAAAATGTCCATAAACGGCAGAAATTTTTCCGAGATAATGGAAAAAATTCTGGAATTTACGGAATTGGTTACGTTTAAAAACAGTGAATTGTATTGGCGTCTAGATTACTAGTAGAACATCGTAAAATCGTCCATTTTTTTATAGTGTAGATCCATGCACAACAGTGCATTGTATGTTGAATAACACAGTCTGTTTCTCCAATGTTGTGGCTATTGGTGATTTCGGCTGTTGTAGCTCTTCGATCACGACGAATATTACGTAACAATATCTTCTCTCCTCTCGAATCATTGCACCGCGTGCAACACAGTGCTGACAAGAGACTTGTCGTTTCACCATCCGTTCACCAATTTCGATATGTACTCTCTAAGATTACAGGCAAGCAGCCCATCAAACCCGCCCTTTCCGATATCGACGTTATCAGTTGCTGAGCGACGAGGATTTGACCTTTATCAATGTTTGATTGATTCTTGATTTTACCTATGATTTTGCTAATCATCGTTAGGTTTTGAAATACAATGCAAGGTCGTTTTATATACTCCGATATCAGCAGCGCACGCTCTGTGGATTTGTTTATGGGCGAGCTCCTTGCTGTAGATGGAGGGTGATCATAATGTAATGATTATTTGGCACGTATGCACTTTGAAACATTGGAACTTAATTGTCTGAACTTAAGTAATATGGCACTATTTTATATTCATTATCTCAAAAAACAGATTTTTGAAGTTCTTTAAATAAAAATGTTACTCATTAATTGCGTTCGTAATTAGGTAAATCTCAATTCTATAGTTTTTGCCTGGTCCGTTTATTTACCCGTCAGTCTGCGTATAACATCATACAAACTATCTAACGAAATTAGTTCAAAATTTAATGTATTGAATTGTACAGTTTTTTTCAGTTCAAATTTTATGAAAATAGACTCAAAACTCAAAAGATTCTAATAAAAGATTTTTTAATTCTATAAAATCCTAAAATACGGGATTAAATAAATTATATCCTGTGATCGATTATCATTCTCGGTTACCATGCTGATAATGTTCTATTTAAAAAGAGTCTTATTAGTTATGTATCGTTGAATACAATTATATAGAATCGTAATAAATTTCATTTCATGAATCTTAGTGTAAGTGTACAAGAACTATTGCATCATCATCTGAATATTTATAAAAGTATTTATATAACGAACATACCTCATTTGCAACCTTTGACGTACAATTTCCGATTTGTTTTCCTTACTTCTAAAGAAAGATTCTCATATCCAAAAAAATATAGAGCATCAACGTTTATTTTGTCACTTTGTAATACACTTTTTCATATAAAGTAAAAATTTTATGCTGTTATTTTTGTAGAAAAATGAAAACTGTCAACATAAGTTATAAAGAGACAACAAGTTACAATTTAAACTTCAAATGCACATATCTATAAAAAACAATGTATGTGGTATTTAGCAGTGTGCATTTCCAACATTTTCTTTACAGTCATTGTCAGAAAATGAAGTTTGTGTGATGATAAATCGAAACACTATATTTTTCTCCTATATTCTGGAAAAGGAGATATCTTTATCATTTTCAGTTAGGCATTATCTTCTTTCTCCGGGTCATAAATTTTTAGGCCTCTCCATCACTCCTTGTTTTTACACAATGAGGCGTGAAATGGAAGACAATATTTTCAAAGTCACTTATTTTTTATGTATAAAATCTTATATTGGTTTTGAAATTTCGGCAGAATAAATCAATGTATGAAATGTCTGTTTCATTTTTTCTACTTTTATCCTGCCACTTATTGTAAATTTGTAAAAAGATACAGGGTTTTAAAATTAAAAATAGTAAGCATTTAGAGATCTTTAAAATAATATGGTTCAAAATTTTTTTATTGAAAACCATGAGAAAATTTAATGCATTTCATGAAATTTCAGTTTAATTTATACGAATATTGAAACGTAACGAGAATATACTTTATTGATTTATTGCCTAAAATGAAATAACATATTTCCATTTTTTAATTCATTTTCTAAAACGAAAGATATAACTACACTGTAAAAAAAATCTGTAAATGTACTAAACATTTTCTAGGAAACTGGGATTCCAAGAACTTTTCATGTAATGGTAACAGCAGAAATTCAAGTTTCAGAATCGGTTACATGGATTTTTCCTGTTACCGTTACATGAAAAGTTCTTGGAATCCCAGTTTCCTAGAAAATGTTTAGTACCTTTACAGATTTTTGTTTACAGTGTAGTACTTTCAATCAAACTTTTATTTATTTAACAAATTAGCGAAAATGGCAAATAAGATTTGCGAATTCATACATATGGTGTCAATTATCTGAATTCAAAAGGTCTATATATTCGCAATTTAATCACCAAAGATTCCAGATTGAAGAACTTCCAAAGCTGGTTGGAGCATATTCATGTCCATCATCACCTATTAAACCATACCAATGGGACTGATTTCATCCAAAGGACACAGCACGTAAAGACGAATGGCTATGCTAGTATGATTTTCGATATAAGGAAAAGGCGCAACAGTGTGTTTCATCGAGTGCTTACCAACCAAAAAACAATCAGGAGCTCTCAGGAGTAGCGGCTGCTACTGCACGTATGAGCTTGTGTATAGCTGAAAGCTTGAATTTCTGTACTGGAAGCTTCATGTTCCTCTTATAATAGCTTTTTTCTTTCTCAAATCGCTAGTAGAATATTCATCAATACATTCAGCTATTTCCAAGTCATCATGCAAATTTGCTAATCACTTGCAGTACTTGTTAGAAAAACTTGTTGGTTTAGCTTTATTTGAGTGCAATGTCAATTTACTAACCAAAAGGAGCATGGTGATTGCTTTACAGAAAGAAGCTAATTCTAAAAAACAAGCTGAAATTTACTCTAAACGAGTCAATGTTGCCCATTATTCAAACAAGAAAAAAAGTTTGCAGATTTTGCAACAGCCAAGTCGATGATATTGTTTCAATTGTTGGAACTTCCAGTTAAATATCTTGAAGTTTATCCTGATTTCTGGGAGCGAAGACTGGACTACAAATAGGCTGAGATAACAAAATTCCTACAAGTAACAAATGGCCATAATGAATGTGCATTTGCACTAGTTCATTAATAAAGTAGATTGATAACTCATGATGAAATGCAACTACAATTTCTACTACAAATTATCTAAGACCGCAAAATGTATCCTGAAAGAAAGAAAAATACTGTCAAGGCCCCCAAATGCAATAAAATTTTAACATAAAATAAAAAAGGTATACATTTTTTGTGTATATAAAAAATTGTTGTAATTAAAACTTTAAAAACAATGAGAATACATATTTGTCATTTTTATAGCTAAAACCCTAGTTTTTTTCATTTTTTATGCATTTCCTGTCAATTTAGATACCTTTAAAAATTTAAATTTATTTCTCAAATTTTTGATCTTGTGCTTTTGTATCAATAGGAAACATTAAAGTGATGAGACTTGTAAACATAACAATTAAAAAAGTCATGGGTTTTACGCTCACCCTAATACATACAAATTGGAATAATGCAATCAGGCTACATAATAAAACTTACAGGATTTCTTTTTGTAATCCATTGACGAGAATATTATGAAAGTTGACCCATCAGAAAAGCTTCGATTTTACGATCTGAGAAGTAATATATTTACGAAAAACTGTAATAAACAAAATGAAATTACTGAAATGCTTTCTGCGCTCTTTGCTTCATTTTTATTGATGCCGTCAATAGGTGGAAATGGCCTTCTGTGTATGTTATTGCTGAATAATAAGTATTGGAAACATTTAATTGCGAGAATATATAGATTTATCAGCAGCAATTATATATTTCATAGATATAAGTTTTCTGTTATTCTTTGTTTTGTGAAAAGTTTATAAAATTGCTATTGTAAGCATTATGTGTCACAGTTTAATAAGAAACAGGTATTATCTATTTTTAATTTATTTAAGTAAGTCTAATTAAAAGTAACTCTAAGTAATCTTTTTAATGACGAACACTACATTTATTGATGACAAATAGACGAATACAAATAAAAATACAAATAATTTCTCGTTTTATAATAAAGGTTTAACTGAAACACAGCAAGAATATTATTTCATTCAGTCGTACATTACTTATTTATCAAAATGTTTTATCTGACTCCATTAAATTAAGCTTATTTACTTTAATATTTCAAACTTAAGCTTGATGTGCGCATTAACCAGCCAACTTTTAAAGAAGACATTTTTATTCTATCGAAAACAAAACTATGTTGTTGCCAAGAACAAAAAGAAATAACAATCTACTTTCAACACTGAATTCTCACACCTCTATTGTTAAAATTTAGATAGAAAACCTCGATGCACCAAATGCAAATTTTCTCAGCAAACGGTGGACATTTCGAAATTATTTGTCTCCTACTTTACATACTATATCTTCTTTTCTCTCTGAAATGTTTTTGAAATATTCTAAAATGAACTTGACACGCCTTTCCTTTGATTTTTTTGCTTACGCAAAAATTCTTAGCTACAAATTGGATCTCAGTAGAATGTAAAAATATGCAAATTTAAAAAAAAAAATGCCAAGTTTTCTCATTTAATATATGAGAAATTTATGGATTTTGTGTAAGTGATTCTTTTGTTGGGGGAGGCGTTGTATCTCAGCCTATTCAGAAATTTTACTTTAAATAAAGTACGTAATTATAGAAATATAGAGTGATTTTCTAATTATTTATTATGTACTTTTTCCCATACAATTTTCTTTATGTGAGACCTATCATAGTTTTTGTTTTAATTAAGAAAAATATTAATTTAAGAACCATGTATGTTATATATTTTAGCCCTAAGCATGTTGTATCATGGACCATGTATCACATCTCTATAAAAAATGATACAATATTTTTAAGATGTATTTGAAATAAATTTTACGAGTTTATAGAATAATATGTCATAGATATATATTTAAAGTTTTCTTTTTAATTATTATGAAACGAAGATGTTAATTAAATGGCGGAAAGAGGGATAATTCCGATCTCGGTAAATAGCAATTGAATTTTAACAGTTTTGTTGGATTTTTATTTATTTTTTATGCATGTTTGTTTTATTATGATAAAACATAACGAAAAAGCTTTTGCATAAAGAGCAAGATTTTTTTTCGGAAACTCATGCTATACCAGGGACTTATAACGAGTTTTTCTGCTTCTTTAAATAAGACTAGATTCTGGCGAAATATTAATGATTTTATGGAAATTGATTAAAAAACGTATTTTCCTCAAAAGTAATGCTATTAAAAAGTCTCATGTATAAAATAGTAATTTCTTTCTCGCCAAAGCTATCATTTACGCATATTTTCAATACAGAAATCGTACATGTACAGGGTATCCCATAAAAAGCAGCCAAACTCTGCACAGATTAGATTTCTCGTTGGGAGTACATAAAACACGCCCAAAGAACTGTACCTGTATGATCCAAATTTTATAATAAAAGTGCGAAAAAAAGTAATTACATCTACTCGATGCAACCAAAAAACTGTTTTTTTTTTTTTTTTTTTTTTTTTTTTTTTTTTTTTTACACATCTACAATGTTTGTGAATTAAACAGGCAGGTGTTCTAGGAGTTCGTAAGACATTTCCATTCATTGGCCATATAATAAAAATATGTAGTAATACATGATGAAAATCTTGTACGAAATACATAATAACCATTGAGAAGAATGCAGGTAGCTGCGAGATGCACTTTTTATTTTTTTATTTTTATTTATTTATTTATTTATTTATTTTGTTACAAGTTCAATGTCGGACGGCTTAACTTCGTTCCTCGGCGTGCTTGCGTCACTGGATATGCAGATTGAACGTTCTGAATGTTATCTTGTGGAAAGATATGCAAATATTGATGTTGATGTGTTCAATACAGTGTTCTTTCTTTTACCGATTGTGACGTCATACTAATTTTTTCTCATTTTCTCGTAAACTATGGATCGTACAGGTATATTACTTTCGGAATTTTTTACATATTTCCAATCAAGAATCTGGATGTTCAGAGTTTTGAATTTATGGAATACCTGTATAGCATTGAATTTGAATTTCTTCTATTAATAATACAAGAACAAACTTTTCTGACGAATATTCTTTAATTATATTTTTAGTAGAATAATTTGCAATTACGTTGTACTTTGGACTTGTTCAAGGTACAAAACTGTTGTAATATACACAGCTTGGCGGTTTGAAAAATAATGACCGTCTACAATTTTCTAATTGTGTTTACCATAATTTGAAATTCATTTACATAATGCGCTATCAATACACTTTACTGTATAATTTTGAACTTAACATAACTAATTTTCATAACGAAAAACAATGAACTGTTGCAGCTTTCAAAAAATTACTTTTGGACGATCAAATATTTTTTAATAGTTGACTGCAACACATACTGTCTATATTAAATGAAATAACTGCCATGGGATATCTATATTGATTAGCTTTTTACAAATCGAATAAAAAGAGATAAAAACTTCGTAGGTCCAAGGTACATATAAGTTCAAGATGAAACACTTTCCCCTATATAAGATTTTATTGCTCACTTATATTATAACGACACAAAGAATTTGAATTGAATAAAAATGTGATTTTTAATCCATGACTCAGTTGTTTTTTAAACCATAACTTTATTGTCAGTAAAAGAAAATTCAGTTTCCACACAGGATCTAGAGGCGCAATTTTTAATTGTTTTTATTTAGCCTTTAGGTAACACAAATATATGTAATTTATTGATGTTTTTTCTGTTTTTATTTGGTTGTAAACCAACAGAACACTTCATAGGTATTAAGCACGGGAGAAATATTTCCGTCACACTTTTCAAACACAAGACTGATTAAAAAATTCCAGTATTGAACAATCAAAAAACCAATTCAACACGCATTTTATACAACGCCATTTAAAGCAAAATACAGGCAACATAACATCATTTGGATTCTTAAGAATAAAGGAAATTTAAAAAGTTAAGAAAAAAATCAAGTAAACACCAAGAGTCAATTAACAGCTCTTTAATTTCAACTAACTGAAGTTATGCAAAATTTTATCAGTTATTATCAGTTTTTCAGGAGAACGGTAACCCTTAATTGACGTATGTTGCCTTTCAGCAACATACCAAATTTAGTCTGCTATTAAAATGTTATTAGAATAATATCGAAGCTCGAATGTGTAATATTGCAAATAAAATACATACTACAAATCTTATTAAATCACTTATCAACATATAGATGGCAGCAATAGTGCTGTTTATTAATATAGAGTTACTTTTTTACTTACTACTGCATGTGCATTTTATTTTAATTGGAAGCTTAAAAAATAGCTAATTTGTTTTTTGTTCTGTGGTGAACAAGCAAAAATTATTTTTTATCGCAGTTCTTAAAATGTATGCGTGTTTAATATTATATATTTTTATTGAGGAAAGTTATTTTTTCAAATAGTCATTAAGATGTTAAAATCAACATTCAGAAAAATATTCCAACAATTTGCCAAAATGAAAATTACTGTTGAAGAAAAACGAAATAATCTATTGGTACAGATGCAAGCTCGTTAATTGCCAAACCTTCTTGTACATTCTTTTCTGAATGTTGAACTTGTTGTGCTAATATTGAATAAAATTACTGAAATTCTCTTAAACTAATAACAAAAGCTACCTTAATGCGAAAATTTGAAAAAAAATACCAAATTTAATGAAATCGATTAAAATTAGAAAACGTCCAAAATTTAATTTTTTGTACGGCACAGTAGGAATAATTTCCCTGTGAGTAAAACGTGGTTAATACTATAATAAAGTCAAGTACAAAATTTATCCATTAGTAGTAGTCTCAGACATATATATTAAAATAAAGTTTGAGAGGGATTATTCAAAAATGTGACTCAAGAAAACATTCCAATGATTGTTCTCTTTTACAGTTTGTCTATGACACCAGCATTGACATTGGTTTTTTCCTTTGTAAACCCACACCACAACTCAAAAAGTTGTTTAAGTTAGTTTTTTTCTATTATCATATCTCTACGACTTATTTTAATGAAATGTTGAAATTCAGACGAGACACATTTTACGTATATATATATACGGGCTCGCATAAAAATGCAAGTTTTGCATTTGTTCAAAATTAATCCTCTGAAAATTTTAATTGATTTCATAAAATGTTGTACCATTTTTTCGTAACTTTGCAATTAATAATAAATGTCTATAATCGATATTTAAGGAATGAAAACCAAAATCAATGTATTTGAGATACCCTGTATAAGGCAGATAAAATACTTTTTTTTCATTTTCTTTAGTAATACAAGTTATCAAGAAGTTTTAGGCTTAATATTTTCAAAATAGTATCTCATAAAATAATTTAATAAATTTTTCGATAACTTTAATTGCAGTTCTTTGTAACAGAAAGCCTCCAGGCGAATGTTTGAAATTCTTTTGTTGAAGAAAATGTTATCTTTATTCCTTTTTAATGGCAGTTAGTCGCCATCGTTTGTCCTCCATTCTGTTTTCACTTAAATGTTATTGCGTTTTATTAAACTCGGGTAAGTTTAAGCATTTTAAGATTTCGAAATGAAAAATTGATGAAATGGGTTTTGGATATTTGTGCTGTTGTTACATTTTAAATAAAAAGAAACTTCACACTTTTTTTGTAAAAAAATTTCTAATTTTATTGACTTCTTTAAAAGGTAAAAAATGAAAATAATGTCTCATAATAAATTTCCCTAATGAAAATATAAAAATACTCCTCATAAAAAAAATCTATTAATCTGTTCGTATATATACATTATCAATACAATAAAAAACGTTGATATCATACAGTTGTAAATTTCCAAATGGATGACAACATTCCCGCTAGGAATCAAACCAAGGATATCTTAGCTAGAGCTAAGAACTATTGAGCCCTCCGGGACGAGCATGGAGGACTAATTCACCCAGCTAATATTTAACTAACACAGAATACGGTCTGATATGTGAATCAGCTCATAATTTTTCTTTGTGCCTGCAGTTGACGCTGCATGCATAATTATAATAGATTAATTACTTTTCTCAACTATTCAGTTGGTAAATAAGAAGTAACAATTGTACATTTCCAAATGGCGTTTTCTGAATTTTCGCACACATTTGGGATTTTACAACTGATGTAATTTATTTACTAATTGAACAATTATATTAAACATTGTATATACCATAATATTACTAGCTCCAAACTTTTAATAACTTTCGTGTCCAATTTGTCCCCTCGATTTTGAGAAAAAATGCTTTTGTGTTAATAATATCAATAGTAGCTACAAAAATTTACTGAGCTTTAACGAATAAGTCACTGCCTGAAATATACCAAGTGTGGTTATTTTACATACTATTCAATGCATATGCATATCACAAGAGACTAAGGGAGTACATTTAGAGACGTAAATTATCGTATTACAACAGGATTTAACAGGTATTAGTACTACAAATTTTTGCATTTTATTGCAATTTTTCTTCTCCAGGAAAGTGACATATTTTAAATTTAAAGGGTAATTTAAAATTTTAAAATATATACTTAAAATAAAAGAATCGCCAACTTTAGAAAGAAAATTAAGAAATTTATTATTATTATTATTATTATTATTATTATTATTATTATTATTATTATTATTATTATTATTATTATTACAAAATGACAAATCATAAATGAAATTATAATAAGAAATGCTAAGACAAGTTCTATGCTATAAGATAACTCTCAGATTCAAACGTTTGCGGTTTCAAAAAATCTATGATCCTGAATTTCTTGTGTAACAAAAAAAAAAAAAAAAACTGCAAAACATCATTTCTTAATAAATTTGTTAGATAATAATAAAAAAGAATGCCTGTTATAAAACTGAAAAATCAAATCTAAACACTAAATATTCACTCGTGATGCAACTTGAAAAAAATATATTTATTAGGACGAACAATGGAGTCATTCATGGCTGTGAACAAAAAACTAATACAACACGAATATAGAAATTCATTTAATACACTTTGCTTGCCTTAAATTGGCATTTTTAAAGAAAATTTTAATGCATGAAGTTCTTGCAGATTGCTATATTGGCAACGAGCCCCATGGTCTATATTTTCATCGGAAAAGTTCATAATTATACATTGTTTTTGAAATCGTGATATGATTGTAAAATATACAATATGCAATATACAATAAATATACAATTTTCTCAATATTTTTAAATTTTATTCATTTGTTCAAAGGTGCCCCTACATGGGGACGTATACCCACCTGCAAAGTTGGCGATCGCAGGATTGACTAGATCCCCCCAATCCATTTTGTACATAAAATACCTTTAAATTATAAAAAAGCATTAGATTTTTAACAATAAGTCGACTATTCGTTAAGAAAAGAATACAAAATAACAGAAACACACCAGAACAGAGAACTACACTGTTTATAAAGAGTAATTTCGAAGCCGTAACAGTTGCGTGAATTCCAATAAATTATTGTTTAACGGACTAAAAAGAAAGCCAAATAAAAATAACACTACACCAACCAAAGTGAGTGTCAGACAGGTGCAGGATCAAAACTAGTATTTTTTGCACCCGGACAAACATGCAGTTTTGCGCCCTATCCCTCTCCTATACAAATTAAATTTACAAAAACTAGTTTCAAATAGCTCTTTTATTTGGAATATATAATCATAAAATATATTATACTAAACTACGTAATCAGCTTTGTCAAGATTCATTAGTCATAGATTCATTAAAGCCTGAAAACGGAAAAAAACTGTTTTTTATAGGATCTTTCTTACGCATATATCATACTTAGATTCATCTATGATATGGCATATTCCAGACAAGACTATTTTAACAATACAGTGCACAAAATCGACAAAGTAAAGTCTTCATTTGGTACCCCTCCCTTTTTTTCCAGGTGCCCGGGGCACGTGCTCTCTTCTTAATTAGGGCTCTGGACAGAAGGATACTGAAAGGATGATTGGTTACAACATTTTTGCCCGGGACTGGTACTGATGGTATGGATGGAGTGTCCCGTGTAATCTCTCTTGGGTTAAACACATGCTTTTTGCAATCCTTGTTTTGTTGTTGGAAGAGTCTTATTCGGATGCTTTGCCTCACAACCTATAGAAAAAAACTTAAAATATAAACATAAAAGGAAAAAGAAAAAAGGCAATTTGTGGATAATAAAGTTTTATTTTTTAAATAATGAAAAATAAACTACAGAAATATCAGAAACTATCTAAATTTGATCATAAATGAAAAATGTATAAATGTATAGAATTTATCAAAAAAATTTTCTCGAGAAAAAATTGCAATATAAAATATTATTAATTTATTTCTTTCAAATATTTTATAGCTATCAACAAATAACTTGCACTTCTATTTTTTCTAAACTTTAAAGTTAATTTTACATCAAATGATTTAGAAATTTCTTGCCATTTAAAAAGCAATGAAATTTAAATTACTTTTTCATAAAGTTTCTAAAGTATTGTCTCTGTAGTTCATGAATTTTAATTCATTCTTACTGGAATACAAAAAGGTGCAGTTTTCTACTACTAGAGAATTTAATTTGCACCAAGATTTTTTTATCACTTTTTTTAAGAAGATATTTTATTTTTTAGAAGATTTAGTTCTTTGAAAAAGTGTCATGGAAGTCAGAAACTACATTTAAGTTATAAATAATTCTGGGGAAATATATATCATTAAGTATACAGGGTAGTCTAAATTGGGGTGAAAAATTTTGTTTTTTCAATTAAAAAAAATCAGTGACAACTAGTTGAAATTTTTTTGATACTACGAACATTATTATTATATATTTTGTTGTTGGTGGATGATAATTTCTGAAAATGTGATTTCAGAAGTCTTAAGTGTGTTTTAGTTTGAAGTAAATTTCAGCTAAATACTAGCGTATAATAAAGGTTCAAGATAAACTACAGAATAAACAAAAGTATACAAGTATGCTTCCATCTATTAGTATAAACTGCTGAAAGAGAAATTTAAAACTATTATGTGTTTTCTTGCTAAACTAATTTTCCCGTTAAACAATATGTATCAACCGACCAATAAAACATAGGGCTGCTCAAAAGTATCAGAATGCATATTTGAAAATGCATAGTAATACTTTATTACCCTAAATAGCAAAAAATTTTAAAGATTTCAGGCAGTGTTGGAAAGTGTTTCATAATCCATGCTTAACACATGATTTTTCTTACTTGATAACAGTTAAAATGCATTTATTTAATGCATAAAAAATCAAATTGCTTTGTAAGTCGTTGGTCGCGCTTCTGCTATATAGACGTTAACGGACACAACTGTACTTATACCCCTTGGCCTCCACACGTTTCACAGTTTTGGGAAAGAGGTTAAGTAACTGACCCCAATAACTCAATACATAATGAAAAAATCACTCTTAACTCTTTACCTACAAATAAATAGACATATTTCCAGGTAGCCTGTGCACTTAACTCATTTTTTTCAATTTTGTCACTTATACCCCTTGGCTTCTGGGCTCCTCATATATAAAGATTCAATTTTTTAGTAGTAGAAAATTTAATTTCTTCCAGAAAACTATTTCAAAATTTGTCCTTTTCTCTTTGAGAAACATTCTTATTTTTGTTTTAATTTCGGAATTTCCGCGGACGCGTCTCGTAAGTTTGAAAATAATTTTAATGCATTTTTTTCTTTTTTTAGAAATAGTATATCAATCGTTATAAATACAAGATATTCCGAAATGAAGTGAATATATTGAAAGAACAATTAAACGCATACACAAGCAGTTATTGACATTGTTCAAGTAGGACATTTAAAGTCGTTATTTGTTTGTTATTCGTAGCCATAACTCGAAATATTTTTAAGAGATTCTACTATTATTGCTTATAAAAATGTCAGACTTTTGAAATTAATCTATAAAAATGCATCAACATGAATATTCAGCGCTTAACTTGAGGAATGCTGAAAAATAGTTTACTTTTTGTAATTGCATGGCTGATTTACCCGGTATTGCTATTATGGGCATTGCAGTTCTATTAAAAATATCTAAAACTGAAAAAAAAAACCCATTATGAATGACCTTTATATTTTACTCCGTTGAAAAATAATGTCAATAGTTGTCATAATTTAGTTGTTTCTTTAAATTTTAAGCTTAATTTACTAAATTCTGTTTATTGGGAACTGTGAAATTAAACTTTTTTTTCAAATAAATACAATGGAAAACGTAAGAGGTTTTCTTACAAATGTCTTTTTATTGTTCACAAATTATTTCAAACTCAATTTTTTCAAACTTGAAAGATAGTTTATTGCAAAACCATTCTGTAATTTCCCGCAATTTTCAAAGCCACAACATTTAAATTACTTTTTCATAAAGTTTTTGAATTTTTTTTCTCTCATTTCATGTATTTTAATTTGTTCGTTAGAAAATAGAAATACGCGGGTAAAAAATTTGTGATTCCAATAATAGAGAATTGGTTTATAACCAGAAAATTATTTCTTCATCTGTACTTTTCTTTTTGGGATACTATTTTTAAATTCTAGTTGCGGTTCTAATTTTCTGAGAACGTGTCTTGAAATTATTTATAAGATTGTCTCGGAGGAATATGTATTACTATATTCAGAAACACAGAATTCTTCATTCTTTTAAGAAATATCTTTTTTATATTTAAAATTAAATAATTTTTACTGATAACTATATGTTTATACTATGTAACGCAATCCTTGATAATTTTAAAAAGAACTTTAAAAGTCAAATTTGTATTTAATTTTTTTTTTTTTGGCATATTATTTTAGACAACTAGAAAACCTTTTCTTTTAATAATTCAATTTGTTTACATGATGTATACATCACACGTTATACGTAACTAAAAACTCTATTTTAACTTCAATGTATCTTTTTATAGTAAATATTGCATATTTTTGTTTACATTCTGGCCAGAATATTTCCGCATATCTCTGGTCAATCCAAAGTGAACTTTTGTTACACATGTTACACTGTAAAAAAAAAGGGTCGATCTACTAAAAAAACTTTAGTGATCCTTGTAATTACTAAAAACCTTGTAATTACTTTGTCGGTTACAAGAAAATCTGTAAGCATTACTAGAAAAGAGTTAGCAACGAAGAGAGTTAATAGTTTAATATTTTTAATAACTATTACTAAAACTCACTTGGTGTGGCCTTGATAGCATGGTGGTTATAGTAACGGACTCCAGACTAAAATGTCCCGGGCTCGATACTGGCCACCGACAAATACGCCCCGAATGTATGTAGTGAAAGTACTTGTTAGTAAAGGGATTATGGAAATCTTGTCGGAGCTGTTAACAATGTTTGGTGCTGCCATCTATTGCCGTTTTGCCGAAAAGCTTCCGCTTCAGAAGTCTGGATGCAGCTCGAAGGAACCTCCTGCCCTTCGGGTGCACGTAATGGTTATTAAAAATAATTTTGGAGCTATTACTAAAATTTTCTTGGTGGCTCGTACTAAAAATTTTTAAGTTAGTTATACAAAAAATTATTTTGTTCAGTTTACACAAGAAATGCTTGTTTCACTTGCAAAAAAAAAAAGTTTGTAATGGTTACTAAAAAATTCTGTGGAATACAAATTTACTAAAAAAATTTTAGTAACCTCTTGAATTTTTTTTTACAGTGTACATTATGTACTTTTTTAAACTTTTCATTTTATGTAACACATGTAACGATTGTTACATTACGCATATGCCCAAACGATTTTATAAAAAATGCTCTTTTTTTAAAGAGTTTTTAATTCTTGATTTTTTTTAGAAATAAGAAAGAATGTGAGATTTTATATCTGTCTTCTTTTTATTAGGAATTATTTATTATATTTATATAAACAATTTCAAATAAATACCTTCGGTAGTCTCTGAGAAAAGTACATTTATTAAACACGGTAGGTAAATGGTCTTTTAAAAAATCGTATAATTTTAGTCGTCAAATTGATCGAATGTTATGGAATTAATTGATTTAATTAAATTACTAATTAATTTTTAATTAATATGACACTTTCTAAATTTTTTTTAATCTCTTTTTTGTCCAAGGGTATCCCATTATAAGAATGCGAGCTATCAAGAGGGAACATTGAACAGGAGTTCGGCAGCGGACAGACAGACAGAAGAGTGTAAGGAATAGGATTTCGTCACATGTACAAAGCCCTAAATAACATATCACATAGTCTGTATCAAATCATTACATAAACCTGCAGCGGATATGAACCCATTAGTTATATCATGTATAATTAATGATATACTAAACTTTTGTTAAGGTATTTCTACGTAAGTATTTCTAAGTATAGAAATTCTAACTAACATGAAAATGCATTATTAACACTTTATTTTACATCAAATTTGACTTCTGTGATATATTTAGTTGTTGTACACTAAACGGAAAACTAGTCGGTCCAGTAGTTTAAGAATGATGCAAGAAAAACTCATATTAAATTTGGTTTTTATTTTTCCAAAGCAGATTAAAATGCCGCTAGTTAATACATCCCAAACTACTTCAAATGTCTTAGAGCCTGGTATCAAGATTTTCTTTAGGTCGTTACATGCGTTTGCTTTATTACTTACCCATCATACGTAGTATAGGGTAAGTCTTGCAATCGTTTTGAAAATCGAAATTTTTTTGACGGATTTACACGTTTCGGACACTGGAGATTCCGAAAAACATATTTTTAGAAAAAAAATTTTGCCGTCCGTCCGTCTGTGTGTCTGTGTGTCTGTCTGTCTGTAACCGCTCTATCTCCCGAACAAATTGAGATAAAGATTTGAAATTTTGTATGTGCTTAGTATGTAAGAATGGGACGAAACCTATTTAATATTAGCAACCTCGATTATCCGGAACTATTTTTTTCGGACTCTCGAAAAATTCGTTCTGATGAAAGGTATATAAAAATTTTCGAATTCTTCTATTTTAAAGAGTGGACGTAAAAGGCAATAAAATAACACAAATTTTGCATAAAAAACGAAATCAATCGGATAATTAGTTGTTGAGATATTTCTAATCCTATTTTCCACATTCTTTGACGTTTTATGACCCTGTATTTCATTCAAATTTCAGTTCAAAGAGATCTTTTAATTGGAAATGAGATACTTAATTTGATGCAAGAAACCGTTAGTGAATATGATTATTATTTTTGGAGTTATAAGGATGTTTCTATTATGCAATTCAGTGCTACTTGAATAGTTTGGCGTTTCATACAATTTATCGAAATTAGGTCATCAGAAATTCATTAATAGAGCATGATGATGTGTTAAAAATATTTAAATATACGTTTATATTTTGTTTTGGAATTGTAATGCATTTTATAAATTGTTTACATGTGTTATGTTTTCATATATTGTTCTATGCATATCCATGATGGGTAAGTATTACGGTGGCCTCCAACGACTAGTTTTTATAGAGTATTTTTTTACAAATTAATGTCTGATGGGCCTCCTCAGAATGATTCAATAGTTGTATGGTAGTTTTTGGTAATTTGATATGCATATTTTATAATTGATTAGACTACTACAAGCATATAATAAATCCATTTCATTTTTGATGGATTGGTTAGAAATCAACCACGGGTCAATAGCATATCATGCGAGCTCTCTACCACTGAAGTGACGATGCTACAATTGAAATGAAATTTTGCATGCGTGTAGTTGAGTAAACTGAGTCAAAAATAAAAAACTGAAAATCTATCAATTGACAATAATATTTTAAGTTATTGTTCAGCATTCCTTAAGCTATAAATAAATACTAGTTTTTACTTCTCAAAAATTCACACATTTTCAGAGCTTATATTAACCGGTTACAAAAGTGAAAGTTACTCATGTAAAAAAAAAAAAAAAAAAAAAAAAAAAAAAAAAAAAAAAACTGTAAAGAAAATAAAAAATGTACAAAAGTACAATATAAGATATCGCCCATTGGATTAACATTGGCGTTCTTAATGTAGCCTCTTACTAGAATCTACTTATCAAGAAGAAAATTGACTATTCTTTATTTTTAAAATTAAAATATAATGATCAGAGTTTGGCTAAACAATTTTATCGCGAATTAATCAGAATATTGTTCTTAATACATATTATCCCACTTTAATAAATTTTAATTTTACTTAAGAAAAGTGTTATAATAAAAATAAAAGACATTGACATGTTTCGGAACTGTCATAAAATCCATAATCATGATATAAATAAAAATTTATTTTTTTTTTTTTTATTTTTTTTATATTATGATTATGGAACTTATGACTGTTCCGAAACATATCAATGTCTTTTATTTTTATTATAACACTTTTCTTAAGTAAAATTAAAATTTATTAAAGTGGTTATATAAAAGGTGAATGTTTTAAAATCTGGTGATTTAAAAAATCACCTATTTAATTAACTTTTTATCATATTATCCCACATTTTGGATGTTTTTGGTAGGAAACTTTTTCATGTTTATAAATTTTAATTAAAAAAATAAGATCCATGTATGATAAATTATAAAAAAAAGTAAATGGTTTGAAAGAACCAAGAGCTCCATGAAAAAATTTTGGGATCATGGGCTTGAACTTTATATTGATTTTGTTTAACATAAATGAAAAAAAGATATTTTATTATTAATATGATTTTTAAAAACGTACGCGAAAGAAACACAACTACAACGGATATTCTAACAGAACTCATTATAGTGCATCATGGGAGTACGAGAAAGTCTTTTGGTAATTCTTCACCTGAGAATAACAAGTTTCTATCTGTGTTTTTGAAAAAACTGACTTATCAATATAGAAAGGCTCTATTTCTATCTAAGGTGGTCTGGCGTAATAACGCCAGGAGGGGTAATAAGCCAAGTGCTAATATTATGCATAATTATGAAATAATCTGGTAAATGACACCCATGTGAGTCATATAAATCGCAAAAAACAGCTTCAAGTTAAGTTGTTTCATTTTTAGGTCTTATTGTTTTTACAAGCAACTAAAATTAACGCTTGATCTAAAATTTGCGAGATACGTTTTGTGATGTGAAGACTATTTTTTTATCCGGAAATACTTTGTTAATTACATAAATTTGTAGTACATTTAATGGACTTTCAAAATGCTGTTGAAGATTTTGGATATCTTCCCGAGATAATTTGCAATTTAAAATGTACGGCGCAATAACTATAACGGAGTAATAACGCCAATCCTTGGCATTAATACCCCGGTTGATTCCCTACAGTGGCCGAGCTACATCCTAAATACTCGTTCAAATAAACACAGTTAAAACTGTGCAATGTTTCTAATAATTCTATTTAGGCGGGCCTTTTTAAGCAAAAAGAAGCTCAAGGTCTGATATTCTTTTGCCTCATCCTCTCCCCCACACCACGCCTTTATTTTTCTTATACTTTCACAAAAAATTGAACATTTTCAATAGCTTAGAATACAATTTGTCAATTTCTAAGTTTGTAGAATTTGTATTTTTAGAATTGGGCAATCTACATCCAATTATTCCATCTTATTTTATAGTTTTGTTTGCACGGCGTTATTACCCATATAGGTGGGTAATAACGCCAAACAGCATTGGCCAAGAAATAACACCATTACATTTTATGAATACATATCTGTTAAATTATTTTTTATATAGATAGTCAATGAGTTGCTGCATCAAATCATATATTTGTTTGAAAAATACCATCTAAAACTAAGCCAAGAAAATTGGTAGAACCTTAACGTGGCGTTATTACCCCAGGGTACCTTATGAAGGTATTTTTGCATCAAAATGATGTTACATATAATCTACATATAGCCTTATAATCACAATATGATATTATTTTAATCCAGAAATGCATTCATAGATACAAATAGAACCTTTCTATATCGCTAAGTCAATCTTTTCAAAAACACAGATAGAACCTTAGTATTCTCAGGTGACGAATTGTGCACCCTTCTGGAGTAGCGTAAGGGATAGATGTTGAAATATCCCACATTGCCCGATAATTGCACAATACTCCAACATCGTCAATACTTATTTTAAAAAAATGATTAGTAAGACAAAACTTATTTTACTGACGTAAAAGATTGCTACAATAGGAACTTTTCCCTTTTTAAAACAGTACAGTACAAATATAGGATGCCTAAACTACGCTGAATCTTTTCTAAAAAAAGTAATTTAACAAAATACAAAAACCATTTGAAAAAAGATATTTTCAAAGACTAAAATTTTAGATTTATGAAAAATTCTATATTTAATAAAATATAATATCATTTTTATGATTATCAAAACGTGGTTTACATAATAACAGTATCCTATATTACGTACACCATGTATTAAAGATTAATATTCCTGTAGCTATTAAACAAATTTAAAATATAAATTCGATTTTTCAATTTTGGGTACTGCAAATTTTTAAACATTTAAACTTCGCCCATTTTTAATTTTTACACCGTCATATAGAGAAAAGAATGTACTTGTAAATGCAATTTGTTTGAAAGCTGTATCTCAATTTATTTTTCGATTATTAATCTCTTGTAATTTTTAATAGCTTTTTTTTGTTAGCGTAACTGCAGATGCATTTCATTTCTGGACATTAAACACAGACCAATGAGCAAACGAATAAAATTGATTCAGATATGCCACAGCTATTTCTGATCCCGACCAACAGAAAGAACCATTTTCAAAATAATTAATAATAAAAAGAAAGAGGGAAATTTAATCGGCATATTCCAAAAACAAATTTCTCCTATTTTCGTAATTAACCAAATAAAATTTAAAACTCACTTTATAACTCTTTACACTTTTTAAAAACTTTTCTATAGTGCAAATGTAAGAGGCTTGAACAAAGATATATCGTTTCTAATATATATATTCGAGAACATATAATTACATTTTAAACACATATTTGAATCTATTTTTTACTTCCTCCATACAATGTCAGAGAGAATTTAAAATTTCTTTTTTAGTTGGGTACAATCAGATCATTAAGATTTAAACATATTCAACATTTTCTTTCTGAAAAAGTTTAGCGTACTGTTTTATATTTTACAGTAACGCAGCTAAAACTTTCGGAAATATAGTTTGAATTTATTTATATTTATATTGAAAAGTACATTTGAATATTTAAGTAGCTTTTAGAAAATGTTTCTGATTTTGCTATTGCGATAAGTGCATTGCAGAAATAAAATAAAATAAAAATATTTATAAATTTTTTTTTCGATATTTAAAGAAAAAATATACCAAAGTTTATCTATTTCAAATTTGGTCACTGTTGAATATAAATGTGTGATGAAATTTAAATTATTTGCAATGCATGTGTCCATTTTTGGATAAAGAATAATAGCACCTACAAATTTCTATTAAAAATAACTAAAATAGTAAATTATTTATTTCAATTAAATTAAAAATATTTGAATCAATTTTTTTAAGTAAAATCCAAAATTTCAAATTTTTGAAAATCCGAAGTGTAAAAAAATTAGCTCATATATATATAAAAAATATTTTTAAATGTGAAAATAATTGCTTAAAATTAAATTTAAAATACTGATTTCTTAATAAATAGCAAAAGTTTTTAAAATAGAAACAAACTTGAATTTCAAAAAATACTACGGATGTCAGATGAATGAAACCTAAATAATATAACCCTTTAATTGGCTAAAAATAAGAAATTTCTTCTTATTAAATCTATCTTAATATGAAAATTTCATGTTCCAGCATCGGTTTGAACTAAGGAACTTCTGTTTACAAGCTAGATTCTTTAGCTCCAAGCTACGTTTTCTACGCGAAAAATGTTTAATGTTCTATTTTAAAATTTAAATCACAAAAGTGAACCGATGATATTTATAAAATTGATTTAATTATATTATTAAACTTTATAAATTGTTAATGATTTGTTGTGTGACATGAGGTATTTATCTGTAAGTACACAAAATTTGAAGTATCTGAGTTGTACATTTTTTTATGTATGGACCCCGTGACGGAAGGACAGACAGAGTTCAGAGACGAATAGGTTTCGTCATATGAACGAAACGCTAAATACTCGTTAAAATTCAACAAGTACAAACCCACAACAATAGATATCGACTTCAGGTAACCTACCCAAAAAATCATTTGTAACTATCAAAGTACAGTCAAGTAACTGTAAAGATTTCTCTTGTATGTTTAAAATTATCGTTAGTGTTCCTCCGTGTGACTAGTGTAAGCTTCTAACAGTGACATTCACAGTTTCTTTTAGGGAGAGCTTTAAAAAATTGTCCTCATTTCACTCATAGTGTTATTTCGACTGTTTTATCTATAGACTTTTATTTTCCTCCAAATCACATATAAATTACTTATTTTTTAAACGTTCTCAATAAGATTTTTTAGGTTGATATTATTTTATTATTTATTTATTCAAAATCTCTAAAGATAATATTTTTTTATTTATTTAATCTTTGTTGTCAATCACATTGGCTTTCTCATGGCATCTTATATTCAACAACAAACACAATATACCTACAATTCTAAAAAAGCTTTTAATAATCCTTTATTTATATATAAATATCTATAGGCATTTCAACATATGCATAATCTAAACATTATTATTATTAAAAAAACAAAAAAAAAATTACAAGTATGTTTTAGATTTGAAAACATAAAAACAACTTGAACATATTGCCGTCGAATCCGATAACTGAAATTTAAAATAAACGTATATGATAATATTAAATAGGAATAGTGAAATTTGAAAGAAACTCTTTTTTTTGTTACTGTTATTTTGTGACTAAATACAGGGTATTCCAAAACATAACGATTCATTTCTAGGAAAACACTAATCTATTGATTTCTGTCACAAGTGTTTGAAGAAATGCTCTCTGTAAAAGAAATAATTGCCATCGTTTCCTGAACACTGGGTGATAAAACATACGAAGAGACGCGTCAACTGTGCTATCGAAAATAAAGAAAATAGCCAGTAACAAGAGCCAATATCAGGCTAATTCTGGACAAACTACTACTTCCGGTAGCGTAGCAGATGAAAAATATCTTGGAAGACCATCCATCCAAATTTGAGGATATCGACAAGAGAATTCGTGAGGCAGTTGAAAGGAGAGCACTTTGAAGTTGCCACGTATTGGGCCTTGTTGGCAGCTGTTTTACGTCTTTTTCAAGGCACCAGCTGCCGTATATCTCCATATATTTTATCACCCAGTTTCTAGAAACGATGTTTATTCTTTCTTCTAAAAAAAGCATTTCTTCAAACGCCTGTGAAAGAAATCAATTGATTAATGTTTTCATAGAAATGGACAGGCCCTTATTATCGCATGGGTAAATCATTACTTTGCCCATGGACCTCAGACTTTAAGGGGGTCGCAAATCCATACATTAAGTTATATAATATTTACTATATTTTTTCCAATTGCAACTCTTCCGTGTGTTGAAGTTATTAAATTCATCTTAAAAATATAACAACAACAACAAGATATTTATATGTACTACATAAAAGAGTTTCGTTTTGTACTAAATAAAAAAAATATGTACTTTTATTAATTAAGGTATTTAATTTAGAACTAACGGTGCTAAAAAAATTTCTTCGATGTATACCTAAGGTGTGAAAATATACATTACACATACCCATATGCATAATCATCAGTTCTATTAGGATAACCCGTCAGTAGTCGCGTGTCGGTCTTTTCGCCGCCTGTATAACTTATATTCTCGTAATTTGCATCACATTGCAAATAGAACGGAGATCTACCATATAGCTGACTTTGAAGCTTTCTCGGCCACTTTAATGAAGTAACAAGACACCTCTGTCTTTCTTTCAGGTATATTTTTAGAAACAAAGTTGAAATTTGCGAAAAAGTCTACGTAACAATCACTAATGCCAGTTCATTTTTACTGTTTCTAATTACTCCAGATCTCTTGAATAAAATGCATAATTTAAGAAAACTGCAAATTTATATGTTTGTTGGAATGTTATTTTCGTATATTAGGTGAAAAATATTTCTTATTTTACATATTTGGTATGCGGGGAGCCAGCGGCGAAAAGACCGAGCGCGACTAATGACGTTGTGAAAAAAGTCGCGACTACTCGCGGGATAATATTGTAATGATTCGGAAGGTGCCCCTAATTTATCTTTTCCCAGGGCTCTAATTACTCATAATCGGTGTCTGGAAATGGATCGTTAGTTTCGGAATATCCTATAGATAAAAGTATGCTTTGGAAACCGATCGAATTTGTCTTAAAATACAATCAACATAACAATTTCTTCTCAAAAGTAACGTATACACTTTATAAATATATTAATTTCACCCCGTTTTAATAAAGTAAAAGATTACTTATTCAGACTAGTTTTTATGTTTTAATTCTTCTTTTACACTGCAAATGCCTAAATCAAGTTATATCTTTTCTGAAAAACATTTGAGAATCAATTATCACATTCTAATCTCAGATTTATATTTATTATTTCTTCTATGAAAAATCAAATAAAGTGTTAAATTTGTTTTAAAATCCTCGATACGTTTTATTTTTTCTGGTATTTTTACAGTGCAAATTTAAGATGCTTAAACTAAGCTATGCATTTTATATTTTAGAATCATTTATTGAAATCTAAAACCAGATTTACATCTATTTCTTTTTTATAAATAATGATGTTATATTTAAAGCTTCTTTTGTTGTTCGACACAATTAAAACATAATTATTTAAATAAATTCAAATTTTCTCTTTGAAAACGTTTTGAGTAAATTTTTATATTTTGAAGTAAATCCGCTAAAAATACTGAAAACGTATTATAAATTTATTTGTATTCCTACTTAAAACAACATGTTTCAATAATTTTTGGATATTTTTTTTCCTTTTGCTGTTTGAGTATTAGAATTGTTTTTACATGACAAAAAAAAAAAAAAAAAAAAACAATTAGACTAAATCATTTTTTAACAATTTAAAGATATTCTTTGGATGTTTTAAGAAAAATTAAACAAAAGTTTATGTATTTCAAATTTGGTGAGCACCATGTATTCAGTAAAAATCCATTTTAAAATGTAAAAATATTTTATGTGGTATAAAACTACTGTGAGAAATTAAAAGAACAACTATAATATTATATTTAATGTTCATTATATTATTTAAAGTACAATTATAAGTAATAGGTTTGTAATTCAATGTCATCGTTATCATGCAGTGCAATAGTATTCAACTTCGTAGCACAGAAGTAAGAAAATTCGATAAAATGCTCACAGGTGGATGGTAAAGCATTCCTTTAGAAGGCGCTTGAAGGATAGTGCAAATTGGCAGAATATGAGAGGTACAGCAAGCTCATAAAATTGTGAAATTAACATTTTATTTAGCGGTGTTTCCACGTGTCATAAAACTTTTCTATGCATTTCTAAAAATATGATTAAATGAATTACCAAACAAAATCAAAGCATATTTTAAATAAAAAAATTTAATTTTAAAAGTTATATCCAAAATCTTAAAATTCATATTCATTACACATTTGAATAAAATTATTGTAAATTTAAAATATCCTGAGATTTGTAAATTAATTAAAAAAGAGTATATATTTTTATTATAAACAAGCATTAAAAATAGATAAATAAGTAAAATCTTTAGATTTTTAACGTATGTGTGGGACTGATTTTTTTAAAAATTTTAAAACTTCTGTTTGCTATATTGTTCATATTTTTCACACAAAATAGACGTGTGTAAATCAGGCAGTATGATCTTTCATCCGAGAACGTTGTGTAAGTTTTCCTAATATATATTAATCCAATAAATATAATACTCTGAATAATTTGCTTTCTTAGTTAAAGAAATAGCTGTAACAAATTGAAAAAATAAATTTGAAAGAACCATTTCTTACTGGAAAATCAAAATGTTTTCATTTTTGAACGCATGACATAAATGCTTTAAATTTCTATTAACACTTCACATAACTACGAAATTGTTTATAAAAATAAAGTGCATTTTTATTCATACAAATTTCTTTATTTTTATATGTAATTTTTTTTTCATAAGATGGCCTCAACATATTAATACTATCTTTAGTTCAACAAAATAAAACTTAAAAAAGCTCAAAATTTTATATAATATCTTAGGAACTAAATAATTACCCTTCAATTTGTAATCATTCTAGAGATTTTTCAATAGAATTGTTAAAAATCAAAAACAGAGCATTAAAAATTCACTATAAACAATTGAAAATTGAAGGATAATTCTTGTATTATTAAAAAAGACGCTAAAAGTAAATAATATATGCCATATTTGAATAACTTGTTAAGACAGTAAAACTCGAGTAAAAAGCAGCTGAATTTCTCTTCAAAAACAGAAAACATTAGAAGGTATTCTTTTTCCTCTTTTTTTTCTGTTCTCACAAGCATACATGTAAAAATAATCCATTAGAAAGATATTTTTTTTCACATCACTGATTTATGCCGCAAAAGTCTCCTGAGATTTTCGTTTGTTGTGAAACGATAAAATATCTGCCATTTTCTGAATTAAGCTTCTTTTTTCTTGATACTTCATTTTCGTTTTCATGAAAAATACATTTTACTTTTTGCTTGATTCTGTCTTTTTTTCCCGTTTTAACGATGGGTGTTAAATTCTCCCTTTATATTTTTTTCGCAATTTGTAAAATTGTAAAAAAATATCATATTGAATGACACGCAAATTAAAGTAACAAAAATATTTTAGAAGATCATCAATGAATGGTTTATAAAAAATCACCTGGTTTCTCACGTAAAAGAATAATGTACACGATTTTGTCAGGCATTAAATGTTACACCTGTTTAGCTTGCATTTTTTCATCTATTTTAAATTTCGATTTTTCAAGAAGTGTTATTCGACATCATATATAACTAATAACTAACGACCATGCCGAATTTAATCAATCAACTATTTTCAATAACACAAAAATTGCGTTTTCAGAACGTTTCTTGCTCCTACAGGCCTATTGGGAGAGTGGCGACCGAAATAAAATATAGCCTATCTTGCATCAATAGCTGTTGCCATCATTTTTTAATCAGTATTGTATTTCCTGATATTGCGTACCAATTTAAATCGCAATTTCGAACTTTATTTTTCTTTTTTAAGAATGTTTTATTCGCATTCCCCCCGTCCTTTTAAATTTCGATTTTTTAACGGAATGTTCTTAGAGGTAATTAATATCTTATAATTAACTACCGTGCCTAGTTTCATGTTTTTAGACCAGCCCGTAAATAAAAAAACCTCGATCTAGAAGGTTTTTTGCTTTTGCAGCCTGGATGTGGTCGTGGTTTTGAAATAAAATAGAGCCTATAGAAGCAGAAACTGTCACCAACATTTTGACCCAATTGTTTTTAAAATAGTTTGGTAATTCTTGAAATTGCATAGAAATTTCCATTTATAAACTTTTTTTAGAATGTTTTTATGCGTATTTTCGCCACTTTTAAATTTCGTATTTTTTAGGAAATGTTCATAAAAATTTATTCATATTTTATTAGTATTTAAAATGGCAAACCTCTCTAGGTCCTTCATTAACACAAAATCGTATTTTTAGAACGTTTTTTATCTCCTTTATCCCCTTTGGGTCAGTGGCATCGACATAAGCTATAGTCTGTTTTGGGCAAGAACTGTCACAATGATTTTGACGTCATTATTTTTTAAATCGATTCATTTCTTCCCGACATTGCTTAAAAAAACCGAATTTAAAACGTTTTTAGAACGCTTTTCGTGCATTCTCACTTCTTTTAACTATCGTATTTTTTTAGGATATGTTCTTAGAGACAATTTGTATTTTATAAATGTTTAACATGCCAAATTATATGTTTTTAGACCCTTCATTAACACAAAAGTCGCAGTTTTAGAAAGTTTGCTAGTGCTGTTGTGGCATCGGCATAAGATATAGTCTATGTTTCATTGAGAGTGAACTCCATCATTTGTGGTATCATTACTTTTGAAATCAGTTCGGTAGTTCCGGAGATTATCCACTACAAATGAAGAAACCTGTACCTCTTTATAACATACGTATAGATTGGGTTAAAATCAAGCACTATTGAGTTGCTACTATTGAGCACTAATCAAGCACTATAGGTGGTATTCCTTTCTTAAGAAAGATTATGTAGATCAAGTTTAGAGAATTGAGTAATTTTATATCCCCACACTATTTGGCCAAATCTGTTGCCACGAATGGACATGCAGATATAATAAAGCGATTTTTTGGATAAGTACAATTATAATTTTTCTATAGCAAGACATACCTATGACAAACCCGTTAGTGAAATATACGCAAGATGAATATTTGCGAGTTGCGTCACTATTGTTGTGGGTGAGTTATATACACATGTCATATGCATGCAGCATGTCCCCAAAAGTGACTAATGATTCCTGATTGATCAGATATGTATATGAATAAAGTACAATGAATCTGTGTTTTTCCTTTAAATTTATTTGTAGGAAATTTCCCACGCCTTGCATCCTATATAATTTCAAATTTTTGTTGCTTAACACAGTGAAAAAATATCATACTCGGAAATTGAACCCGGTTCATAAGTATAGCACACCGACGATTAACATACTGAACCACTTGGCATAAACCCCAGCCTGGTATTCCTCAATAGTACATGTTGGCAAGGCTGCAACTGCAGCACAAGATGGAATATGTTTTCGTGAGACGCCGACTCTGTGGCAAACACAAACAACCAATATATGACATCGTATGATAATGAGAAGTACCAGGGTAGGTATCGTTCCAAAGAGTTTAATTATAGAAAATCGGTGTATTATACCCATGACGCGGGATAGATTCCCGGCTTGGATATTTCTTCCTACATAATTAGCTATACGCTTTTTAAGCAACTAAATTTTTTAAAAAGTACAAAAATGTAAAAGTGCAATTTCCTGAAAAAATTATTTGGAACAACTTGATTAACAAGACTTTATTCTTTTAATTATTATGATCATCCCATTGTTTATTTATGTCTATCAGTTAAAAAATAGTTTTAAAAGAACATGAAACTATTAAACATTAGAGAAAGATGTTGCAGAAACTTAGGTGATATCGAGGAATAGCTACATTTTTAAAGAGGTATTAATATCTTATGTGTACATATAATTTGTGAAATATTAAACTAGACATTTTTTTCTGGGTCAAAAGCTGATATAATTTTTTAGATCGCATTTAAATAATAACGACAAAATTTAACCATTTTAATTTTTTACTGTTACAGTACTGCTGTGTTATGTATTACACTATTATTGTTATTATAAATTCCTATTCTTAGTGTTATAATGCTTCAAGAGTAAACTTGTTTAAATTATCTCAAACTCAGCTCTATAAAGGGTAGTATAAATGAAATTAGTGCTCACAGGTCAATTGATTTGAATATGTACGGTTGTTGTGCTTATTTAAATGGCTTTTATGAAAAAAATTACTTTTGTTTTTATTTACATTTACATTTTTAATACAGTCACGAACAAATACATTCCCCAGCTTAATAAATTTTAAACTTGAAAATAAATCTCTTTGTATTTTGAAAATTTCAAGGAGATTGAAATCTTTGTAGATTTCCAACTTATTGTTTAAACAAAAGTGACAGTAATTATTTAAACATATGCAAAAGTTTGTGACATTTGTTCTCTTTCTTTTCTTGTTTATTCTTTTTTTTTCATTAATTTGAATATATCTCATAAATCTGTTTCTCGTCTCAATTCGTTTCATTTATTTTATTTAAATTCAAGATGAAATTTCGCAAATTTATTTATAACGTCCGGGGATAATATATCGCAATTTACATAGTTGAAATTGCATTTTAGCATCTTGGGATCTCCTTGTTTACAACTTGTAAAAAACATAAACAAAGATAAATAGGATAAAAAAGAATTGTTTATATTCATCATGAATCATAAAATTTGTAGCTTTATTGGTATTAAATCTTGCTTATTGTCATTTTTAATTCAATAACTAGCGTTTTCTAAACATTTCACTAAAATTTCTAAAAATTAAAGAAACCTTTTTTAATAAAAAAGGATATATGTAAATTAAACTTACAAGTGATTTCAGTATTAGTTTTCACTTGCAGTAATGCAGAGTAAGATAATATTAGATCAATTAAGGTATTATGTATGTATCGAAATCTATTTTCAAGGAATATATTTCCAAAAATGAGTACTATTTTATCTAGAAAATAACTGTCAATGAATTCCTTGCATAAGGATTGATGATAATATTAAATATAATATCGAAGGAAACACTATAGAAAACTATTTTCTTGATAGAAAAGATTATTTGTGTTTATAATGGGTTTTCTAAGCAACTTATTATTTAACTTATTATCTAAAACAAAAAAATGTATGTATAATTTGAATAGTTGCTACAATTTTCCGTTATATTTTCATGAATAGATTATTTTCCATTTACAATCAAAAATATCTCCAATGTTAATACATTTGTATTACATCCATTTTCTGCTACAATGTAAAAGTAATTATTCGTAAAAATTATTCGATTCAAAAATTTGAAACAATAACTCGAAATTATTTGTAACATTTGCTGAAAATATGCACCGATTTCAAAAATTTACAGTATCGAAATTATTTTTAATATCTTGAGACTTCATTGTTTACAAGTTGGAAAAAGTATCAACAAAAACAACTGGATAAGAAAAGAATTTCTCTTTTCAAGGTGCATAAACGTCTCGGAATTACAAAAAATCTGGAACCGATATTTTTGCTCAGAAAACTTCAATTTGATAATAATATTAAAGATTCAATCGCCTTGAGTAATAACAGAGTTTGTAATATTTCTTTGAAATAAAAATATGGCGAGAAATTCAATTACAAAATTTATGATAAAACCGTACGACGGTGTTTTGTGTTCTCCAGTGAATAAAATAAGTACATTTATTAGAACCAATTGTTCTCTTTTTTAGTTTACGGTTGTTTCCTTTTGGTAAAAGTTTCTGATAGGCAGCAGTTTATAAACAGTTTACAACTTTTTGGCCAAAAAAATGGAATGTAAAGTTTTTTTTATAAAATGGGGTTAACTTTTATTTATTCTCAATTAACGAGTTAACGGCGACCGTTATTGCAAATATACTTGTAATAATGAGATAGTTCTATCACAAGTAGATAGAAATTTTTAAAAACTGCCGAACAGTAATATAAATAACCTTAAAGAAGTTGAATTTTTTCAAGATGCTTTTTTAGGATGAGCTTGATCGAAATCTTAATTCATGTGAACATGCGCACTCACATCGAAATCGATTAATATATACGAGTGCTGTCAAATTGACTTTTTAAAAAAATGTCACCCACATTAGAAATTCAAACTGCTTTATCCCAGACGTTTTTCAAGGTAAAGACAAAGCAAAAAATACTCCGGGATTCATCATTAATATAAATAGTTTAGAAAGAACCTTTTTTCAATTTCTAATTTTTTGTTTATGCATCATTATACATTTAAAAGATTTTTGACAAATTTAAATGGCCGACATTTTGAAACAAGATGGCGGCCAGTGAACTCGGTCAAGACATTGGTATGTACCATGAACACACGGAGTTATATCGAAGTCATTTTATAAATATGCGTACTAACGCATGACAATTTTCAGACAGTTTCAAAATGTTAGTTACACTGGAAATTGAAAGTGCTAAAACTCAGCCATTTTTCAAGATATAGATGAAACAAAAAAATGCCCTGGAATCTTTGAATCAAGGTTAAAACACAAAAGAAAAATCTTTTTCAATTTCTTACTTTTTTGCACCTAATTTTAAAATTTAAAAAAATAATATTCCGTCATTTTGAAACAAGACGGCGGTTGGAACTACTCGGTCCAGGCATCAGTATGTCCTACGTACGCACCGAATTTCATCCAAATCGGTGTATAAATACGCGTGTTATCAGGTGACGAAATCAAGATCATTTCAAATTGTAAGCAACACTAGAAATTAAAAGTACTATAACTCAGACATTTTTTAAGATACAGACAAAACAAAAAATGGTTTGAAATTTTGTATAAAGGTCAAATGCATAGAAGAAAATTTTTTTTTTAATTTCCCACTTTTTTGTACCTAATTTCAAATTATAATATTTTAAAAAATATTTAAATGGCCGCCATTTTTAATCAAGATGGCGGACGGAACTGGTTAGCAAAATCGGTCCAGGCTTTATTATGCACTATGTACACACGAAGTTACATCCAAATCGATTTATAAATACGAGCGTTATCACGTGACAAAAATCAGATCGTTTCAAATTGTCAGCCATAAGAAAAGTTCACAGTGCTATAACTCAAACATTTTTTAAGATATAGACAAAGTAAAAACTGTTCTAAAATCGGTGTTTTACGATCTAACACAATATTTTTCAACTTTTATTTTTTTCGCATTTACTTTTAAATTATTTTTTTAAATTTTAAATGGCCGCCATTTTGAAACAAGATGGCGGATGATGCTGGACAACGAACTCGGTCGAGATATTTGTATGTACATACTATGTACATACCAAGTTTCATTTATATCGGTTCATAATTACGTTAGTTATAGCATGACAAAAATCATATATATATATATATATATATATGGATATATACAGGGTGAGTCATAAATATCGAAACAATAGGCTATCTCCTTAAATATTGCCCTTAGACCCATACTTCCAATTGCAAATATTCATAAAGAAATGTGAAATTTTTGATAAGATAAATTGCGAGTCCATGGGGGGTCTAGTTGAAAAGTTATGAAAATTAAATTTTTATACGGCCCCCGTAGGAGAAAAATTCCAATTAGGAAAACTTTCCTTATTCAGTCCTGAATAAGACACAAAAAGTTGCATCTTCATATCTCCAAAATTCGCAAAGTTATAGCCGTTTAAAAAATTCATCAGGTTTTAAGGGATTAGACACAAATTGAAAAGCGCGCAATTCAAAAAACAATGTTACTTTAACAGTTCTAGAAAACGCGTAAAAAATATATTTCTTGAGTTAGAATTTTGATTTTTTTTCCTTTTTTGTGATGGTTAGCATTATAGTTTGCTAAGAAAATCACATTCTAAAATTTCTCATACAATTTATAAAAGTTTCATGTGGTTAGTACTGGTTTAAATGGGACAATCAAAAATCGTTATAACTCGTAACATTATTTATCGGGTTTCAATTTCTTTCTATTTAATTAAAGATGAAAATCTGATTTTAGTTTTGTTCCAAGGTTTTTTTTATATTAATTTTAAAAGTATTAAAATATTTATTGAAAAAATAATATAACTTTTAAAAAAATCATATTTTCAAAAACAAACATTTTTTCAAAAGTAAACATTTTTTCAAATTTGCCGAAACAAAAGTAATGTAAAAAAATCAAAAATGACGTGTTTCAAGTTCTTTTTTCTTTTAAAAATTCTTAACATTTAATAATTTAAAGACAAGAAATAGAGGATAAAAAATTCATTATGCAGAAAAACGTATTTTATTGTTTAAATGTCCGTCAGTTATTTTAAACTAGTTGGATGTGCCAATCCCAAAACTTTCTTCTATCTCATACGTACATTTTAATATAAAAAAAATAGTTACTCATTTTAATGCTTTAATAATTTTAATTCAATACCGTCTCTACACGAGCCGATGTACTATAGAATGATAGACAGATTTTTTTTCAAATTCAGGGAGGATCTACTTGCCTTACCAAAAAATAATCATATACAAAAAAATTAGTTCAGTTCTATAACTAACTACATACACTTTTATGCGGTGCATTATTGAATATGACATAAAATTTGCTATTGCAGCGCCCCCTTCCGGCGGATTTTTTTCAGATTCATGGCGATCCAACTAGCCATAGCCATACACTTACACAGAAAATTTTGTTCAATTCGTTGCATAACTTCATGTTCTTTTGATCGGTAAAATATTGAAAATGGCACAAACATCACGATTGCAGCGCCCCCTTCCGATGGATTATTTTCAAATTCAGGGAGGACCAACAGGCCATAGTCATACACATGCACAAAAAATTTGGTTCCATTCGATGCATAACTTCATGTACTTTTGGTCGGTACAATATTGAAAATGGCACAAAAATCGCGATTGCAGCGCCCCCTTCCGACAATTTTTTTTCAAATTCAGAGAGGACCAACTAGCCATAGTCATACACATACACAAAAAATTTGGTTCAATTCGATGCATAACTTCATACACTTTTGACCGGTACAATATTGAAAATGGCACAAAAATCGCGATTACAGCGCCCCCTTCCGGCGGATTATTTTCAAATTCAGAGGGGACCAACTAGCCATAGTCATACACTTACACAAAAAATTTGATTAAATTCGATGCATAACTTCATATACTTTTGGTCGGTACAATATTGAAAATGGCACAAAAATCGCGATTACAGCGCCCCCTTCCGGCGGATTATTTTCAAATTCAGAGGGGACCAACTAGCCATAGTCATACACTTACACAAAAAATTTGATTAAATTCGATGCATAACTTCATATACTTTTGGTCGGTACAATATTGAAAATGGCACAAAAATCGCGATTGCAGCGCCCCCTTGCGGCGGAATATTTCAAAAATGAAGGAAGACCTGCTTGCCCCAGCCAAAAACATTCACAAAAAATTTGGTTCAATTCTATTCATAACTTCATACACTTTTTGATGGTAGAATGGCGACATACACACAGACAGACACACAGACAGACACACAGACACACGGACAGACAGACATTTTGTAAAAACATGTTTTTTGGAATCTCTGACCCCTAAAACGTGTAAATCCGTCGAAAACCGGAAGTCGAAAAAAATTTCGATTACAATACTTTCTTCTATTGAAGATAGAAGAAAGTAAAAATGCTTTTTCTAAGATGCAGATTAAGTCTTTTTTTTTTTTTTTTTTTTTTTTTTTTAATTTACCTTTGACAACTTCAGGCTTTTTATCGTCCTCCAGAGGATGTTAAAAAATCTGTATTCTGGGCCCAGGAAGGGCCAGGACCGAGATGTTACTTTTTTCAGAAGACCCGCCAGACCGGGCCTAGCGTACTTTTCATAAAGGAGGAAACTACTTCATTCAACTTAGGTGCACTCTGGATGAAATTTTCAAACTCGGTCTCGACAAAACCCGTATTAAAATCACTGTCTCTTACTGACTTAATACGTACATAAAATAAATAAAATTCGGCTCAATCGAATTTTTTT
Source organism: Maratus speculifer (assembly GCA_964019185.1). NCBI lineage: Eukaryota > Metazoa > Arthropoda > Arachnida > Araneae > Salticidae > Maratus > Maratus speculifer. The sequence goes on from OZ025289.1 coordinate 12,726,609, forward strand.
ACGAAAAACATATAGATTTTAAAACTTTTATTTTACAAAAACAAAAACAAAAAACCTTTAAAATTTATTTTTTAAAATAGATTATTCAAAGGCTAAAAAAATTAAATACAATAAAACCAGTGAAAAATAATCTGCCTATGACGGAATTCTGTCTTAAACGGAAAATATGTTGATCCATGCAAAATAAATGCAATAGTACCTGAAAAGAAAATAAGCTCCAATTAGATCTTCTAGGGAGAGCATCTGTCTATAACGTATTTTTTCTTTCCTAAGTGATTCCGTCTTAAAAAGTTTTAGTGTATAACTTTTTCAGAGTCTCCAACACATGGGATATGGATTAACGATATTAAAATATAAGTGAATCATTTACATATAAATAGAGATTCATTGATAACATAAATATATTACAGCTTTTGGCTCTTCTTTAATAATAAAAAGTATAAATATAAAAAACTAAAAGCTATAAAAGAATTTTTTGGTCAGAACTTCTCCATATGAAGCATTTTTTTCCCACGCCGAATTAAACAAGTTGGAAATTGCACGTAAAGCGTAGCAAATGAGGTGCGTTCGTTGATAACGAAGTTTTAAAATATTCAGATCTTGCTGATATAGTAGAGCGTACTTTGGATACAGTTTGGTCGAAATCTTTGTGTTCCTCTAAATATGAAGGGAGTAATTTTTATTATACTTCATTAACGTATATCTTATTCATAAAATGTGAAGTAGCTTAATATAATTAACCCCTCCCCCCCAAACAATGTTTCCCCGTATAACATTATGTAGTGGAATACATTTGTGTGGCCCTGTAATTTAATAATAAATATTCTTTGCATCACAGATTGTACAAAATGTATTTTTTAATACATATTTCATAGATTCATGTCAATTCTGTTATATTCAAATGAGTGTAACACCATTAAAATGCATTTGAAACTTTTTTCCCCATTGACTGTAATGTAACGGAATACTTTTGATTGTCCCTGTAATTGATCAATGCGTCCGATTTTCATAACATTTGAAATGACTCGACAAAATTATGTAATAAATATACGTTTTAAATTTCAAACGATTAAAATGCATTTGAAACTTTTTTCCCCATTGACCGTAATGTAAAGGAATCCTTTTGATTGTCCCTGTAATTGATCTATTCATACGATTTTCATAAAATTTGAAATGACTCGACAAAATTATGTAATAAATATACGTTTTAAATTTCAAACGATTAAAATGCATTTGAAACTTTTTCCCCCATTGACCGTAATGTAACGGAATCCTTTTGATTGTCCCTGTAATTGATCTATCCATCCGATTTTCATAACATTTGAAATGACTCGACAAAATTATGTAATAAATATACGTTTTAAATTTCAAACGATTAAAATGCATTTGAAACTTTTTTCCCCATTGACCGTAATGTAAAGGAATCCTTTTGATTGTCCCTGTAATTGATCTATTCATACGATTTTCATAAAATTTGAAATGACTCGACAAAATTATGTAATAAATATACTTTTAAATTTCAAACGATTAAAATGCATTTGAAACTTTTTCCCCCATTGACCGTAATGTAACGGAATCCTTTTGATTGTCCCTGTAATTGATCTATCCATCCGATTTTCATAAAATTTGAAATGACCCGACAAAATTATGTGATAATTATGTATTTTAAATTTCAAACTATTCGGTTGGGTAGCTTTTGCGTTGTTATATGCGGACGGACAGACAAACAGACAGACAGACGGACAGATAGACGGACAGACAGACGGACGGACAGACAGACGGACGGACTGAGCGACAATAGGTGCTACGTATTTACATAATTACGAACGCACCTAAAAATTATGTAGAAATTTGCGACTGAACCGGGCTATGATTTAAACTATTTTCCAGACCGGTCCGGGTTATGATGTTGACATTTTTTCAGGCCACGCCGAACTTTTCCCCCTATGGGTCGGTTTGAGATTTGACCTAGATATTTCGACCCGGGCAGACGTCTGGTATACCGATTTAGCGTAACAACTATACGCTGCTATTTTATGTCCAAAGAAAAAGCGCTATCTTAAACCGATTTTTATCAATTTGCAATTTGTGAATGTTCCCTAACAAGCGTTAAATAACAGAAAAGAAAGCACAGTTTAGAGGCAGGGAAAAGTGGTGTAAGTCAGGAATTTTTGAGGATTTTGGGATTTAATATCTCTGTGGGAATTTTAAATACGGAGATGAAATTTGTTTTGTTCAATTTAGGAATGGATAAGGAATAATTTTCTAATTGGGAATTTTGACCTACGGGGACCGTATAAAAAATTAATTTTCGTATTTTTTAAATAGACCCCCCATGGAGTTGCAACTTATGTTATCAGAAATTTCATCTTTTTTTATGAATTTTTGCAATTGGAAGTATGGGTCTAGGGGCAATATTTGAGGAGATAGCCTATTGTTTCGATATTTATGACTCACCCTGTATGTCAACATTTGAACGGAGGGTGGTTTTGTGGTTTGGGGGGTCATGATCGGTGAAAAGATACCAAAATTTTCTGGAAGTGCTTTCCTCCGGACGGCTGCAATAGGTAGCTTTTTACTTTTTGTAATGAAAGCTACCTAAAACATAATGCATACGTAGAGAGAGAACTTTTATATGCGCAACGCCAGGTATTCCTATTGTATATTAAATTAAAGTCACATTCTTTGCGTTTTTCTCCGTCTATCTGCACTATTCTGAAAAGATAGTCTGTCGTATAGCTACATGTTTTGCCAAGAATGTACATAAATGTATGAAAATATGCGAAAAGACATAGAGTTTTCTCAATAACTAGTTGGTTTTAAGATTCTGTAAAATTATCTCTCAACAAGAAGTAGTGGCTCTACATGTGCAGACGCATGCTCAGATTAGTGTATATGCCCAAAATATGATAAAATACATTTCAGAACTTGACAATACTAATCGGATTGTTTTCTGTAAGATGTTTAAAATAAGCCAATAAACATGACATTAGCGATAGTGTCAGACTGGCCAAGATATTTGGCGTTGTGGTTATTTCCAATGTTTCAATCAATAAATTTATTGCCAAAATGTGACTGCGTTCTTCAAGTGGTACACTTACTTAAGTATATCAATAAACAAAAGTTCAGTATTGGTAAAAAAAAAAAAAAAATCTTCTTAATTTTTTAAATAAAGCAAAAAACGGCCTTCAAGATTAAAAAAAAAAAAAAAAAAAAAAAAATACATTTTTAATTTTTTATTTCCTCCTACGATTTTATAGAATTTTTTTCGTAATTATTTTACGCTTTTTTGTTATAAATAGAAATGTATATAGAAGTATGAAAATGAAAATAAGCTTTATTTATTTTGTTGAAATTATTCGGCAAAGTAAGTACAATTTCTTTTACTCAAAAAACTATTTCAGCTAATAGAAATAAAAATAGAGAAAACTCTTCTTTTGATTAAATTTTTCTGCTGCAAAAAACAATTTCATTATTTTCATTTTTTGAGTTATTATTAGCTTTTATTTTATTTTTTTAAGGAAAAGTTGGAAGACAATAATTAAAACTCTTTTCGCAAATATTTGAGCAAATAGGGTGTTGGTCACTAATGGATTTTTGAAGCATATTTTTGCTGTATTAAATCAAATGTAAATTTTATAAGACCAGAAAAATAAAAACTTAATCACTTTCATTTGAATTTGTTATTTTTGAAATAAAGTTACGAACTTAAAATTTTTTAAAATAATTATTGATCGATAATACAACTAATAACTATAAATCTGGTTTATGTATTAAAAAAAAGATTTAGCAAAGAACTGGGATAAACAAGAATTAAAAGAATCCTTCTTTATTGCAGAAATTGATGTTCGTTTAAAAATATTTTTTTTGCAGAAGGGCAAAAAATTGATTTAAACTCAGTGTTTATCTTAGAAATTCGATGTTCACCTACAAGATAGAGACGTGATTGACATTACGTGGGAACCGTCATGTGCTGCCATTTACAGATATCTGGCAGAAAAGGAGTTGCAAAGTGCTAAATACCTATTTGCATTTATTGTCAAATGCCTCTTTTATCATTTAAAGTCTGTGTAAGCATTAGGACTTTTTAAAAATTAGTTTAATATGGGGCAGAGAACTCTTCTTTTATGTAAAATAATATGATGAACTCGATTTTTTATTTCACATGCCAACTTCATCATCTGAGTTCTTTATAATTTTTAATTGTTTAATATAATTGTTCAGTATTATATCATGTCTTTGCTTACTGCTAATTAATTCGACAAAAATTCAGCAAAGTATTAAAGGAGCAATATATTATACATTTGATAATTGTTACCCAAAAATGCAGACGAAAAAAGTTTAACTCCATCCATAAGAGTTTATTCATATGGCTTCAATGTTTAACTTAATTTAAAAAATGTACATGCACATTCAGCGTGTTCTGAATCGAATATCAGTAACTTCACATAATTTAAAATATTAAATTTTAATTTAATTTTTTTTTCTGTTTTTTATTTATCTTATTTATTTTTTTCTCTAAGAATTGCTTCCCCATCAGTCTTTACAGAAGCGGTTTTCCGTGTTCCAATATGACAGAAGGTGCTCTCTGTCAGGAAAGTAAATTTAAAAAAAAAATCAAGATGTATCTTCTTATTTTAAAAAAATTATACAATCAGAATGAAAATGCAAAATTTTTAAAAATTGGAGCTTTTTTTGTGTGATTTGAACAAATAAGCCTGTGTTTATCTTCTTCAGGCCACAGGATTTATTCAAGTATTTTCGTAATTTTCGTTATGAAATTACGAGGGTTGTAAATTAATTTGTGGCAACTTAATCTTTAAACTCTTAGAAATGCGGGTATGGGCAATTAGGATATGGGAGTGGTGAGGTGGTGCTGTTGTCGATGTGTAGAGTGCAAAAAACAGTTAATCTGCCTAGAAGGGTAGTTGTGTGGCGTTCAAGTGAGGAGTTTCGTTTCCATTGCTCTAAAGCATGTTTTCAAAAGGTGATCAGCGGTCGTGGCTTAAAATCGAGGTTGTTCGTAGCAAGAATGCAACAGGATGCTATCGAAGATTAATGCAATCCTGTGGCACAAATGCTTTACCTTATAGGATTGTAGCACGATGGGTTCAAGCATTTCGTTCGGGTCGGAATGAGACTGCGGATTTGCAACGAACAGGTTGGACCTCATTCCTCAACACCATCCCTACTCACCCGACATGAGTCCTTGTGACTTCGATCTGTTTCCGAAGTTTAAGGAACCCCTCCGAGGTCACCGATTTCATGACGTTTCATCTGTACTCCACGCAGTAGAGCGCTCGGTTGCTCACATCAACAATCAACACTTTACCAGTGATCTGCAACCACTTCCCAACATTTGGCAAAAAGTTGTAAGCTTTTCTGATGATTACATAGAAAGAATGTAACGCAATTGTACTTGTAAGTTCATTAAAAATTGATATATCCCTATGTTTTCATTGCTTAATTTGCAGCTGTCGTATATTAACAGTCTAAGAAATAACTAATAATTAAGAAAGATTAATAAAAAAATATTTTGTGCTCAAAAACTGATGAGATGTAGGGTCTCAATAAGGGTATTTTGGCAATTTCTTAGAGTTTTTTCATATTGTTTTATTTTCTTGCATTGCAGAAACATTTCAAAACATAAAATAAATAATGTAATAATTTTTTATTACTAATATCGTTTTCTACAAATGGTATCTTAATGCACAGTAATATTATTTACTCGTTTACATTTTTGTATATTTCATACATTTCTGTTGAAAGTCATCTTATGTAATTCTTAAAGAAATACGTTACATATTAGATAAAATTCATAAATTTAATCTAGATCGATAATTTATGAATTACCATATATGACACTGAAATTTATGTTACTCCTGATGAAAAACAACGGAACAAAATTTATGTAAACGTATCAGCATAAGATTCTGATTGTTATATTTATACACGCATGTAACTAAAAATGAAAAATGAACTTTATAAGACGTTAAAAATATTATCTTTTATAAGAGATTCTGTAGCGTAATATCCTGCTCTTATTTGGCTTGACAATTTTTTTTGTTTCTGATAGAACATTTCAATCTACACACATTTACATCATTTCAATAAGAGAACACAACCTCGACTCCATTGTCTGCTGTTTATTCACGAACAATAGCTTCTGCATGTTCATTAAAACGCGATGCTTGAAATATAATTAAAGTCTCTCATTAAAGTTTCTAGAATGACGGAGTCCTATGCCTTCGAATTCTAACAAAAGTTGTTGAAACGTTTCAGCATTTGTCAACTTTAAAGCAAATTTATTGACTGAAGTTTTCTTTTGTTATTTAAATTCAAGATTTGATATTTCAGTAAGTTATTGTAATGTGTAAGTATAATAATTATCCAAATTTAATTAGATTATTATTTGTAAAAAATTGTATATATATATATATATATAAGTATATTGCACTAATACTATTTTTTTATTTTCATTTAAGAGATTATATGTTTCATGTTTATAGTATGAAAGAAAATATATTCGAAACTTTTCAAGTATTTTTAGTTTAAAATCAAAACATAAAATGGTTTGAAACCCTTTTTTGTGTAGTTTTTTTTTTCATACTGAAACTTCAGAGAGGTTATTTTCTATCATAATATAATCACTTGAGGAAATTAAATTTCGCTAAACTCAATTTTTAGCGATTGAATTTCCCCGATTGCTATTAACTAACGGTTTATAATGAGTAAAATTCTTTTAAAGGAAGACTTTTTTTTAAGACTTCTGAGAGAGGAAAATTATGCCCAGATGCTAAATATTTTAAGCTTACTGAAAGGCAATTTTATTGGATCCGAAACAGATTTCGAACCAGAACTCAACACCTCCTTTGCGATCTTATTTCTACAATGTCTTTGCTGTTTTGAGGCAGTTAACATTCCCCAAAGCACTTAGCGGCAAGTGTACAGTGGCGTGTTTTGAATGGCAATTTTCCTGGCTCTTAACCCCTGTTCAAGAAATGCTCTGTATACTTTCAAGTATTATACAACGGTGTACAAAATGATAAAACGATCATTTAATTAGCTACTAATAAATATACTGACATTAACCATTAACCGGAATCGTGGGTCCATTTTGACCGGAGAAAAGTTGAATAAAAGTTGATTTATATCGTACATGAAACTTTGTTCAATGCACTTATAATCCATCTAAGTGATACTTTCAGTAGATTCAGTAGATCTGAAGTATCACCAGTGTTCTGAATGTTAATGCTATTAATTTGTTTTGCAATTAAAAATTTTTGCTGAGCACGAAAATATTTACTTGAGACCTCATAGCATCCAAACAAAGACAGTTTTCTTTCTAGACAGAGATAATTAATGCACTATAAAAGCTACTTCAAAACGTTTTCTAAAACTACAGGCAGCTATTAAAAATATTTCTTATAAATTCTTCTTTAAATTCGAAAGCGAAATTCTGTAAAGTACTTTAATGATAAAGGAACGCTTTTCGGATTCTTGGGTGACTCGGAAAAGGTTGCTGAATAACATCTTCCATTATTATAGTACGTTTTCATAAATTAAAAATCATCTAATATCTTTTATTGTAGACATTAAACTTTATTTCATGATTGGAAATAACTTTGACTTTAGGTTTTGTTTTAAGATTTTTTACAGACGAATGTTAAACGCGGACACCAAAGTGGTTTGGATAGTTAATCATGTGTGACATTTATTATTGCTCTTTATATACTATATATCTTGGTTCAAATTTCCTTTACTACCATTCTTTTGCTTTCGGAAAATCAACTTTCCTAATTGTTTCGAAAGAATTCCCGTCCCTCTTTTAGATTTTGCAATACAGTGAATCTCGTTAAGACGGATAGTCAAGGATAAGCGTTTTCTGGCTTCGAAAGTCCATTGTAACAGGAGTTCATAAATCTGGCGTATTATATTACAGTAAAAAATCTATTTATTACGTATATCCACTGTTATATTTCTATATTTTAATACTTCTTAATCCTACTCTACCTATAATTTCTAACGTATTCATTTGAAAATAGAACAAAAAAATGCGCAAAAGAATAAAAATACATTTAAAATTTTACTCTTATTTTCGCTAAATAAAACTAATTTAAATAATTGAAATTTATAAACCACCACAAGCTTCAGAAGAATTCGGCTAACAATTAGAAAACGTTAGCCATAAATCCTAGTAAGCTCGTGCTAAAAAAATAACATAAAATTGCGACACTAATTGCATCTTTCAATCTAAATTCCTCAATTGATTCTGCAAAAAATCGAACTATCGCTTTTTTATTATCTGTAGCAATAACAGCAAACAATAAGACCGTTTGATGATTATCATTTATATCACAAAGAAAGGCATGAACGGATAGATATCAACTATCTGGGGCATTGGGTAAACACTACAAAGAATCTCTTGCGGAGATTAAAGACTATTTACTAGCCAATAGTAATGAATTGTTAAGGAATAAGTTTCTATTAAATTTAATGGTATGTATATGGAATAAGATAATCAAAAATAACTTTTATTTAAGGTATTCTCTCGAGTTTAAAATATGAATAGAAACTTCACGTATTTATATTATACTTTTATACAATTAGTTGGGTTCCTGTATCAGATTGGGTATTCACACTTTAGTCGAACTCGACGCGTGGTTCTGATTGGGAAATTTTTTTTCTTTGCGGATCGGGTTTCAGTTTTTTTAACTGTTTCGGATATTGGGCGGTTTCGAATTGATTCTATTTCTAAAGAAAATATCTGGAATATTATTTTCAGGTGGACAAAAATATTTGAAAAAATTAATAAGTTTATGTATGTTTATATTTTTAATGAAAGATAAAATTGATATTTAAGGTAGAATTACAATCCGTTGTTCCATATTTTTAAATCCATTTATTCGTTGCGTTAGACAGACTGTGCATTTTAATTATAAATCAACTGAAATCGAACGACACGGTCTGATTAAAATAAGTCTGTGTATAGAGTATTTAGAGGGTGTATTTTAGTCAAAGGACTTATTGTCTCTAGCACAATTAGAACCATTTGTGAAATATGTGTTTATCATAGCTAAAATATTTTTGCTTGAAGAATGAAATCCAGTATTTAATTAAAGAAGATATTGTATTACCAGAAAAGAAGTAATGTATATATTCGATAGAATAGGTTGTTTATTTTTAATCATCAGCCTTGAGCTTTCTATTAAACATATATTTTTAAAGTTAAAAAAATTATATTATTTCAATTTTTATATTTTATTTTTGTCTTTTTTTTAATTTTTGTGAATTTTTATTAAAATGGTGGCAATCGGATTTCTTCCATTCTTGTAAAGAAAAGAGAAAATGGATTAATTTTATCCTTATCGATGCTATTTTCTGCTTTCAATTAAAAAAAGACAGAATCACTTCAGGTTTTTTGAAACAGTTAATTTTCAACATTTTCTATTCCTATTATATTAATAAAACGTCAGGATAATTGCTTCACAGAAATGAAAGAATTATAAGAAAACATCATGTAATATTTAAAAGAAAAGTGATATTTTCTTTGATAAAATTGATATTTTCTCATAAATGTGTCGAAAAAGCATGAATTTCTGGAACTTGCACTCGTATGTAGAAATTTTCGTAACCAAAATCAAAAGTGTTTATATGTAAATGTCTAACGGATAGACGTGACTTAAAAAAAATTGTAATTTCTTACTGTGTGTAAAAATATTTTGAAAGTAGTGAAAAAGGCGAAAGGTAAAATAATTAGTGAAATAATTTTTGATGATTTATCGTTCCGTAGTATTGTAGCATTGAATGTAATGTAGAAATGAAGCTTCAGTTGATAATTTTATCATATTTACTTATTTTGATTAGATTTTACTCAATATGTTTATAAATAAAGTTTTTCAATAATTCGGATTATTCGAAGTTTAAGAAAATAGTTTTTTTTAAACTTTAGATTAAAGTAAAATTTGTTTTAAGATGCGGCTTCACTGATGGTTCATGTATCTCTTGTTGAAATCTATTTTGTATGTTTATTATAAATAAATGTAATAATTCTTTTTTTTCTGACAGATTCTGTCCGTAAAATTCGGTGAATGAAATTCGGTAAAATACCTCTTTAAGATGAAATTTGTTTAATAACATGCATCTTAATTTTAAAATTTGTTAATGCATAAGGAAAAGTAGATATAAATGTGAGTTAAGTTACATTTTTATCAGGAGGCTCATGATTCTTTTACGTTGGTGTAAAAAATGTTAATTTTTTTCCTCTGATCATGCATCAAAGCTATGTTAGTATTTTCTTTTTGATGTTGTTATTTATTGTTCGTATTTTTTCAGTTAATTTGAACACTCTTACAGTTTGCGACATCACAACAAAATCTAATGAGGTAAATTTGTATTGATTGAACTAATGAAAATACAACATGTAGCAACATGACAAACAAGATTTTTTTCCTTTTAAAGTTGATAAAATATTTCAGTAACATACACTGCATAAACTAGTTTTAAAATAAAATCCTAAAAATCAAAATTTCTGTCTTTTATTAGCATTGGAACCCCATGATGTGCGGTTAATAAATATTGGTTAACGCATCTAATTTAACAAAATGTCATTGGCATCAATTAATTGTTAAGAACTGCCACGTGTACCAATTTCAGCATTTCGTTGATAATTCATTCAGTAGTTTGTTTCATAAGAAAGTGTCGGCATTTTAATTAAAAATTCGCTGAAATTGAACAGTGCAGCCTCGTTAAATTAAGCAGGTGCGTATCCGGTTTTCAGCATGCTATATATTTTCGCGGAAGAAATTTATTGTTTCCGACAAATATAGATCGGTGTTTCGAAATCGAGTGTTTGAAATTTGCTCCAATATTTTTACCTTCACAATGGAAGAAAGTATTTATTTTAAAGAAAATTTAATGCATTATTTAATGATCAACAAGAAAGTTATGTTTATTTAATTTACAAAAGTGTTGCATAAACTTTCAATCTGGTCTCTCAATTGAATAAAAAAAGAATTTTCTCGAGATGTTCGGACTATTTTAACTCTCTAACGGACAATGGTTTGTCTGTGAAACTAAAAGGAAATAATTATGAAATGCAACCGTTGCACCAGAATTTTAATATAAAATTTTTTCATTTGTTATATAAGTGAAATGGCGCTTTTTTAATTTTTGTAAATCAATTTCTTCATAATTTCTGGTGTCATTCAACATTTCACTTCGCATTCACATCACACTTCAACATTTTAGCAAAGGAAATTTCGGTTGTCAGTTTAGTCTCCAATCAATAATTTGAAATTACACCAGAAATTTCGAAAGAAGAAATTTTCAATTTATAAATGTCTCTTATTTACTAATGTATAAAATGCTATTCTTTGTTTCTCGTACAAACTCAAAATTTCTGAAAAAATGCGGCCAAATTAGCAGTCCTGATGGAAGTTGTTTGTTCTCTAAATGATTAGTGTAATTCTGGCATTTACTGCTTGTTTGATTGGTTTACATTTTAGGATTGTGTATTATTCAAGATTATAATCATTCTTGGCTATTCATTTTAGCAAATTTAACGGTATTTCATGAATTATCTTTATATATAAAAATCTTCTGTGCGTGTGTATGTAACTGAACTCCTCCTAAACGACTGGACCGATTTTAATGAAATTTTTCGTGTGTGTTGCGGTGGATTCGAGAATGGTTTAGATTCACATTTCATCGAAATTCGTTCAGAACTCCGCCCTGGCGACCAGTCTGGTCTCCAGGTCTTAGGATTTGGTGATTGACTTTTTTGTAAAAGGCTTTTAATAATTTTTACCCTTATATTAAATCAAAATATTTTTCATTTAATGCAAAAAAATAAGGTCTTGGAATTCTTCCCCATTTGTAAAGCGCAAAAAAAACCATCGCCAAATTACAATTTGGCAAAATTGATAGATGGGATAATCAAGTTAATTATAATATGCAACCATACATTTAAAAATACTTAGGTATTTAGGTTCCGTCGACCAATTCCGCCAAATTGTACAAATCGCCATACTAATTGAATCTGACATTCACGATCATCCATTATTGTCATTTAATCTTATAGTTTGGCGATCATTTTATGGTTGACGGGAAAAAAAACAGGTTATTGAATTCTTCCTCATTTGTAAAGCGCAAAAAAAAAAAACATCGCCAAATTATAAGATTAAATGCCAATAATGGATGATCGTAAATGTCGCATCCAATGACATTAAATGTTATACACCTGTTTAAAACGTCATTAAGTGATTTTTATTTCGGCTTTTTATTTGTATTTTTATCAATATTTTTTCTATTTGTTTGTTTTTTCATTATTTAAAATGAAATTTATGTGAATATGAATAATTTGGCTATGAGATTGGTGATTTGTACAATTTGGCAAAATTGATAGATGGGATAATCAAGTTAATTATAATATGCAACCATAAATTTATAAATACTTAGGTATTTTGGTTCCGTCGACCAATTTCGCCAAATTGTACAAATCGCCATACTAAAAGCCAAATTTTACATATTGACATAATTTTTATTTGAAATCAGAAAAAAAAACAATTAATTAGTAGAATATTAATAAAAAATCCAAATAAAAAGTACAAAATAAATCATCTTTATATATATCAATCTTTTGTGCGTATGTCACTGAACTCCTCCTAAACGATTGGACCGATTTTAATGAAATTTTGTGTCTGCGTTCCAGTGGATTCGAGAATGGTTTAGAATCACATTTCATCGAAATCGATTCAGTACTTTTTAGTAATTAGGCAAAAACTAATAGTTAGTGATTTTTCGCTAATTAAAAGTGTTGAATAAGTTCGATGAATAGACTGCGGACGGAATGTCCGAGCGATCTAAGGCGCCAAATTTAAGCTCAGCTTCTTTAAGAAAGAGATCGCGTGTTCGAACCCCACTCCTGTCAAACGTGTATGCTTTACAATAATATTTCCTGTATTATAATTTTGATTAACCAACTTCAGAAAATCGTTAACTTTTAACTAAAAAGAGAAAAATTAACTTTTCTATGAAAAATTGAACCAACTTCAAAATATACTAAAGAGTGAAAAATAATTTCCTTACATAATTGAAATAAGAAATTAAATTAGAGTGTAGTGTTTATCGTGCATATTACCATATTTACGTACATTTATTTGATTTTCTGGAGTTGGTGCCAAGAAGGACAACGTCTGTCGGTGACAGGACAACGTCTGTCGGGTCCGCTAGTTGTTTTATATAAAGCGCTCATAACACCATTGTCATTTTCAGATATGTTGTATTTTATTTTTCTTGGTATTATATGCAAAATCAAACATATTGCTATGAATGGTTCATATAGAAAAGGTAAATGAATTTGCATAATATAAATACATTAAAATTTGCTATGGTAACTTTTCTTTATAAACTTTTAACAAAGAAATGTTGACACGCTGACAATATAAAGCATGTTAAATTTATTTCATTAAACTTCAGTCACATTTTACATGTTAATAAACGTAAAGCGTTTATTTTACCAAATATCATTTAAAATCAAAGCAATTCACCGAAGGTACCAGGTGTACCAGTTTCAGTACCAGTTGAATAATTTATTTACTAGGATACTGCTTGAGAAAGGCCTAAGTATGTTAATTATTACTTAATGATGCTGACTGTTTGAACCAATTCCATAAATAGGACATTTACAGTACGCAATCAGTTTTCATCAATGAGATTTACTGCTTCAACGTTCAATTAGAACCATTCATTTTGAATTTTCCTTTACTAAAATGTTTTTACAAGTACGATGAAAGCAGGTATTTAATTATAAAAATAGTTAATGCTCGTTGAACATCGAGTATTTATTTACTATATATACAAAGTCCTAATGAAATCAATTCGTTTAAAGATGTTACTGAATGACTAATAATGTGAATAAAACTTATCAAACTCTCGAATTCACGGTATATAGTATATAATTCTTATTATAAAATGTATAGTGTATGATTTTAATAAATAAATAGAGAAACATGTAGGCAGGTAAGCACAGTTTAAGCACAGGGGAGGCCATCTGCATGTCAAAACGAATCCAAACTTTGTTTTCCTCAACAGATATAATGAGAGACACATATAAAAAGACAGAGATATCCATGAAACGAGAGAAATAAAGAAATGGCGATTATGAGACAATGATAGAAAAATAGATGGGGGGAATAGAGACATTTGTAAAAAATTAAACAAGGAGACAGTGATGCATACCTAAAGAGATAATCAATTAAAGGAAAAAGTGTAAAGAGACTAACAAAAACAGAGAATTAAAGAGACAAATGGAAAAAAGAGACACAGGTAAAACAACGTATAATAAGACAAAGAAACACAGGCAAAGAGTTAAGCAAATAAAGAAACAGAGATAAAGAAACATATATCGACAAAGAGAGAGACGGAGCTAAAGAGATAACGAGTAAGATATAAACAGAAAGGGTGTAATAAAGAGACGCAAATATATTGTAAAATAAAGAGAGACAGAAATAGAAAAAAACACGGATTAAGAGAGAGAATGTATAAAAATGAAAGAATAGACCAGTGAATGAATCAGTAAAATGAATTGATGAAAATGTATAAAAATGCAAAAATACAACAAAATGAAGATGCATGAATGAATGAAAGTGAATGAATGAATAAATTAATGGGTGTAAAGGAACTAATAAATGAATCATTGAATGTATTTAAATAAAAATAAACGGAAATGAATTAATGGATTAATGCTGACACGTTTAAAAATAAAATAACAACTATATAAAAATTAAGTTTTTATGAGTGATTCATATCAAAAATATCATTGTTGAAATACATTAAAATTTGTTAAACATATTTCTATTAGTTTATAATACATTTGAACAGTACTAAATTAAAAAGAACAAGACTTTTAACCATAAATTCAAAATTATTCTAAAACAAAATTTATCCAAGAAAATAGAACACCTTTCTTTACTTTTTCTAGAAACTGAAACTTAATATATATTTTTTGAATCTTTATAACATACTAAAAATTTTCACTAACATTGAAATTGTGTCACGTGTTTAATAAATGTTGTCTAACGCATATATTTCAACAAAATATCATTTCAAATCAATTCAATCATCAAATATGCAACGTGTTTCAATTTCAGTACTGAACGGATATATTTTATCTACAAGTTCGCTGCGTAAGAAAGACTCGGCATTTTGATTATAAATTAACTAAATTATAACTATGTGGTTTGGTTAAATTAACTCAGTGCATGTGGTGCTTACAGGGCACAATCAATTTCCGCCCAAGAAATTTATCGTTTCAGATGCAATTAGAAACTTGTTTAGAGACTATGTGTTTTGTATTTCTAATTGTTCAAATATTTTTACTAGAGCGAAGAAAGAAGATAGTAATTAAAATAGTAATCAACATAAGTTTTAATGATTGGCAAAGAACTAATATAATATAAAAAAATTCTTAATCGAAAATTCAAAGTAGTGTAGACAGATAATAGTGTTTATCACAAGGAACAAGTGTTTTTAAATAGGACCCGGGTCGAAAACAATTTGTTTTGTTTAAAGGTAAAAAAGATATGTCTCACCCCAAGCCAAAAATAAATGGGTTTTGAGAACTTTAGTAACAAGGATAATATTATTACAAAATTTCCTGCAGGGTAACTTTTCTTTATGATTATCTTGTTAAATGCATAACAAGAACTAAAATTGACTCCAATTAGGGTCTACAGTACATTGAAATAATATTTCCGTAATTTAGCATGTTGCCACATGTCTACTTTTGAATGCTGTCTATAAAATTTCTCTAGAAATTTATCTGCTTATCAAAACTAACCCAAAATTTGTTTTTCTCATTAGGAATAACACAGCATGACGTCCAAAATAAATTCCACACACTTCAATTAGACTAAATAAAAATTTTCATAAAATACGAATAATTAGTTTCAGAGAAATTATTTATTTTAAAAGGAACCAATTTTAAGAATTGTATCCAAATTGAAGTTTGCTTTTCGTTTGTTGAAATGATCCAGAATAACTATGACATTTCTAATAATGCATTAATTCTTGCCAATAGCACTGTTTCATTCGCTTAATGCATTTCGACTATTGCCGGTCCAAAAGTTTCGATAAAATGATCTACATATGCTTTTTTTTCAAATTATGCTTTTCTGTACATCGCAGATATATCTTTAAGATTATTTGTATAATCTCGAAGAAAAGTGAAACCATTCACAGATTCAACTAATTCCTATTAATACTTAATATTTAAAAAAAGTGTGTGCAAATAATATTTTTCGAGTAATTCCCTTTATTTAGGAATGAAATCAATAATCCATATTTTTTTATCTGGTCATACGGAAATATTTATCTTCAGGCGGTTTATGTTTGGTGAAACATCCTTTATGAATCATATTTCAGAAATACTTGTACAAATTTAATGGAAAAATAACACTTTTGACAGAGCGGTTTACTTTCTATCATTTTTATATGTTTATGGAAGGTATAGATAATGTATGAGCATTTTTAGCTTACCATCTCAATTAATCGTGAGAAAATATATATTTTCAGGTAACGTCCTTTAGATATTTTGTTATACACTTCAATAAAGACTTTTAATAGTCATTTAGACCTTATTTATTCACTTTTAATAATGACAGATGCTATCTGGGTGATTCAACTATTATTGTCCCTAGTGTAGATAAAATATGTGTATTACGATGGCTTGATGTGGAATATCAACACCTAATCTCTTAGATGCCTATATGCTCACTTCCAGAACCGTTGCTGCGATATTAGCATATTTTTAAAGAGAAGATTAAAAGCGGGGCTATTATCGTTTGGACTCGTGATCATAACCTCATTGCATGCTTTATCCACTGTCACAAATCTAGCCTTATAAGCTTCAAACTTGAGTTTCATCCTCACCCCTTCTGTTAAAAACACCTATAAAAATAGGTCTTTAAAATTTCACCTCTCCCTCCAAAACTATGTTAATAAAGCAGCTAAAGTTCTGAAATTGAGCATATAGCATTCTAAGACATTAGACTTCGATATTCCAGATCAACCATCATAGAACAAATATTTTATTTAACACTAGTATTTCACAATATGCCCTCACATCTTCACTCACAAATATATGGTATTAGTTTTCGTATCAAAATTTAGTAAGCAGCTAAACATTCTTCCCGTAAGTAAATATCTTTACAACTCTGATACACATTTCATATTTTAGCAATATAAATTCCTAAATTTAAAAGGACTTAATTCCTTCAAACATATTTTTAAATAACTGCGAGGCAATATTTCTCTACAGCAGACTTATAACTTTGATAAAGCGTCTTAATAATTTTCTTTGGGAAATATTTTCATAGCTTAAAAGAAAAATCAAACATTTCACAACGTCTAATTTCCATCAATCTTATATAGTTACGGAAAGTAT
The DNA here is from genome assembly GCA_964019185.1 of Maratus speculifer. Classification (NCBI taxonomy): domain Eukaryota; kingdom Metazoa; phylum Arthropoda; class Arachnida; order Araneae; family Salticidae; genus Maratus; species Maratus speculifer. The sequence continues at coordinate 12,744,055 of OZ025289.1, forward strand.
GCGCGTATTTTAATTTTCCAGTAATTCTCGTCCTAAAGACGTCATTTATGAAAACATTTTAGCTAATCACGAGAAAATATTGCTATTGAGATGACTTTAAGTTTGTTGAAACATTCTTTCAGAAATAGTTGAATGAATTTAACGGGAAAACGAAACTTTTCGGAGAATCAACTCGTTTCTAATTATTTTGATATTTACGAAAAATGTTGGGAATTATCTGAAACTTTAGCAGTCTCACTTCTGGTTATCAATTACTTAATTCTAATGTTTTAGTTTTCTCAAAATAAACTTAGCAACCTAGCTTTCGAATCGAAATATTTGGTTACACTTTCACAACTTGTAATATCCCATAGCTTCTCTGCCAATTTAGATTGAAGTACCCCCCCCCCAAATAAGATTGTGCTACGCAGAGCAAAGCAAAATCTGACATATGGCAACCATACTACAATACAACATAAGAAATATATATAATAAAAAGTTCAAAACAGATGTATAGAAGCCTTGTCATAATAATTATATTAATAAAACATATATATAATAAAAAGTTCAAAACAGATGTATAGAAGCCTTGTCATAATAATTATATTAATAAAACATATATATAATAAAATAATTCACAACAGATGGATAGAAGCCTTGTTATAATAGTAATATTTAAAGCATTGAAATATAAAGATAAAAATACTAAATAAAACACAAAAATATTTCACAACAGACAAAAAGATGCCTTGATATAATTCTGGATACCAAATTTAACGTAAAGTAATGCCCCAACTAGATAGTCTTAGTACAATTAACTAGTCTGGATAAACCATCAGCATTTTTTAACTGTGGACCAGGGCAATGGGAAATAGTTATATTGTATCTTTGTAAAGATAATGCCCATCTTTGTAATTTTGCAGACTGAGGTGCTGATTTCTGTAAATATATTAAAGGGTTATGGTCAGTTATTAATTCAATTGCGGCCCCAAACACATAAACTTCAAATTTCTTGATTGACCATACCACTGCGTAAGCTTCACGCTCAATAGTTGACCAGTTTTGTTGTGTCGCTGTAAACTTTTGACTGGCAAAACTGATCGGATGTAAATTTCCTTTCTCATCTCGTTGCGACAAACAGGCACCTACACCATAGGAACTGGCATCACACTGAATAGTGTAAGGCCTTTTTGGATCTGGCGTATAAAGTTTAGGAGCTTCACACAACAACGTTTTCAAAGTTTGGAACGCTTTTTCTTCGACACCAGACCATGCAATGATCTCTGGCACTTTCTTTTTTGTCAAGTTAGTTAAAGGCTTGGCAATTTCTGCGTAATTTTTTATGTAATTGCGATAATAATTAAACAAACCAAGAGCACTTTTAAGAGATGTTTTGGTTTTAGGCTATTCTATCGCTTCGATGGCACGTAACTTTTCCGGTTCTGGTTGATGTCTACCACCTCCTATGACATGCCCTAGATATTTAATTTCTGTTTGGGCAAAAGAGAATTTTTTAACATTTACGGTGAACTTCAATTCAGTTAATTTAGATAGAACAGCGTCTAAATGTTTGATATGAGTATCCCAGTCACTTGAAAAAACAGCAATATCATCCAGATATGCTTTGCAATAATTACGGTGTGCACCCAGAGCATCGTTGATTGATTTTTGGAACGTGGCAGCGGCGTTGCGCAATCCAAAAGGCATTACCTTCCAACGGAATTGAGCATGATGAGTTTTAAAAGAAGTGAGATCACGACTCTGTTCTTCTAGAGGGATTTCCCAATATCCTTTTAATAGATCTAAACAGGTAATTATATTGGCACTTCCAATTTCATTGATTAATTCAGTTGCATTTTCCATTTGGTAATCAAAAGGTTTCGTCACAGCATTCAATAGTCGAAAATCTATACATAACCGCATGCTACCATCCTTTTGTGCAACACATACAACAGGATAAGCTATTTCAGCCTCACTTTTCTCTATAAGCCCTAATTGTTCTAACTCTTGTATTTGTTTATCGACTTCATTTTTTAACTCTTAGCCTGTATCAATACAAGTCTAATACATAATTATACTGCTATATGCAGAGATACTATAGCAACGCTCTGGAAGATACCTGTAATAAAACTGTGTTGAATCTGAGAGACATCGAAGAGTCAGGTTTTTTGATGACGACACTTCTTTATTAAAACTTTAATCAATCATGAAACTTGATTTAGAAATATTTTCATAACAGCATCCAGTTGATTACTATTCAAAGCGAACTTTGTTAAAATGATTAAGGGGATCATAAAAATACTTCTTTAAAAAACAATATTGAATTGCACTACACCGGGAGCTTTTCAAAACTAACTTAAATTTAAATTATAAATAAAATCATTCCTTTAAGCATCATAAACAAAAAACTAAATATCTTATTTGAACTTAAACTATAATAACTTAAATCATAATAACTTGACGGAAACGAAAAGAGAACAAGAGCAATGAAGTCGATCAGGGAATGGCATTTATACTATCACAGGGAGGGAACGGGACGGGACGATTCCACTTCTGAAAAAGGGTAGGTCTAAGGCTAGCCGATTACAGAACACCTAATGCCATCTATCGAAGCCTCATGTCGAAACTTTAGTTAATTTATGTTTTAAACTCAAAATTAGCCATAAGTGACAAGTAAAACAAGTTGATTAGACAACAAAGCCCCCCCCCCACTTTCACTTAGGAAAGACAATTCAAACAGTTTGAAAAAAAACGAATTCCCAAAATTCGCTCTGAATTTACAAAGGTCAAACAAAATCCAGCATAAATTTACCATTACATCTTCAATCTTCTTATCAAATCAAACAATTCTTCTAGAAAAAAACATGTCGCCATATAACAAAAACATACAATCTATAAACAATAAACATTAACAATATACATAACATTAACAGGATTATAACATAACATTAACAAGAATTATAACATTAACAAGAATTTACCCTCATGCATCTAAAATGCAATATTTTCAACCAAAGTACCTAAAATTTAACTCTGGTTTAAACTGCATCAATAGTCCTTCAGCTTCAATTAACATTTCTAATACATTTCTAGATAAATTAAAAATTTCCTGAAAAGAAAATCTTTTTAATACAAGACTTTACATAATTTCATTTTACCAGTTTTAATAACTAAACTTTTGATCAAAATCAATACATGTTCAAAAAAACTTTAACTATCACATTCATCCATCATCTTTCATTCTTCATCATACAAGGGCCCTTGATTCCATTCTCTTTCATAACATACACTATACTCCATAAATGTTTAATTCATACAAATTCAAGTTTTACTATATATAATATGTAAAAATTCTCATAGCAAAAATTCAAGTTACATTCAAAGCTATTTTATAAAAACTGAAAAAGGATTACTTTCCTTAAAATCAAATTTAACATAAAAATATTTTAAAGCAATAAAGTTCAAAGTTGATATCAATAATCTTTTAATCATGTTAACTTAATGAAGTCGACTTCATATGTAATTAAACCATTAAATTCAAGTTTCACAGGTGAATCCATATACTAAATCAGTTCACAAGGATAAACTGAATTCAATTCTATACATCAAATTAATCTTATACTTAATCTTATATGTTCAAAACCAATCTTTTACAAAGAAGGTGGACTATCCAGTAAAATACAATTTACATAAATACACTTTAATGCAATGAGGGATATTGAACAAAATGTAACAATAAATTTAATATTCCGAGAAAACTTTCAGTTTAAACCCAGGCAATTCAAATTTACTAAGCGGTTTGGTGAAGATGTCCACATAATTTTCTTTACTTTTAACATATTTTACTTCAAAAATATTTTTATATACCAAATCTCTTATGAAAAATAATTTTACATCGATATGTTTTGATCGATGGTTTTCAATGGGGGATTTGACAAAACTAATTGTAGCCTGATTATCGACCAATAATAAAGATTTTTCCTTTCTATCACAAATTATCTTTCGACAGATGCATTCATCTATTATCCTATCGAACCATAAAAGTTCTCAAGCAGCTTCTGTCATCGAAATAAATTCAGATTCCATGGTTGATAAACTTATACATTTTTCCTTAAAGGACCTCCACATTATTGGTGATTTATCTAACATTAACAACTGACCACCCATTGAAGTTCTATCAACTCTGTTCGTGGCAAAATCGGCGTCTGAATATGCAAATAAATGTACATTTTTACAATTAAAATGTAACTTTAAAGATTTAGTTAAACAAACGTACCCCAGCAGCTTTAATAATCCATGCCAATGTACTAATCCAGGAAAAATTCTGGAATTGACTGAAGATATTCACTGCATACGCAATATCGGGCCTGGTTCTATTAGCTATGAATGACAAACATCCCAGAACACTTCTATATGGAATCTTAGACATTTCAAATATTTCACTATCGGATTGAGGAGATTGGGTCTTTGAATAAACTACACCTTTGCTTATTGGAAGTGAAGTGATAGGGAACTTAAACTTTTTAAATTTTTCACAAATCTCCTCGATATACGGAGTTTGGTGTATTGCTAAAAAGTTATCCCCCTCCTCAAATTCAACTCCCAATAGTTTTCTGGTTTTTCCTAATATCTTAAGATCAAAATAACCAGCTAAAAGTTTAACGCCCTTTTCTACCACCTTTTCATTTTTACCAAAAATTACGATGTCGTCTACATATAGAAGCAGGATAATGTTATCACCAAAACCATATACACAACTGCACCATTCAAACTTTATAAAACCTATATCATGTAAAATTTTGTTTATTTCAAAATACCACATTCTACCAGACTGATGCAGTCCATATAAAGCCTTTTCTAGTTTACATACCAAGTTTTCATTTTTCCTAAACCCGGGTGGCTGGGACATATAGATTGTTTCGGCCAAAGGTGCGTATAAATAAGCACATTTTATGTCACATTGCAGGTGTGTCCATTTTTTATAGGAGACTAATAGGGAAAAGAAAAATCTAATAATGGCAAAGTTTACAATTGGGGAGAAGGTTTCATCATAGGTTTCCCCTTTTACTTGTTTGAAACCTTGTGCCACCAGTCGAGCTTTATACTTTATGATTTTACCCTTGTCATCCTTTTTCAATGTGAAAACCCACCTAAAACCTAAGAGTTTAGTATTGTTTGGTAATTTAACCAATTTCCAAACTCCCCTTTCCCCCATAGTTTTCATTTCGTCTCTCATGGCCTGTTCCCAAAATTTTCTTTGTGGGGATTTTAAAACTTGTTTGTACGTATTTGGTATTTTTATGTCATCTAGTCATATATCTTTATTATCAGAAGTCTCTGTATTTGAGCAAGAACTACCCTCTTGACCTGAAACCAATCCTTTAAATTTATTTGAACTTTTAAAACAAAAAATGTGAGGTTCAAACTTAAGGTGATGCTTTTTACAATACTTTTCTACATCATTTAATGATCTTAACCTTTCAGTTTTTCCTTGTTCATAATAATAAATATAGTTACGACTGCCATTAGCACTCGAAACCAACTTTCTTAACCAAACAGTATCCGAGAGTGGAACTCCTTTCAAAACATCTTTACTTGATTTTATTTCCTCTTTAGGATTTTCCTCCTCTTCCGAAGAAGATAAATATGGAGGATTATACGAAGGGAAGTAATTTATATTAGGGGCATCATTATTCTCAACCTCACTTTCGAACTCTGCATCAGATTCCTTATCGAAAATAGAAAATCTTTGTTCTTTTGAGCCCATCATGACTCCATTGCGACGGACACTATCAGGAATTTCCTCATTGAAAGAAACATTAATGATTTCAATAATTTTGTTTTCTTCGGGTAGCCAAATCCGATAACCTTTAGTAGTAAAGGCGTAACCAATCATTACCCCCCTTTTTGCTTTTGCATCAAGTTTAGATCTAAGTTGTTTGGGAACACCTACGTATGCTGTGGCCCCAAAGGGTTTTAAATGTCTAACGGATGGTTTCGACCCACTGTAAAGTTCGAAAGGGGTCTTCGACTGATACTTGTGGCAAATACGATTCCAGGTGTATGTAAAGTACAACGCTGCATCTGGCCAAAAACTTCGTTTCAAACCACTTTCCCTTAAAATTGACCTGATACCGTTAGCAATCGTTTGATTGTATCTCTCAATTGTGTCATTTTGTTCAGGTGTATACACGTCCGTAAATTCGTGTTTAATACCTTTCCCCTCACAGAAAATCTTAAAATTATCATTCTTAAATTCTTTCCCATTATCAGAACGGATATATTTTACCTTAAGATCAAGAAATCTCTCCGCTCGGGTTATGTGATTACGTACAATTCTAAACAACTCGGATTTTTCTTTTATGGGAAAAACTGTGGCCTTACGAGAAAAATCGTCAATAATCGAGAGAAAATATCTCTCACCATTTCTTCCTTTCTCTCTTACAGGCCCCCAGACATCCATAAACAACAACTCGAGGGGACGTTTAGATCTAATCTTATTAATTGACTGAAATGATGTTCGTCTATGTTTACTCAATTTACATGTTTCACAAAAGAAATTACGCGATTTAACCCGGGGAAGACCTCTAACACTTTCATTTTTCGCCGTATTTTCTATCAAATCTGGACTTATATATGCGCAAACCTGCGATGCCAAATTCTGAAATCATCTTTAGATACATGGGACGCTTCAAACCTAACCTTTTTAGGGGTCAAATCTGGTATCTTAGGATACAAATGATAAGTACCATCTTTAAGAAAAGCAGTAAACAAATATTGACCATCTTTGGACACCTCCACCTTACCACCTTCACCTGTTAACTCCTTTTACATCTAATTTTGGACCTGAAATAAGGTTCTTTCTTAATTTAGGAGAATACATTACTTCAGAAAAGATAAACAACCTTTGACCAAATTTATCTTAATATTTCCTTTTCCCTCTATAGGAAAAGTAACACCATTTACAACAACAAACGTTTTCTCATTTTTCAAAGGTTTAAATGAATAAAACAAACTTTTATCGCAGCAAAAGTGGTGTGAAGCTGCGGTATCAAACAACCAACTATTTGCGCTTTCACTACCACTCAAATTTGCCTGAATATAAAACAAGAAAGGACTGATTTTACCTTTTTGTTTAATGTTGTTACAGTCTGATGTTGATATCTTCGTTTTGCGTCTGTAGTTACGGTTTTTCTTAACTGGAGACTGGACACGTTCAGGAGGACTGGAACAGCCTTCAGATGGATCTGAAACACTAGAAACAGATGGAACACGACGGCTATACTTCTTAAAATCTTTTCGGTATTCTCTACAGTCCCTTTGTAGATGGTTTCTGCTTCCACATCGGAAACACCTTAATCTGTTTCGCTGAATATGTTGAGTTTCCACAAAAAGTTCTTTACTTTTGTACAAATCTCGTAAGGCTAACCTTGATTCCTCGGCAATTAATTCTAACAGGATATCATTAAAAATAAATTTTTTATCCTCCCAGCGCAATACAACTTGTACGATACTGTCAAAATGACTTGGAAGGTGTCTTAATAATTGAAATGACTTATATACTTCCTTAACCGGATGTCCATGGTCATTCAGCTGATCTGCAATTCGATTCAATCTTGCTGCAAATAAATCTATCTTCTCCTCTGGCTTAATTTTACACGACATAAACTCTGAAAACAGGAACATGTGACGTGATCTATTATCAGGCTCAAAATGTTTCTTTAATGTGTCCCAGACATCTTCAGTGCCATCCCTGTTTTCCATAATTTATCTAAAGTCCTTTTCCATATTTAAGTAGATAATAGATAAAGCAAGCATCTTTCTAGTATGAAAATCCTTTACATCTTTTGCTGTAATTCCTTTGTCGACATCAATATTAGGTTGCTTCTCAATTCCAGTGACAATATCGAAAGCATTCTTTTCCATAAGTAGATACTTTATATCTATTTGCCAATTTGAATAGTTTAAAGCTCCAAGTTTGTCAATTTGTATAGGTAACGTCGCCATCATCAATAAACTTTATTAGCCCTCCCCCCCCGTCTTAATACACACAAATATCTTTGGAGTGGGGGGAACGGGACAAATTTATGAGTTTTCTTATTCAAATTCAACACGCCTATATTCTTCAGGTATGGCATTAGCTGCCCATAACCTCTTTTCTTAGCCTGTATCAATACAGGTCTAATACATAATTATACTACTATAAGCAGAGATACTATAGCAACGCTGTGGAAGATACCTGTAATAAAACTGTGTTGAATCTGAGAGACATCGAAGAGTCAGGTTTTTGATGACGACAATTCTTTATTAAAACTTTAATCAATCATGTAAACTTGATTAAGAAATATTTCCATAACAGCATCCAGTTGATTACTATTCAAAGCGAACTTTGTTAAAATGATTAAGGGGATCATAAAAATACTTCTTTAAAAACAATATTGAATTGCATTACACCGAGAGCTTTTCAAAACTAGCTTAAATTTAAATTATAAATAAAATCATTCCTTTAAACATCATAAACGAAAAACTAAATATCTTATTTGAACTTAAACTATAATAACTTAAATCATAACAACTTGACGGAAACGAATAGAGAACAAGAGCAATGAAGTCGATAAGGAAATGGCATTTATACTATCTCAGGGAGGGAACGGGACGGGACGATTCCACTTCTGAAAAGGGTAGGTCTAAGACTAACCGATTACAGAACACCTAATGCCATCTATCGAAGCCTCATGTCGAAACTTTAGTTAATTTATGTTTTAAACTCAAAATAACCATAAGTGACAAGTAAAACCGGCAGATTAGCCAACATTATTCTTTATTTAACTATTTTTTCTAATTTTATTATTACTAATTTTTATTTATTTATTTATTTTTGACATCTCGCCTCTTTATTTGGTGCAGTAGGACTCTGTCCGCACAAAATACCGGACCCGCTCTAATGGGGCAACCCAGGGAGCCAGTTTTTATCGGTGGGGTACGGTAGAAAGGTGGGTTCTTGTCTCTCTCTCTGCAACGCTCTCATTTGCCTTGCTATTTGGCGCAAATTTTTTCCTCCATCAGCGGTACGACTTAGCTTTTCGGCCATTTTCTGTTTTTTTTAATTCCCTCAAAATTTCCCCAACATTCAGCTAAGTTCAGTACCATTGTTTAGGCCCAAAAACATCCAGTCCCATTTCGTCTGGTATGATGAGTACAAGGTGTGCGGCAACAAATCACAAAGTTAACCCAATGTGCAATAAACCTCAAAGATTACCAACAAAGCACTTAACCTAAACAGCCGACCCGGGTACTTGTCTTAGTGGTTCGTCACTTTGCCGGCTAAAACTACATCATGTACGCTAATGGCACCTGGTACATGTAAAATCCGTCGTGGGTGCAAAGTACTCCAAGTTACCTGTGAATTATACCACTGGAGGTGCCTTGCCAGATGAAGGTCTCGTCATCTGATCAAGGCTCTAAATTACGAGACCATCTTGTGAAGCCATTTGCAGTTCAAACAACAGGATGCACCATTACTTAACAGGCGAAACAAAGTATGTTCAACGACAAGCAAGTACTGCAGAAATGATGGCATGCGTAGCAAAGAAATCAGGTTTATTGCCTCTACGCGGCGATTAGGCGGTCGACCGCCCCGATACCAGGTATCTAACCCGTTAAGCTGAGATAACTCGGCAGGTCCTGGCCATCGGTTAAAAAGAAAGAAAACGTTACCCTATGTTGGAATTTGTGAAAGGTTTTTGAGATCTACGTCGACCACGATCCTTATAAAACAAAGCCCTTACCAGCCCCAATGTCTATCTAACTTTCTATGCATCCATATCCCTTATTGATGGAATTGATAACTTCCATAATTCAGCACAAATCTCCTCAAATCTGGTAAATAAAATCAAGGGGTAAAAAATCTCAGACAGGTTGGTTAATGGACAAAATCAGATGGCCGAAAAATAGGGATTAGGAAAATAGGGTAATTTATTAGAGATGTGATAATACTATACAGAACTTTTGACTTGACAAATTTTTGATAGGATCGAATCTTTTCAAAAAAGAAAAAAAGAATAAGTAAGTAAATAAAAAGGTTGAAAATGAAAAGATTCATAACTTTGTAATATAATAATGTAATAACATAATTTCATAAAATTTACTTTGTAATATAATAATGTAATGTAATAACATAATTTCATAATCATAACTTTGTAATGTAATAAAAAAATATATTTTAAATGCTTCTGCAAATTTCGATAGTATATTTTTTTCAGTTTTCTAATGATAAAGAACGCTTATCATAATCCGTACGTAGATCAAAAAAAGTTATTTGATTCGAGTGAAGGTTACATTTTATTTTCGCAGATAGATGAAAATATACTATTTACTTTCTTCTATCTTTACAAGAAGAAAGTATTGGATTCGTGAATTTTTTCGACAATCGGTTTTTGACGGATTTAGAAAATTTAGAAGGTACTGAACAGGATTTCACGATGTATAGAAAATGTCTGTGTCTGAGTCTGTCTGTCACTCTGTGAGTCTGTGTGTGACAAATATTTCGTGGTCGCTCTATCTCAAAAACGAATGCACCTAATTTCACAAAAGTTTAGATTCTGTTAGCCTTCGATATAAACTAGAGCTGATTAGGTTTTGGTGTGTATCGGTAGACAGGTAGAGCTGATTTGCTACAATTGACACATTACTTGTCTCTCATAAAATAATGTACGGTTTTCATAAAACCTCCAGAGTCTGTTAGTACAGAATATAATTTAGTGTTGATTACTTTGTGGCAAAAATCGTTCAAGTGATGCCGATGTTGTGCTGTTATATTCATGATTATCGAAATAGCTCTATTTGATGAACTAATGCACGAATTTTCATCAAACTTCAGATTCATTATTCGCTGATATAGATTAGTGTTACTGAGTTTTTAGCGTAAATCGCCCGATAGATTGCACTATTATTCTGAATTTTTCATGATTTTGCAATAGCTGTATCACAGGAGCAAATGCATGAATTTCCACGAAATTTCATATGCAGTTAGTACCTCATACAAATTGATACTAATTTGTTTTGGTGTACATCACTCAAAATGTGATGCTGCTATTCAGAATTTTTAAGGATTTCTAGAATAGTTCTATCTCAGAAATTAATATACAGATTTTCATCTAACATTAGATTCAGTCAGAAGTTGACATAAGACGTTGCTGACTAGATTTAGGTGTAAATCACCTAATCGTGGCTCTGATGTGCTGCATTTTTCAGGAAACACTAACAGATATGCGATAAAATAAATTTTAGAAAGTTACCTCATACGATAGTTTTACATTGTAGAAATATGTAACTATGCAAGTAATACGATAGTGTTAAAAATATGAATCCAATGCAGCAATTAACATATTAACTAAGGATAAACTATTGAACATATAGTTTGGAAATACAATTAGAAAACACTCAACTAAGTTAATAAGCACAGTATATTAAAAACACAGTAGCAGAAATGCTATCATATACCTAACAAATGAGAAAAAAGAAGGAATGTAAAATTATCCTATTATCTTACATAGTACTAGTAAAACGAGGATTAAAATCTGAATGAATTATATTTTCAAAATCTAAATATTAATTCATTTAAGTTGTTTCAATGTTGTAATAAATGCAGTTACTTTTATTTTACAGAAAAACAGGTATGCAAAATAAAGCTTGAATGATAATAATAAAAAAATCATTCAACATTTATATACTAATTAAAATAAATCCTATACAATTTATCTCTCGTCCCTTACACACCATTTAAAAATAATCTGTCTAATAAAAAAATTTAACGAAAAATCATGATTGAATTAAATTAAAACTAATGTAATTAAATAAAATCAGGATAATTTCCTGAAATTAAACTTTCATAAAATCTCTTTCATGAAGTTATTTGAAAATGGGATAAATATTTCAATTTTTTGTACATAATCTGCTGTAAAAAAAGTAATTTTTAAATTCTGGTTTTAAATACCTACAAGTTTTTTAATGGTGATTCAGTTAAACCTTTGCATTTAAAAACAGCAATTTTATTTGATTACCACTTCAAGTAAGTGATTATTTAGAAATTAAAGATAAGCGTTTTTTGTAATGAATGTTTTAAAAAATATCGAAGTAATTTTATAAGTTTACTAAAAGAACTTAATATGAAAATAATTAAAAATCAAAAGTCTTAAAAGTTTGTTTTAAGCTACGTACTTTTTGAAGTTTGTTATCTACCTCGAATAACAAGTGTAATTTTATTTTAAATTAACTTAAAGTAATGATTTTTAGCAACAGGTTGTAAATTGAGGACTTTAATATTAATATACAGATTATTAAAAATATAAATCAAAATTTCATTAGATGTACTTTTAAATTAATTTGATATGGAATGAAATATTGATTTCTAATTTCGCTTTATACATGAAATGGCACTGTAAAAATGTATGATGAAAATTATTAAGTATTTTGATGGCAAAAAATTTGAATATTAATTTTTCACTTTCATTAAGTATGATATATATAAGCATTTATTTATTGAAACTGTGCATTGTGCATTCATTGATATCATTCAGTATTTCTGCACGAATACAAGGAAAATTTAGATCTGAAAACAATATTAATTGGAATTTGTGACATTATATATTCTAATTAATATGAAATTGATAGTAAAAAATATTACAAACTTAGTGCTAGTCATTTCTTTTCTTGTTGTATGAAAATATATATTTATTTAAATCAGGACTTTCACTGATTAAAGATTATTAAATGGGTCGTAGATTTCGTTGATCATGAAATCGATTAATTTTCAAATAAGTGGTTTTAAAATAAATTTTTCAAATTTAACTGATTTGCCCCAAAATGTGCTTGCGAGTTTTCAAAATATTTTACGTTAATAATGAGAAAAAATTGGAACACTTTAATTAAATCATTGCGAGCGGTCAAAAGGTGTTTGCTAATTAAGTGCATTTTTGGTAAAACTTTTTAACCTTTTCCAACAAAAATGAGAATTATTTATGAATTATTATTACTTAGTATTGTCTTTCCGCCTTCTAACTTATGTAAATGTACTCCGATTGCCTTGAAATTTGTGGATGTTATTAACGTTTGCCCTAGTACGATCCCTATTTCAAATGTACTTCGCAGCACGCTTAGTTTACTTACAAAAACGGTGATAAGTATTCCATTACATTATGGCCAATGAGAAAAAATTGTTTAAAATTCATTTTAATGTTGTTACATCCTTTAAAACTTAATGAAATTGAAATGCATTTACGAAGTACATTAAAATAGTCATTCTATATAATAGGCAATGCAAAGAATAGTTATTATTCATTTACAGGGCCACACAAAAAATTCCATTTCATAATGGCATGGAAGGGAATTGTTTGCAATGTATTTTATTTATTTATGCCTAAGTGGAACAAGATCACCAGATCGCTAGGATCCGGTGCAGACCCTATTTGTCCCACCCGGTAAGTTCCCCGGCATGCGGGAATTCATTACAATAACTTCCAGTTCCCCCAAAAAAATAATATACATGCCGCTAGAGCACAAAGCTCTTTCGCGACAGACAGCGGTGAGCTGAAAGTGGAAACTTGACTGTCTATTGATTGAAGTCAATCAATTGATTGAAATCAATTGAACAAGATTGAAAAGTCAATCGGCTGAAGCAGAAAACTTGATCTGTACAACATCACCACAGTGGTATGGGCTCCTGAGACCTGATCATAGTAAACTATTTCATAAAAACTTAAATTGACATGCATCGCTGAGGCTTCTTAAAAATTATTTCACATATAATATAATATGCATATCATTTATAGGGACATACAAAAGATTTCAAATAGTATATACTGTTCGAAGTATGCCCAGATGATTGCAGGAAATGCAATTTTAATTTTGATATGTGATGTAAAATTTAATTTTACTATCTTTATGCATACTATATGATGTTTATAAATGCTACAGTCATTTTATGTGATGTTGAACAAAAACTAGAAAAAATGATGATGAAAAAACAAAAAGGTGAGCAGGAACAATTTCTCTAGAAAGAAAAAGAAATGATGTTTGAAAAAAAAGATAATCCATTCAAAAGTAAAGCTCGAAAAACAAACCTCTTTTCTGAAACCAGATTACAAGTTGAAAACCTTCACAAATGATCCGCTTGTTTCCATGTCACAGTAAAAGCGAAGAAAATAACAATTTAATTTCAGAGTAAAAACAATTGGATAAAGTGATAGAAAGGAAGATTTACAGCATCTCCTCTATATGACATGTTTTAGTATTCTTTTAAGAAAATTTCATTGTGAATAGAAAAAGAAATGTTCTGTATTGTTAAAGTCATCCGCAAAGAGGCATCGCGTCCTTACATGCTTTAACTAAAAGTAAAAAATAAATAAAAATAAAAGAATCGAAATTTAGCGGATTTTTAAAGATTAAAAATTAAGCTATTAGACGTATTTATATTGAACCTAATGAAGTAATTTCTACAAGAACTAAGATTTACATTAAACCGTCCAATAAAATAAATATTTTTTAACTGTAGTTTTTCAATTACTATATCTGTTAATTTTACCTACTACTATCATAGTGTCATTGTCACTGTCATAGTGGCCCCTAAGGATGAATCGTAAAATGGTTAAGGCTAGATCAAGGACAACCAAATAATAAAGTAAAGAAAAATTAGGCCTAAATATAATCTAGTAAATATCAATTTTTCCTACACTGAAGTGAGAATAAGCAATTTCAATGAAAAACCCAGTAACTGGTTATCTTCCATCGAATGTAATGTAACGGAATTCTTGGTGTATTTCTGTAAATGAAGTAAAAATGCGATACAATTTAAAGCACTACTCTATAGCGATTTTCATTAAAATATAAAAACTACATGCCCTTTCGAGTATGTTTATCGGAGATAGATCTTGGACAGACGAACAGACGTAATTCGTCAATGCATGTCAACTATGTTGGAAAATTTTGAAAAAAAGAGGAATTTTTATATATTTCTGATGTAATAAAAACAACTAAAATCGAGTGATGGACCATTCATTTTGAAACAGGAAGATAGGAGGTTGAGTGAAAGGGAAATAGCCTTAAAATGAATAAATTTAAAACTGTTGTGCACAGTTTCTATATGATACAATAAGTTGTGTTGCAAATGGTAGAAACGGGTGGCTATCAAAACTCTCCATAAACAGAACATTATTGTGATAGTAATTCAAGATTTTGATTATTCTTCTGCTATAAAATGCGTTGTAGAACTTTCAATAACGTTCTGAACAGTTGGAAATGCGTTAAGAAAGAACCGAATGTTTGAATTATTCTAACTTAAAATCCAAGATAAAACAAGAAAAAATCTCCCATTAGTACCAAAATCCGCTTCTTTCAAAGTCTTAAAATTTCATTTATGCCGCAAATTGATATATACTAACGAAAGAATATTCACCCCACACTGTAAAACATTTGTGTTACGTTATTCCATAAAATTGTCTTTATAAATACACTGTAAGTATATTTTCTCTATACACCATATTGTAATGGCATTCAATTGAATTCCTCTGCACACTGTAAAAATAAAACATTAAATTTTAGGCAAAAACTGCTGGCAACATTGCTGCCAATAATTTTGCCGTAAATTTAACGGATTTTTTTGCAGTGTTAATGAACGAAATATGATACACAATACATGCATGCTATTTATTTAAATTTCCGAACATGCAAGATAAAGCACAATACTGTATATCAGTTACAAGGGAATCCGATTATATTTGCATGCATGTATAGGCAAACAAACTGAACTCAAATATTTTTCATCTATAGTAAAAAATATAAAAAATATTTCCATCTATTTTCAATAACTCGGAATGTCCGGGTTCGATGTCTTTGTAATACTAACAATAATAATTATGAAAATAACAAGTTTCCTAAGTTATTTTTATATACATTACGAAGTATATATATAAAAGAGTTGCGTAACATCTTTTGTTTAAAAATTATTTCTTTCATTGTTGAAAAAAATCAGTTAAGACAATTCAATTTGAGAAGAAACAAAAGGCCATTCGGGAAATCTGATAATCTCTTCAAAAGTAAAGCTCGAAAAACAAACTTCTTTTTTTAAAGCAGATTACAAGGACAAATCCATCAGAAATGACCATCATGTTCCAACTTACAGCAAAAGAAACAAAATAATAACAATGGAATTTCACGGTAAAAACAATTGGATAAAGTGGCAAAAAGTAAGATTTAAAACATCCCCTCTATATGACATGTTTTTCCACTTTAAAGAAAAAGAAATGTTTTGTAGTATTAAATTCAACGGTAAATCTCATGTTTAGAAGTTCTACATTAAAAAAAATGGATTGCAACGAAATTAAACTTACTATAAAAATAATTGTTAGACAAATTTAGAATAAGCCTAGAGAAATAATTCCAATAGAAATAATTGCTACAGGAATTCTAACTGGAATATTTCCTATTCTGCACATTCCTACTAAATTTAAGTCTATTTTCTTGAAACCTCAGCCAAAAAAATAACTCAAGTTGAGTGGAAATCCATCCATCTCACGGTTCGAATGCCAGTTTCTCGTAAAGAGTTGATACAACTCGAGTGAACGAGTTGTATTTAAGCAGCTTAAATCAAGATGAGTAATTTAGATAAGTAATTTTTAATCCAGATGAGTAAAACTCATTCGCGATCCAATATATTGCAGCCAAATCATCACTTTCGTTTTAAGTGTGTAGCATTATACAGTCCGATTGGGGAAAAAATGAGTCTTTTAACTATTGGTTTCAAAACAATATATCTATTAATTATAAATTTTAAAAGTATTTCTATGTTATGTCAGTCCTTAAGTATCAATTATGAAACTTTTTAGCTAGATCAAAGACATATAAACCAAATTCATAAACACACCCTCATAGAGATGTTCACATTGACTGTAAACATGTCTTTGACTTTCTCTATGATGTATTTTGAATTTGATGATAGAAATTTAAGTTTAAAGAAAGTAAAACTTTATTCTTTATACTCTATAAAATACTCTATAAACTTTTGCATCTATTTACGGGCAATGCAATGTCGGTCGAAAGGTGCGGCAGCCACGAAATAATCTTTCACTTTGTAAAACAATCATAAACATACAAAAGCTATAATAAGTTTAATTTTAAAAAATGTTACTATTAAATTTATGTCCTACAGACAAAGTTAATATAATTATCGGAAAATCAATAGAGGGAATTGTGAAAATAATCATAAAGGTAAGAGTAAATATTTAATATAGATTTAAAAATGGTAAATTTAAAATTGTTAAAATATTCTGAAAGACTTTTTGAAATTAAAAAATAATTATACACATTACCCGTGAAAAAATTTGCATTATATTTATCAAATATTTTATACTATATATAATAAATTATTCAATGATATATATAACTTTTATTTATCGAATATTGATATCATGGTAGTTGCATACATATTTTATACACATTACCCGTGAAAAAATTTGCATTATATTTATCAAATATTTTATAGTATATATAATAAATTATTCAATGATATATATAATTTTTATTTATCGAATATTGATATCATGGTAGTTGGATACATATTTTATACACATTACCCGTGAAAAAATTTGCATTATATTTATCAAATATTTTATACTATATATAATAAATTATTCAATGATATATATAATTTTTATTTATCGAATATTGATATCATGGTAGTTGGTTCCCATTAAGTCCCAGCAAGCTATGATGCGTAATCCCTGGTGGTATCAAATCGCAATTCAGTTTAATTAATGCTTGCATCATTAAAAAATGTAATTTTAGACTAAAATGGTGGAATAACAAAAATATAGAATCATTGTCAAAACTAATTAACATATACAAAATATTAGGTTCACCATCTAATGTGCAATCATGTTTATCATTGTAAAATTACTTAGAAATTGTTGAAGTTACTATATGTAAAATCCTACTAGTGTAGAGGGAGAGGGTAAGAAAAAATATTTGTATAGCCCACGCATTAATGATGGCATCTATTTTAACATTTCTTAATACAATTGGCATTTTCAAAAACTGAAAGTTATTGTTTTACAGTTTAAAATAAATTATTGCGAAATATTCAACACCATAATATGACTTTTTTAATTAAATTTTTAAATCTTTCAATATGTCTGGTATTTTTCTTTCCTAAATCACTTTCCTTCAAAAAATCATTTAACCCCTTAAGGATCGCATTAACCCTTTAAATCCCATGATAGAGCACGTTCTAGAAATTACGCAGTTCAGGAAATCTGATTTAACACCAGAAAAATTCAATGGCCAATTTCGTTTATTCAAATACGGAATGTTCTGTTATTAATTAAAGCAAATATTACTGTTTTAATTTTCTGGTGGAAATTAAGATATACGATTTAAAATATCTCAAAATATTTCGAGCGGTTTTGGATCCAGAGGGTTGAATTACGGTTCATAAACCCAGATTGCTTATTGCCACACTGTTTTGAAAACATATACATGCATTCACCTAATTTAATGACAAGCAAAATGATACCAGAATAAAGCCAATTACGCTATTTTATAATAAAGTTGGGAATTAAATAATCTAAATATAAACATAGCCCATGATTATCACGAGAGCGAGAATTAAGGGGTAATAAGCATGTAGAAAAAAAACATGAAAAATAAACGAGATAAAAATAATTTAACTTGTATGAGAAACCTTAAATGTTGTAAAATTGGATTATTTTCAAATGGTTTTATTACAATAAAAAATTACTTCATTGCGAATTTATTCTCAAGACATCTTCTTTTCAAATATTTGTCAAAAAGTGGTCGAAAGAAATAACAAATATGAAAAAAAAGTGAAAGCCACAACGTAATATTCAACTCATATGTAAAAATAAATAGATTTCGAAATGGCATAAAATTGCAGAATAAGCGCAAAATGTTTAATCTCGTTTTTTCGTTCACGCATCCAAATCCTAAAGTATGAAACTTAAGCTCAAATTTACAGGTATAAAATCTCCATAACTGTTTTGTCTTTCTTTCTTAAAGTATTGAAAAAAAATATAAAAAGGTTATCTCCCTTAGAATGAAAAATATAAATCGAATTAAAACGTGAATGATCGCTAAACAATTGTAAAATGTTAAAAAATATAAAAAAGGAAATTATCCGTATCAATAAATAAAAGAATGAAATAATATTTCAAAAAATTCGTTGGGGCTTTTTGAAGAGATTAAAAGATTTTTTCTTCAAAAGATCATTTAATAACCTGTCGAAAAGTTACAAAATATAGGAAAAATCAGTTTAAAAGCGGATTGTGGGACATTTAAACATTTGTAAAATAGGAGTAATTTTATGGGTTTACAATGAAATTACAAATTACATGATAAAAATTTAAAATAATAAAACTGAAATACATAATTTATCCGAAAGCTGCTAAAATATACTTAATAAAGTGTTTACAGCATAAAAGCAATCAAAAGATATTAAAAAACAAGCGGACCGTGTTTTTAAGGGTCTTTGTGCTATAAAGACTTTATTAAGCATATTTTATCACCTTTTAAATAAATTTTACATTAGAAATTTCTGTGTCATATTTTTATCTAGAGTCAATATGAGCATGAAGTTCAATAATTATAGTTTAAACTATATTTTATAATACTATTTGACAATTTGCTAAAATCGGTTTTATTCTTTTTATTTCTTCTTCTTTAATATATTTCTGAAACAAGATTGAAAGAAACGGAAAATATTAAAAAGTTATATCCACGACATAATATTCAACTCAAATATAAAAAAATAATATATGTATTCCAAAACGACAACGATAAAATTGAAGAGTAAGCGCAAAATATTTAATCTCGTCTTTCCGTTCACACGGCCAAATCTCAAGATGTATAAAATCTCCATAAGTACTTTTTTTAACATTGAAAATTTATAAAAGTATCTCTTCCACAAAAAAGAAAAAGTATACATCAAATAAGAACGCAAGTGGTTGCCATGAAATTGTAAAATGTAAAAAAAAGATGAAATGGAAGCATATATTTTGAAAAATAAAAGAATAAAATAAATATTTGAAAAAAGCATTTTGAGGATTTTTGAGGAGGGAAAAAGTTAAAACAGCATAGGCAACAATCAATGCCTCATACACTTACAAAGTATTAATTCTTCATATTGTTCTGGTAAAAAAAAAAAAAAAAAAAAAAAAACATATATTTTTATAAATGTCGGTGAGTTTTAGATAAAATTTGCGAATTCAAAATGAAGGATCGACTTTAATTTAATTAATAAAAGATAACTTTTTCGGAGGCAATCGGCGAATGTGTACGTCTTTAAAGTAATCACGTAGGATTCTAGGTTGGAGAGAGAGATATAAAAGCGAACAATGGTCATTTCTTTTGAGATTGACAAAAAAATAATGTCCCTGTAATCGTTCTGCATCCATTTTCTCTTTGGGTAGAATTCACTTCAATACAGAAAACTATATGAAAACTATAAAAAAAGTACGAAAGTACGATAAAACACAAATATTCCAGTATCAGCTATACATACAATCTGACAAAAATTGTAAATTGATAATGTCTGTGCTACAGTATCAAATTCTAGTATCTTCATCGCTGGAAAAAAAAAATTCAGAATTGTCAGTTAGCGATGAGTTTAAAGAATCCTCAGTTCAATTTATTTATATTTTAGTAAATTAATATATTTTTTATGTTATAATTAATTTACTACCCTCTAAAAATACTTGCATACTAACAATTTACTTTCATCTTATTAAAAAGAAGGAATTATACTTGTCCCATTTATTCCTTTGCAGGCATGTCCCTTACCTTCATCTGTTTTTTATTTTATGTTAAACTTCTTTTATAAACAAAAATACTGCTTTTATACATAGTTCAAATTATGGATAACATACAGTATACTGTTCCATAAATAGGGAACTTTATGGAACATTATTTATAATGTAATATTTTATAATGTAAAACTTTATTTTAACTACTATAATTCAAAAATTGTTCACAACAATATCCAGTAGTTTACCCTCTTCAATCATGAGGTACACAAGTATGAATCTTTATTTTTTCCCTCATATTAACCAAACTGTCTGATTTGTATGCATTTTTATTTTTTTTTATAAAATAATACTTCATTTTAACTATATTAAACTTTAATTATATTGCTCAATTAAATAAATTATAATATAAAAAAATTTTGAATTTTTTAAAACATGAATGCGAAGAAAATAGAAACATTGAGAAAATGCCACTTAATGTTTTCATTTGTGTGCGTTATTGCAAGGAATGTATTAAAAAACTAGCAATATTATACAAATAATTGTCGCATGAGAGGGGTGTCAAAATATTCACAAATAAAAAATATTTCTAATATTTAAAAGTATTTTTTTAAGTCGATTATAATATTAAACAAGAGGTAAACGCTTTATAAATATAACTGAGATATTTACCTGAATTTTCGGTATTTTGTCAACTGGAGAATAATAGGGTTTTATTTTTATAAAGATTATTCTTTCTCTAAACATTTTCCTACGCCTTTGAATAATTTTTCATTTGGATTCATTCGAAATCCAAGCTTGAGTTTCGATTTCTGGAGGGTGGCCAAAGAAGAAAAAGAGAAATAAGAGTTAAATGGGTGTTTTATGAATAGCAGTGTCCGTATTTCATCGTGTAAGAGACGGTAACGTGATGTATGGTCAGTAGGAACATCGTTAATGAAATAAATCTTGCGGTATTGTAAGAAATTAGAATATATGAAGGGCTATGTAATCCTAATATAAAAATAATTATGAATATGAAAACGTGTTTGAATGTTTGATTGAACTCAGACTAAAAACAATTGAATAAATTAATGCCTTTGTAAATTTTCATAATTGTGGATTATTTAGAAGAAAACATAGGTTATGATTTTTAAGAGAATAACTACCCACAAGTGATAGTAACCATTTTTCTGCAGATATAATAATTTAGATAGAGCCTCTTTATTCGGCGATGTGAAAGAAATTTTAATATTCTTCTATTTTATCGGTGTTTACATATATAAACCCACGCCTGACGGGACCTGTGCAAAGCTCATTATGCAAAACGAAGTAATTAATATATACTTTAGCATTGCAGCTGCATCTAATTTTGCAGTACTAACTTTCGATATCTTAATTTCACTAAAATAATAAAAATGTTAATTGATGTAAAAAAAGTGTGTTTAGTTTTGAAGATAAATTTTAGCTTGCGCATCGTCCATATAAATTCAATGTATAGCCAATGCCACTAATTAAATAAATAAATATATATATATATATGCTTCTTTTTTCTCATAGTTTGTAAAGGAAAGCTTGGCAATGGACACACTTAAGAAAAAGCCGTTTAATCAGACATAATAACCCCAGGTACTAGTTACCCCCCCTCAAAATCTCGATAAATGTCTAGAAAACTAGATAACGCTACAATTGGAAATAATTCGTGTTCAAATTATTTCGAATTAAACGCATTCTTGATATCGATGTAAAATTTTTATTTGCGTACTTTAGTATGGACATATCTGATTGTAAAACAAAGGTAATATCTCAAACCCCAACTTCTTCTATTTACTTATAATAATTAAAAGTATCTTTCTTACTGCACTAGTTTAAGAGATATATGCCATTATATACATTTTGTATATCCCTTATGTCACCTTATGACTTCATTATACCAGTTCATTTTAATATATTCAACAGTAATTCATAAACATGTTTGGAATATTCTTGACAACATTCTATGTATTATTACCTTTCATCGCCTCGAATGAGATCATAATGAAAGTTTAATGAGTGTATTTTGGAGTGAACTCGGAATTGAAATATTCAATGAAAAGGGTAACGGAAAGGAAGAGTCCTTAATTTACTTCCTAATTAGGATTACGAACCCTTAGTGCATCTCAGAAACGTTAATGTCTTAATTGGGCTGAATAAGAATTTCTAAAACAACTACCGTGTGAATTAATGAAATATGCAGATGATGTGTTAAAGTACATGATAAATATAAATTCGTGCGCAGTTTTCGATGACCAAAGGTGAAACCAAAAGTATGTAATCTATTAACATCATAATTATTCCATTTTATTTGACACCATAATCTACAGTCAGAAATAAGACACTACTTTTCCCGTACTAAAATACTAGCAGCCTAAGCCCGCTGCGCTGGTCTATTTTTTCAAAACAAAACAAAACAAAATACTGAATTTGATTTTGTTTTTTCAAGCAACTTCACCTCGGATGCTCTATCATATTTCTGAAAATGATTCTCAAACGCCGTTGCATTTAAATGTAGAAAACCAGCGATTATAAATGCACAAATAATGCATGAAAAAGTAGCAAACAGCTGTTTCGAATCTACTATCGAATTTATTCATCAGTGCAAAACTCAGCGAGCTAGAAAAAATAAAACTGAGCCAAAAATAAAAACACCAATAATGGAATCAAGGCCCGTTGATGCCAAATATATTAAAATAATAATAAAATATTGTGTTGTTTGTATTGTATTGTTGTATCAGATTAAGCATTCGACAAAATTCGGGCTTTTAAGAAAGATATCTTTCAGTTGATCATTTATTGTAAAGTTTGATAGATGAATCTGGCAATTATGAAAACAGCAATGTAAATATTGTCTTTTCACCATACATCTAAAATAGAGAGCATTATGATCGCAGAGATTGACCATTGAGTTTAAATAATTTTCAAGTGATTCGTTTTCATTTGGTAGTTTTTGAACTCTAAACATCTCAACTTGACGATATGGGTATCTGTGGAAAATATGCCTGTGGAAAATAAACCTTCATTCATACACGCTGAATATTATATTATATAACGCAACGTACATCTGATCCTGGTCTTCACAAATCTATTACAGTTTTCCGTCTATGGAATCCAGCAGAATAAAAAAGTTAAATAAATAAAGTTTTCTTTAGAAACTTAATATGAATCTGTGAAATTAATTTTTTGGCAGAGATGTCATATGCACATCACGTTGGCACAATTGAAACAAAATGACCATTTTATGCCTCATATGGTAATCCAGCTTTGTTTTTAACTTATTAATAAACTTTTTATTTAGTTTCATCTTCATTTTAAAATGATACAAATTGTTATGTTCTATACTTATTAATTAAAAAAAATTTATTATTATTATTTCATGTTATAGAAAATAATTAAAAAATAGAAATGTAACTGTCTTTTAAAAAAAGTTTTCGTTAAAGTGGCGCCAGAAATATATCGCGCCAATGTGATGCATATATGGCATTTGTGCCTCTTTCTTACAACATGGATTTGAGCATTTACACCGAAATTTAGTTATTTAACTCTATTTTTATAATATTAACTGTTGTTTATAGAATTTACCTATTTGATTATTCTTTCGAGAAAAAAAATAATCGGTGCCAAAACTTCCACGTTTGGAAAAAACAATAATCGTTATTTATACGGCATGTTTAACTGTAGTATTGTGAAAAAAAGATATAGTTCTCATATACGCACTTTATTGGGGCATTTTTTCTGATACCGATTCGGCAAAAACTTTGTTTTCAAATATCAGTTACATATGTAATTTCCAATTATTTTCTATTATTTTAAAAAGAAAATAACAATAAATAAAAAACGTTTCGTTAATAATTATAAAAAAACTATTTATATCTTTTAAAAAAAGAAAATAAAAGTAAATAAACAATTTATTAAACAACAACAACAACAGCCTTGTGAGCCGTAAAATCGCCATTTTATTGCAGTTGCGCAAATCTAGTGCATATATCACAAATGTACCTAGATCAAATAGTTTATATAATTAAAAAAAGTAAATAATTTATTAATAAATAGACAACATCATCCGGGTTGCCTTATCAAGCAAAATAATGCCACTTTGGCATCAGTTAAATACCCAGATGTATATATGACATTGGCGCCAGAAACAAATCGATTCATTGTGGTGCGTATATGATATCTGTGCCAAAAAACATTTTAAAAGTTGCAGTTAAATTATTTTACAATATCTATGTATGTGGAAAGATGTATATGTATATATGTATTTAAATTAAATGTATTTTTTTCCTAAAAATGCTCTCATGCATTAAAAAAAAGGCAGAGAAAGAACATAGTTCTTTCATCATCACACCGTCTTGTGCTTTTCGTGGTTTAGAATCGCATTGTTTGGCGACAAAAGTAGATTGAAATACTCAATTGAACAAATAACATACAAATAACAATTAGAGTCATTTTTGTAATTAATTCTGCGAGTTTCTTTCGTAAAACTCATAATAGGAAAATTATATTAAAAAAAAAATAAAGACCTAATGAAGTTTTTGCAGTGTTGTTTTCTTTTAATTTATCTCGACAGAAATAAATAGCTAAATATTGTGTCACTTCAAAATTTTTCTTTCACATTGAATTAATTTTTAAGTACTATAATTTTTTTCTTTAAGACAAATATTTTCCTTTCATAATATTATTTTGCATAAAATCGATTTTTTTATTTTTATGATTATTTATTTCAAATCAATGAACAGGGTTTTTTTCGAGATGTTTATATTATTTTCCATTAGAGAAAACCATTTCATTTCTTTTTTGAAATATAATTATCTCCAAAAAATTAGTTGTTGCAACCCTTTCGTCAAAAATATCAATAAACTAAGAAATCTAATACCAAAAATCATAGTTATCCCTGTATATTTGAATCACAAACCTCCGCAAGAATATTTTCTATAGAATGATACAATCTGCAAAAAAATCCATCGGGTAGTTTTTGAAAACACTCAAGCCGAAATTTTAGAACTTCTGTTTTATAATATATATGATATAATATGCAGAGCATAACCAAAAATGCCAGAAAACTGATAACAAAAAGATTAATGTTTAAAAAAATAGAGATATGCAAACAGTTTGTAATAATTTATTAAACAAAGATTTTTTGTCCGAACGCAGTGTGGTAAAAGCAATTAAGTGGTTAAATAAATTAAAAAGTATTTAAAACTTTTTTTTATATCTTTAAAGATTGCCTGACGTTTATAAATAAATACTAATCTGGGATAGTTCAACTTAATAAATTTATAAAGATTTGCGTGCCTCTGAAAAATTACTGAAATAAGCAAATTTGTTATTTAAGCTGACGGCTAGTCAGTCACTGATGCGAAATCTGCAAAAATCACAATTGTCATTCTTCTTAGTATATTCTGTTCAACTATGGCAAAGAACCATAATTTATCTTTTCTAATAATGTTCTTTAAAATCAAAAGCGAGAACGGGCAAGGATAGAGGTCGACATCTTTCTTTATATTACTAACAATGACGATGCAAAGCCTTCAGAATATGAATGAATCCCTTTCGGGTCTGGTGTAACATTAATAGTACTTGATATTTCATTGAGTATTATTTTGTTTGAACAATTACTTAATTACTTTCTGTGTATAAAAATGGTAGTATATGGATATGCCTTCTTATTGTGACTTCATTTATGTCTTGACATTTAGTAATAAGAGTAATAACAATAAAAAAAATAACTTAATTCTCTCTACATCGTTGACAATTCCTTTGTTTTAGACATATGTTCCACGCCCTAAAGTTAAAACGTAGGTTACTTTTCTGAGCGTACTATGCGTGATTATGATTAAAAGTAAAAATATTAGAAAGTTATGGTACCTGCCAAACCCTGCTGAAATGCGATATTATCCAAACGTCACCCAAAAACTCTCCTTTAACCTTCTATCATATAAATATAAATTGAATAGTATAAAAAAATGCATTCACTAGATTTCAGAGAATGAGATAATCTTTAAACTTCAGGTAACTAACTATTCGGTTACTACGATTAACATTGTTAATGTGAAAGTAATTTCTTCTCAAAATAGAAAATAATTCGTACCCGATATGCTTAGTATAAATTTAACACGTTTGGTACCACGGAGACTGACACTGAACTTTCCATGTAGGAAAGGACAATCATTAATGACTGACAGTGTAAAATATGACATAAAATTAAAAATATATATATTTTGTTTTAAGTAATTATTAAGAAAGTATAACCCTGTAATAAATCTCAACGTTAATAATCATATTAGTCATTGTACTATGTTTTTAATTTTATCTGTTTTTAGATGCCACGTATTTACTAAAGTTTACTTTATAACCATGTAATGATTTTAATAATGAATTGCAGAACATCTCAATTTTAAATTCTGGGGTGTAATCTATGATTTTCTACGTTTACTAATTGTCTTTATGTGGCACCCGATTCGATTTTATGAAGATTCGGGTGAATTGGAATGAGTCAACGTTTGTAAAGGGTTTCAGGGACTCATTCATTGTAGAATTTGTTTTATTTCATCTGTTTTTAGTTGCTACATATTTACTAAACTTTACACTGAGAAAAAAATATACCGCCTTTACCTAGAATAAATAGTTAGTCACTTTCTGAATACCTAAACTAGAACTATAGATGACTTAACTATGCGAATAGGTTGAACAACTAAGCTGAATAGCCGAAATGACCTAGCATTTCTAGTCTCTTGTTTTCAAGGAGAAGAAACGATACTGATTCGTCTCAGTACTGAGAAATTATTGCTTGATTTCGGAAATATTTTTAAAAACTAGAATTACAGTCACTAAATCAAATCTCTTGTGTTCTCATCTATTTGCTGAGATTTTTATATAAGTATTACAGCGATAATAAAGCAAAACGCTCTTGAATTCTTGTTGTAGGTTCTAGAACTCTCATATAATGGTAACTAGAATTTATAAGAATGACATGGAACTATATTTTCTAGAGCCATAATTTAGATTCTAGATTCCACAACTGTATTTTTTTCTCAGTGTACTTTATAAGCATTTAAAAGTAATGATTTTAATAATCGATTGTAAATTCTTGGGAGCAATCTATGACAATATCAATTGTGGGTTTTTTTTTCGGATGACGGTTATTTTTCCATTGTTAGATTCTCAAGAATTTCTCATCCCAAATGGTAGATCGACCGAAAGGTGACTGCACAGATTTTACCTCAACGCCTTTACTGCTAAAATTTAAGAACTTGACAGAACTCCATTGGTATATTATAATACAACTGATCTGCCAAATCATATCGTAACGTAAACTAACGGTAGACTCAATTTCAGTGCTAGATTTATCATTGTGTTTATCAAACGTAATTATTAGCCTACCAGTCTAGCAATAAAAGTGGTTGTTATATTGGGAGTGTATCTTCATTATTACGTCTACCTAGAAGGAATATCTATTATGGAATATCGTTAAATTAAGTACATGTGATAGGATTTATTTTAATGAAGAAAGTTTTATAAATATTTTTTCGAGGTTTGGATTCTATTTTCATAAAATTTGAAATGATTCGACAAAATTGTTCAGCGATTACACATATTAAATTTCAAACCATTCGATTGAGTAGTTTTAGCGCTGGCTGTGTACGGACAGATGGACAGAAAGATATAGAAACGCACTAATCGACTATATATTCAACGCATTTATATAATTACCAAAGTATCTGAAACCATTCGGTACATCAAATGAACCTGTACATGTATATCATGCCTCCTACATTTCTAGATAAAAATATTTCAGGATATTTATAAATATGGCCAAGATATTTTCCACAGAATTATGAGTAACTTGTATAGTACAAAATAGCGATTTCGTTTTTAATAAACTTTCTCTTTCTACAAATATTTTCTCATTTCTTTAAGCATTTGTGCGGAATACATTCGAATGAAAATCACGAGTTATTATGTCTGGAGGGCCGCCAAAGGTGAAAACAGAAAGTTTAGATAAAATGGATGTCTTATGAATAACAGTGTTAATATTTCAACATAAAGGAGTTCGTCGCATATAGTGTGCTTCATGGGAATTCTTACTTAACATAGGTAATGAAAAGCATTCTGCATTGTTGTACAGAATCAGAGTGATGGAATGCTGCGTTATATATAAGCTTATACGTATCATGTCATAAATGTTTCGAAATAGAAATGTTTCGGACTATTTAATAAATATGACAAGGTTATTTCCCAGAGAATTGTGGGCGAATTGTCTGGCACAGAATAACAATTATTAATCTGTACTGTATTATTTTTATTAATATTTTTCTTTCAAATATTAATATTTCTTTACTTGAAATATTAATATTTATTTATTTTAAATTTACTTACAAATATTTTCTCACACTTTTGAGCATTTCAGCGGTATGCATACAAAGGAAAGTCACATTTTGTGAGTGATTTCTGGAGGACCGCCAAAGGTGAAAAAGTAAAATCAAGGATAAATGGGTGTTGTATGAAAGCAGTGCTCATATATCAACAGAAAATAGCTCACACTACATATAACATGCATTATGGGAATTCTAACGTAACATAGTTATTGAAATACATTTTGTATTCTTGTAAGAAATTAGAGTGACGAACTGTTGTGTTATGTATAAAGATTTATGTATCATGTCGTCTGTGTTTTGAGGTAGAAATGTTTCGGACTATTTAATAAATATGACCAGGATATTTTCCAGAGAATTATGAGTAAGTATCTAATTTAGAGTAACAGACATTTTTATTAATCTTTTTTTTATATAAAAATCTTCTCATTCGTTTAATCATTTCAGCCGTATGCATAAAAATGTAAATCACGATTTTTACGTGATTTCTGGAGGTCCGCCGAAGGTGAAAAAGTAAAATTAAGGATAAACTGGTGTGTTACGAATAGCAGTGTTCATATAACAACATAAAAGTGTTCATACTACATAACATGCAACATAGTTACTGAAATACATTTTCCATTGTTGTAAGAAATGAGAATAAAGATTTGCTGTGTTACTTATAAGTATACATGTATCATGTCAAAATGTTTTAAGGTAGCAATGATTCGGACTGTTAAATAAATATGACCAGGCCATTTTCCAGAGAATTGTGAGTAAATTATCAAATTTAGAAAATTTTTATGATTCTTTTTTTTTTTTTTTGGTTATAAGATTAAATGCCAATAATGGATGATCGTGAATGTCAATTAAATGACTTTAAATACAATACACGTGTTTAAAACATCATTAAGTGATCTTTATTTCGATTTTTTATTTGAATTTGTATTAATATTTTACTAATTATTTGTTTTTTATCATTTAAAATATAAATTACGTCAAAATGTATAATTTAGCTATTAGTTTGGCGATTTGTATAATTTGTCGAAATCGGTCGACGGGATAACAGAGTAGTACCTTTTTCTTTCTATAAATATCTTCTCACTAGTTTCAGCATTTCATCTATATGCATGAAAATGAAAGTCACGATTTATACGTGATTTCTGGAGATCCGTCAAAGGTGAAAAATTAAAATTAAGAATTAATTGTTGCGTTTTGAATAGCAGTGTTCATATATCAATATAAAGTAGTTTATACTATTTAATAAATAGGAACAGAATATTTTCCAGAGAATTATGAGTAAATTATCTAATTTAGAATATTTTTATGATTCTTTTTCTTTCTATAAATATCTTCTCACTCATTTCAGCATTTCATCAATGTGCATAAAAATGAAAGTCACGATTTATACGTGATTTCTGGAGGTCCGTCAAAGGTGAAAAGGTAAAATTAAGGATAAATTGGTGTGTTATGAACAGCAGTATTCATAACACACCAATCACACCTTTATCAATATAAAGTAGTTCATACAACATAACATGCAACATGGTAATTCGTATATAACATAATATTTAAATACATTTTGCATGGTTGTAAGAAATGAGAATAAAGAATTGCTGTGTTATATATAAGTATACATGTATCATGTAATAATTTTTTCAGGTAAAAATGTTTCAGACTACTTAATAAATATGAACAAAATATTTTCCAGAGAATTAAGAGTAAATTATCTAATTTAGAATATTTTTATTAATCTTTTTCTTTCTATAAATATCTTCTCACTCGTTTGAACATTTCAGCTGTATTCATAAAAAATGAAATTTACGATTTATACGTGATTTCTGGAAATTCGCCAAAGGTGAAAAAGTAAAATTAAGGACAAATACATGAGTTATGAGAAGCAGTGTTCATATAGCAATATAAAGTAGTTCATACTACATAACATGCAACATGGGAATTCTTATGTAACATAGTTATTGAAATACATTTTACATTGTTGTAAGAAATGGGAGTGAAAAGCTGTTGTGTTATACATAAAAATTATGCATCATGTCGTCTATGTTTTGAGGTAGTAATGTTTTAAAATTTTTGATAAATATGACTAAAATATTTTCCAGAGAATTGTGGGTAATTCGTCTCGGACAGAATATTGGACTATTTTTTTTTATCTTTTTCTTTCCACACATGTGTTCAAATGAAAGTCGGGCGGTATAAATTCTAGAAGAACGACAACGGGGAAAAATAAAATTTAATAAATAAATATATATAGGACAGTTGAACCATAAAATTTAACTACTAATAACACATTGTTCAGTGGTGCACAAAACAGGAATTTTAATAAACATTTGTACAATTAAAATAAAATAAAACTTTCAACGTTTCGCGCCGTCTTCTGCGGGCGTCTTCAGGAAGATATGATAATGGAAGGATTACGTTTGCATCTTGATCGAGAGATAATATTTCTACTAAATTATATCTAAATGAATTAAAATTTTAAAAAATGTTGCCACTTACACGTGAGTAAATTAAAATATTGCAAGGAAATAAAAATAATTACCAAAGTTTAACTGTGCAGAGTTAAATATAATTTTCAAAATTATTATGCATATCTGAGGTATTTGAAAAAGGTAGAAAAAATTATTTGCGCGATTTTAACTTTTATCTACCATTTTTGTAAATAGTAATATGCTATAAACTGAACAAATAATATGAAATGTTCACTTTAGAAGCCATTGCATTTAATCTTTTGACTGCAGACTAAAACTGACGATTATCTTTATATTAAATCGTACCACAAGTTTCTAAAAATGAAACTAGTGGGATGTGCCAGTACCAAAACTTTCTTCTCTATCATATAAGGTTATAATTTAAAATGCTATTACTTGTTAATCCTCCAGTATAATATCAAAATACGACTCGAATGTGGATTTTTATCTTAAGTTTCTCCTTCATTTTATGAATAAAAGTAAAAAGACTCTCAATCATAACAATTAATAAAATTAATGTTTTTCGTCATTCTCTTTTACATTAGCTGATTGAGTGTAGCGAGCTTTGCAGGATATGCATTGCTAGCTTTAATGAACAGCCGATGTGTAACACAACTATGAAAAATCTCTATTAGAATATCCCCTTTTGGCATATTGTTGCTGAATTCACGTAAAAGCTGTTTGACATAGATAAAGACATACACAGGAAATTTGGTTCAATTATATGCGAAACAATATTGAAAAAGACGCAACTACAACGCCTGCTAATAATGGAATAGTTCAAAATTAGAGAAGGACATGGCCATTGCAAAAAATTAGTTTAATTCTACGCATAACTTCATACACTTTTGTATAGTGAAAAACGGACTAATGAGTAACAGACATTTTGCATAAACATGTTTTTCGTAATCTCTGACCGCTCAAACGTGAGAATCTGTAGAAAAATTTAACTCGAAGAAAAATCTTGATTAGCGTACCTTCTTAAGAAAGAGAAAAAATAAGTGGGTAACTGTGATTACAGATCACACAGAGGATTTTATTCAATATTGGTGTTAAAAGCTTTTAAATAAATATGAATGGAATAAAATATTTTCAAAACTTGTTATCATAGTTAAAAAGCGTAATTTACGTATTTAAAAAAACATTATGTGGAATGTAGAATTTTTAATATTCACATAAACATAATATTACTTCAGAAATATTAAAATTTGTTGACGATTCTTACCGAAGAATTGTTTCAATTCTCATTTACGAAATACCATTATTTTTATTTGTAGTTTGCTTTAAATAAGATTTTACATTGTTTTTGCATTTCCTTTCCTATATAGTTTTAAAAGATTTTATCTCACACTTTAGTAATAGTAACGCAATAGTAAGAAATAATCTCATTTACGATTGTTACCGTATATGTAAAGATATATCCAAAGAACGTAATTGAAGATTCCGGGAATTCATTTTACTAATATCACCTGTTGCTGCTATTTCAGTATTTAACTTTTTAAACAAATTTAGTGGAAGCTCCTAATCTTTTTAAATGGGGGACTTTAAATTGTTTCTTAAAATGGCTGTGATTTTTCTTATATTGATCAAATTTAAAGAAATCTCGAAATCCGCTTAAAAGAATACTCTCTTTATGTAAATATTCGAGAAAATTCTAAATATTCTATTGCCAGGCGTACATGTGTGTGTTTTTCTTTATTATAATTTATTTTAAACTTATTTTATTGTATATTTTTGTGTTGGTTTATTTATGTACCAATATACTTCCTTATTCCCTTTCTACTCTGTGCACATTTGTTTTGATTATACTCTTTTGTAACTGGCTGTTTTCTTGTGGTTTCCTATTCGCTGTTGATTTCTGTTTTTGGAATCGCTGTTTCTTCAGCTTCTTTCCTTTTCTTTATCTTTCATTTCACTTTTGCTGCTGCTTTCATAATGGTAGCACATCTTTCGAACGAAATATGACTAAATATTTCGAAAGGCCTCGCGTATTTAAATTTTTTATTGTCTTTTAAGACCTTTTAGTTATTAATGATTGACATAAGAACATTTTTGTATTTATTCTCGAGTGATGGAGATTAGAATAATGTGTGGATTAGCAAGTCAAATTGGACAGTAATAAAGATTTAAGGTCACTTATTCTCATATATTTTTCACTTATTGGAGAAACCGACGATTCAAGTCACAGATCTGTCTTTGTATGCCAACCACGATATGGATGGAATTCAATTGTCCTTTAACTGAGAATAATTAAATGTAAATTGGCCAGCGGTATTGTGAGATAATCCGTTCCTTCCGTCGTTTCACCGGATGTCCTTTCTATGATCACACCGACGTCTTACAACTGCAAGTGTATATAAAACTGCAAGTGTATCTATTTAATATTAGATGAAAATACAAGAATGAAGGCTATGATTAGATGAAAAGATGAAGAAAGTTGTTGATTTTGAATCATTAAATATGCGAATTAGTAATATTCCAAATTAGTAAGGGTTTTGTATAACTTTTGCACAATTTAGCATCTTTTATGCTTATGAGATCTTAAAATATATCAAAATTAATAAAACTCGGATTTTATATTTCTTCTTAACATTAACATCTATTTTCTTAACATCTTCTTAACATATTTCTTCTTAACTTCTGATCATTTGAACAAGATCAGAATATTTTTCACGCATTTAAATACATTAATTATAATTGTTTCTGTAGTTTATAATGCTACTAGTAAAAAAAGGAAAAACTTGTATTTAAAAAAAAATTCATACAAAGTAATATTTTTTGTTACTGTTGCCACAAAAGATCTTCATGGTTAATCTAATACTTTATTCAACTAAATAACATTTAACTATTTTTATTCAGAGACTGATCAATATGTGAAAGATTTGTAAAAGTTTTCCCTAGCATTTTGCTTTCTTCATTTTGACTCAAGGGAGAAAAACTTTTTATCGATAAATGTTTGTATTATCTCTATAATGTTTCTTTTTCAAAGAGATATACAAAAAATAATATTTTCCACATAGTTGCTAAGAAAAATCTAGCCAAAAGTTTAGATTCAAATACTATTACTCCGTTAAATATGATTAAAAAGGATAAACTCAAATAAAGGAAAATTGGAAATAATAGAATATCTCTGTGTTTCAATAATAGTTAGTTTATCTCTTAACATACAGAAAATAATTTTGCTTCATTTTTTCAAAACATAATTTGTAATAAGTATATTTCAAGAAAAAAAAAAGACTACAAGCTATTACAAGTGATTTTTTTATAATTCACAAATTGCGTGAAAACTGCAGAACACTTATTTTATTAAATTTTCTTTTTTATTACTTTATATTTACTTATGGGCAACTTCAAATGGCATATTAACTAATTGGTACTGTTGAAATTTATAACTGGTAATTTTTTTGTGGGCGCCCTGCATTTAAAATTAATTCTCATCCATTAAAAAAATTAATTATAATATAACTTAGATTAGACGAATGAACAAAGAACTGATGTTAAAATATTACTAATTTATAATTTATAATTTATACAAAGAATTAAAATTATAGACAAAGTTATTTTCATTATTTTTTATTAACTAATCAATTAGTTTTTCAAAAAGTTTTTTTTGTTTTTCAAATTTAAGGATTTTATTAAAAATATGTCCTCTCAAAGAAATTGTATATTATTAAATTATTCTAAAAAATTCGTTTAGAGAAAATTTTAGCACACGTTTTATGTGCTAAATTTCTTTTACGGATCATGACATACAAAGAAAGAAAATTTTGCAATATTAACTGAACTATTTGTTTTACGTATTATTTTATAAGTGTCTATTTTTACTTTTTAATGCCTGAAATATTATCTAAATATATTACAGAAGTTTATGTCATTTTAATAAATATTTAAAAAGTTTTATGATAACTCGATACTTCGCCACTTTTCCCGGGTGGTGTAACATTTCTGGAGTCATGAAACCTCTGACGTGGGTTGAATAATTGATTCCTTATAATTATTTAGATTCACTTATATAATATTTCAAGTGCAATATCTTTAACTTTTGTTTTAAGTATTTGAAAGATGTAAACTTATTTAAAAATGGTGCTAACGCAATGTAACTAGGCAATCTGGTTCCATAAAAGTTTGATCCATAATGTTTTGAAACAATGTGTTTCTCTTAAAGAAATAAATCAAAGGGTGCCTATCTCCATCTTTGAGAAGAATTAGTGCGCTAATTTTGATGTTTAATTCAATACGTCGGGAATCGCTCCAATCTGCATTACTCACTTGCTACCGTACATCACGTGACACACATGATCAGTCGTACTGTCGGAGAAAATTTAATGAAGTTAGTTAGATTGAAAGGGGGAGAACGGTACAATGGGGTTTAATTTACTTAGTCTAGTGGAAAATAAATGATTTCTTAATAGTATGAGAATGTATAGGCATTTTCTAAAGCTTTGCAATTTGCAGTTAATTTCAGACAAGAATTAGGGGAATCAAAATTTGGTTGTTCGAAATACTTTTATTTGGTTGTATTTTATTTTAAGTACTTTTGATAGAAATTATATTTTAATAGTATTAAAACTGACATGTATAAAATAAATTATAAATGGGAAAAAATATTGTAATATGTAAATGCACTGTAATCAGTTATGCACTTTACACACAATAATGCACTTTAATCAATTAAGTGTTTGATATTAATTAATACGAAAATAAGGCAGAACGTAAACTTATGTTAGGTTTTACGTTAAAACATTTTAACATAAAACTTACGTTTTATGTTAAAATATTTTAGCATAAACATTATTTGCAAAATACGAACTTTTTTCACCTACTTGAAAAATTTACACGGTTCTAATAATTTCATTATAATATTCAATTTGGAGCAGAATTGGGAGAAAAAAGAAGTAAATGGAAAAAGATCCATATGCGCTAAAAATAACTTTGCAAGTCACAATACGAAACAATTATTCAAAGCATTGGAAGATAATCGATAAGAAACATTCAGATTGCAGAACCTTAATATTTTGTTTTAATTCATCTTAAGAAAAAATTGTACTATACAGACAATCACTTTTTAAGTAGTGTAAAAAACATAGTTTCGAAATATAGTCCGCAGATAACGTTTGTCCTGCTGGATCTGGTTTAAATGCATTGGGGCTCATTCCTAATATTTCTATATGATATTTTATGTATTTGATCCTCATTCATTTACGTCCTATGAAGGGTGGACTATAACCGACTAGAAAATGGAATTTCTATCACATGTCAACGTGAAACCCAACCCAATTACGACATATAAAGGTTCCTTGATCCAAACTCCCACTTGAATCCAACTTACATGGCGTAAAATAATTAACTGGAAATGAACTTGAAATACTTCATCCCCAACCCGAACCTAACTCTAAATAGAATAAAATCAATTTACATTCTCATGCAATTATGGAAAAATACTCTATAATTGTATTTTTTCATGCAGAAAAATAATTATATATGTACACATCCACATTAAAATATTAGTGTTTCATCTAAAGAAATGTTCGGGATTGACCTTAAAAAAATTCCAGTAAACCAGTACTCGATCCTTATTTCTGATTAGTTCTCATTACTCGACCTGATTGGTGATTACTTAGACTTAAAAGACTCTTATATGGATTCAGTAAATTCTCATATTGCGCTTCCTCAAAACACCATTTATTTCAGGTATTCAAAAGTACTTTTTTAATAACACGCTTATTTTAAATCTATATTGAGATACTTTAGTTCTTATTAAAATTTCCACTTCACTAACAACCCCTCTAAAAATAAACGGTGAAAGGAAATGAAAAAGGTAAAAATTGCCACGCAAAGCACATCAGATTAGCTACGAAAATGAAATTTACCTCCTTGAAATAGTTCTTTTAGGCGAGCAGTAATATTTTCGAAGATATAGATAGGATATTTCGACTTAAAAAAAACAAAAACACTTTAGCTAATTACCACTCCAGGCATATTTTTTCCCTTTCAAATGAGGATTTTTCGAAAATGTCTCTTTAAACATAATTCATATTTAAATATTTTAAACGGGAAAATTTAAATTTATGAGTTTAACTGCAGGCTTTAACATTCGTAGGTACTCAAGAATATCTCTTTTTTTTAAAAACAGTAATTATTTTTTTGACAAATAACATGTAAAAATTTTTAGAATATAAACCTCTACAGCAAGTTATAATATGATATTGGGAAAAGGAAATTTAAATGAAATGGAGATAAATATTGCATTGTAAATACTCGACTGGGATATATATATTTTTTAAATATGCCTTCAACTATTTAGAACTAGTTTTATAATAACACTTTTGTCTAAAACTACACTGAAATATTTAAAATGTGTTTACAATTGTCAGTTTCAGTTACAAACACTTTACAAAGATATTAGTGAATTATTAACAACAAATAAAACTTACATAACGTAATTCTATTTTTAGCTTCGTGTTTGTGGCAATCCTGTATTGTTAAAAGTTAAGTCTGGTACGGAGGAGATAAAATTGACTTGAACTCAGTATTAGAAACCGGAAATAGTATTTGAAATCTGTACGGAGCCCGAAAAGGAATAAATGCACTTAAACCTTTATATTTTAATGTAACCGGTCTACACGGATAAAAATGTTGCTCTAGTTTGAAACAAATTTTGGTGCTCAGCAGCTGCCACCATAAAATGGGGAAATCTAGTACCAATATTTGGAGCTACCTAATTCAACCTCGCTCCAACTGTTGAAACTATGCTTCGAAAGGAGCTCCAAATATTGGTGCAAGATTTCAACATCTTATGGTGGCAGCTATTGAGCACCAAAATTTGATTCCAACTAGGACAAGATGTTTAACAGTGTACATATCAATGCGCTCGAATTGTTTTAAACATTGTAACTCTCGTACATCGTGTGCCTCTATCTCATGTTACCTTTTTACCCTTGTTTTAAGAAAAAATATCGTAATTATTATGGAGTATTGTATTGAATTCTGTATTGAGAACATTGAAGAGAAAATTAATAAATAGTTTTTTTTTATTATTATTTGAACAATTGT
This sequence comes from Maratus speculifer, assembly GCA_964019185.1. NCBI lineage: Eukaryota > Metazoa > Arthropoda > Arachnida > Araneae > Salticidae > Maratus > Maratus speculifer. Next base: position 12,782,752 of record OZ025289.1, read on the forward strand.
GTTTTATTTATTTTATGCTAACTGGTATTCAAAAAATTTAAATCCTTCCAAAGAGAAACTAAATAACTCAATTAATATAATTCAGAGTCATGAATTAGAAATTATGTTTTCATATTTATAATATATACATCCAACATTTTTTCCCACTTACTCAAAAAATTTCTTTATTACAAGCATCGTAAATTGCATCATAAATAGGATATTTGTTTAAAATTATGTAAATATGTGTTGAATTTTATTAAAATTTACATTTTAGAAACAGCCTCTTTAAAACTGTATCATAATGACAAAGAAAAGGGGAAAATATTACCAAGCTAGGCACATGATAGCAAGTTACGGGAAAGAAATTTACTTCCTTTGAAATATTTTTCTCTTGGGAGAAGAATAATGCTTCCGAAGAAAATAATAAATTTCTATTGGAAAAAGATAAAATGCTCTAGCTATTATACATTCATCTGAAGCTTTTTTCTTTTTTAGGAAAATCAAAGTGTTCTACAACGGTGGAAAAAACTGACAGAAGTTTGGTTGTGGATTTGAAACGCGTTATTTATTTACACTACTGCTTCTTTTTGAATTTATTTATTTATGTTTTTAAAAATAAACAGAAATGGTATTAAAAAAAGCTCATTTAAACATATGACATTTAATTTAGGAGCTTTTTAACCTAACCGTATATTATTCTCTTATTTCAACTTATAGTGCCCGACGAAAATTAAAACAATCGACTAAAACCTCCTTAAGGGGACAGTTGAAATTTATTTCAGCAAAATCGTCACAAAAAGGTCTATTTCTGCAGTATAATAGTACCAAAACAGTTTTTTCTTATTAAAATATCATTTATAAAGGTTTTAAGAAGTAAATAATAGAGGTAAGTGTATTTATATACTTTAAATCTGTTTTACTCAAAACTAATTTTTCAGCGTTTTTAGATTTTTGAAATGCTTCTTGTGACGTAATTTTTGATCAATATTTATGAAATTGATAAGAAAGTATCCTGATATTGTTTAGAAAGAAATTTTGTAGGCTTTTTAAAATTCTTCTTCATTAAGATAGTCAAATTTGATTTTTCTCTTATTAAAAGGCAGAATTTTGATGAAAATCGATATCTGATCGATAAAAATAATCTTTAAAATATTAACTATTTAAAAAATTTTAAAAAATCTTACACAAATTTGTTTATCACAGAGTTTTAAGCGATTAAAATACAAAAGCAAGAAAATATCGGAAAAATAAAAATATGAGGAGCATTTTAAAATTCGTTTAAAAATTTAAAAATTTTAACAAGAATGGAAAAATTTTAAAATGTTATATATGCTTTTGGTGAAATGTATATATGCACAAAATTTCATATTGCTAAGATGAAAACAAATAATAACGTCCACTGTCCCCTTAAACTAAATGAAGAGACGGATTAGCTCCCTTCTTTTCATCTATACATAACAAATTAACCACCAAATCTAATCAGGGAAGAAATTTATCAGAATAAATCGATAAAAAAAATTCAAGCAACTTTGTTAATTTTCCATGGAAAAACTTACTTATCTAAATTAAGAGGGTTTATTCCTTGTTTACACTTTACACTTAACCAATCAACCTCCGAAACTAATCACGAGAACTTAATATTAGTATAAACCATACTACCAAATTTGAAACAAATTGGATAATTCGGCAATTTAAATTATTTAAAGGCGTTTTATTAAAAATATCTATCTAAAACTAAGCACTTTCGAGTATCTTAAGTGCTCATCATCTGGATTAACATGTTTAAAAAAGAAAAGTGGAGTTCATTCATTTATATTTCATAGGCTGTTTCAAAATTCAAATTGAAAATAAAATTGGAAATTTTTTCAAATTTCAAACTGAAAAAAAATAATAAATTTTCCCAAAACTTTAAACTGAAAAAAAATGAAAATTTTGTAAAAAATCATGCTGAAAAAATTGCAAATTTTCTGAAACTTCAAAATTCAACAAAATGTTTTATTCATTTGGAATTTCGGAACAGATTAACAGTATAAATGAACGAACTCAAACTCTTGTTTTTAATGATTTTAACTCTCACGATAAAACGCAAATGATAAATATAAAAACTGTTTTTAAATGTATGTAATTTAATGAAATAAATTTAAGTAATTTTAAATGGATTTTTTTTCTTTTAGGGAATAATTGAAAAGTTCAAAACCATAGTTGACCAAGTACTTTTTGAAAAAATAAAATAATAATATAGTCCATTTGAAAAGTGTATAAAATCTGTTTTATTCATTCTCATAATGAACCGAAATGCCATTCATGTGATAGCATGTGAAAAAAGCCTTATTTCACTGGGGGAATAGGTGTTATATAGTTTCTAAATGTATTATATATCAATTTTTACTTTAAAATAAACTTGATGTACTACGATTGTGAGTTTTAATTAAAGATTGATTTTTTGAAGAAGATTTGATTGAAATGAAGTTGAATTTATATGGGTGATAGATGTTTTCTCCCGTTTTGCGAAAATTAAATTTTTAACATAGTCCCTTTTTTCGGATTGAAATAACACAATTCATTCAAACTTATCATCCCCATTGCATTACAAACCCATCGCACCCAATGAAATAGCACAAGATAATGATTCCTGAAAAAAAAAAATTCATTCCTCTCATGCATAAGTGCCTTCTTTTCTCGATATATTAAACTCTTGTCAGCAGGGCCCTTATCAGATGCTTCAACCCGACCCTAATTGCCCTCATTTCAGAGTAAGTCAACTGTTCTTACTCGGATAAATTACTGGTTTCTTCTTTCTCTGAATCTATGTAGCTGTAATCATCAGAAATTGGAAATAAAGAAAAAAAAATTGGAAAAAGTACAAAATGTGGATTTTTTCTTTTAATTAATAATGAGAGGATACACTATGTTCAAATAAATAGATTAGTTTGAGATAAATTTATTTCGGATAGAAACAAAAGACAAATATACTTAAGATATAGGAAAATAAACAAAAAAACAGAGAAATAGTAATCACAATAATTAAAATAATTTCTCAATAATTAAAAAAAACATACAAAATAGGTGAGTAAACTGAGTTTTAACCCACTTCTGGCGGCGTTTTTTCTGACGCGCGATGACTGCGCCAAGCCTTGCTTTCTATTACTTTCAGGTGTCACTTCTCCTAGCAACCCTCGGCGCTCGAAGAGGATTTTCTCTTAGATTGCGCATGCTCTGTTCGTTCATTCTTTTCCAGCTTTCTTATTGGACTAGAGAGGAGAAACTTTTAAATTTAGGAATCGCGCTTTGTGAAATTAATTGAATTTTTAATGTGTTTCATTAATCCGTTGGATTTCAAAGAGTCATCATCGAGTGAGTAAATTATTTTGGATTTTTATTCATTTATATTCCTCTGGTTAGACTACTTACCTGCTATGGCTGTTGTTGATTTCCGTAAGAATTTGAATGAATGTATGAAAGAAGAGGGAGAATATACGAGTGGATTTTTTACTCTTTTACCTGTAATGGGTAAAAGAGCTGTAATAGACTGGTGTATGAAAGAAGGTTTGATTGCTTCCAGGTATGAATGTCCAAGGTGTGAGAAAGATATGAAATTGACTGCGTGTGATAAATTAACTGGTTTTGAATGGCGATATCGAGATCAGTCGGCATCGAGTATGAATCCGTATGATGTGTGTAGGAGTATAAGGAGGGGTTCGTGGTTTGAACGTTCGCATTTAAGTCTGTGTAAAATTTTAAAGATAACGCGTGAATGGTTTGGTAGATGTCTCCCATCTTAATGCTTTTCTCCGTTTTCCGATAAGTAAGATTTTTTTTTTAATATGCCGTATTTACAATTTTTGGATTTTCAATATTTTAAAATGTGTATTTCTTTTGTATTTTCAGTCATTTTCTTTAAAGTTATAGCATTTTGTATTTTTTTAAATGTGTATTTCTGTTGTATTTTCATTATCGCCGTTTTAAATTGTGCGCTTTTGCGTGGTATCTCCTGGTAATCACATCCGGGAGATAAAACTCAAAAACGCGCCAAAATGGCGGTTTTTTGAAAACGCGCCAAGAAGTGGGTTAAAACTCAGTCTCGCCAAATAGGTATATAATAAGTGTCTAACATAAGACTCCTTAGTTTTAATAAGCGATAACTCAGACATTAAAATCACTAGAAGAATAAAACTAGTGATACCTTTATTTCAAAAACCGTAAAAATAGGATGGAATAGTTTCAAAATTAGTTAAAAATTTTCTCGACATGTGGTGCTGTAACCACAGTCAGATCTTTAACCCTTTAACGATCGTAGCATTTTCATTGTTAAGATGTCGAAATAAATGAATGACACCGGTAATTAAGAACAAATATATTTCTAAATAAGAAAACGTGATTTTTCACATACAAAATAAAAGGGATATTTATAGATAAAAATACCGGTGTCAGTGTTGCGTATCGGAATTAAAATTTTGTGGTTTCGTGGCGAAACCAATGAACGTTAAAGGGTTAAACAGAGTACACTAAAGCACATAGTGATTCATCTTCTTACTCACGGAAATTAATGGAATCATGTATTCCGTGCAGCAATTTGTTCTTTTGTTACTCGCATATCAGCAATTAAATTGCAGGTAACCGGACGCAGATTTCAATCGTAATATAAAGTTACACAAGGTCTTGATACGGAAAATATTTGTTTTAAGAATTTATAAATGACAGGCAGCGTAGCTGATTACAAAGGGCATTATGAATCCTATTTCTCTGCACAGGAATTTCAGTGTACAGTGCCACCTGTAGAGAATATTTGTAGATAGTTTTGAAACTTCTGTATCATATTTTTACGACTTTGAAATTAAACATACTTACTCTTTCATGCTTCTTTTGATCTCTTAATCCAAATTTTTAATTTTAAAATTAGAAGGTCTATTCATGAACACTTTGTATCTACCTGATGAGTTAATCAGCCCTTTTTGCATATTAAACCTTTCGAAAATATAGTAAAGAATCATGTAGAAATCATGTTTTGTGGTTGTGTCTGTAAGTGAACAGGATAAATTTTAGACAGTGTTTCGTATTCATGGTTATTATTAGAAGATATGTTAAAAAACGTTGCAAGAACTATATAGTTTACCGTACAATTCGATTGACGGGTTCGATATTAATGCATTTATAAACAGTTTTTGAACTCGATCGATAATAAAAATCACTAACAAAAATTGGTTTAAGATAAATATTGAAACGTTGTCATCAAATATTAATAGCGCAGCGAAACGCTGCAAACAGGGGATTTTAGAATTCAACACCCCAAAAGTTATATTTTCCCTCAAAATTATTTCCCTAAAAATTTGATTTTTTAAAATTCTCTGAACACTTACGTCAGTGTTTAGAAAGTAATGTAGAGTTCATTTTTTTTTTCAAATAAAATAAAGGTACATTTTTAAACGATTTTAAGGGGAAACCACTTGAAAGTATATTTACTTTCATTTCCTTTTCTTCCTAATGTTAATAAAAACATTGCTTTCAAAAAGATCAACTTTTCAAAATAACACAAAATGACGAATGCCAAAAAAAAATTTCCTCAAGTGTAAAATCTTCAGCTTTACTCATCTATTTGTTCGCCTTACCATTTAAATTCTCGAAAAGGAGAATTTTTCTTCTCATTCTTAATCTAGAGCCTTCAATTGAAGTACTTATTGAATAGTACTTTTTCCTTACTTTAATATTCTTGTAGATTTTTCTACAAATTTTGTAGAAATGTACCTCAAAGATTATTTTTATTGCGAAATTTGGTAGAAATGTATTCTAAAAATTATTTTAGATTATTAAAGATATCATTTTAGAGGGCTGTTGTTTCTCCGGCCTTAAATGCTGCCATAATAGGCCTTAATTGAAACAGGTCAGTTGCTATCGCAATTGTTGCAGATTGAGTACAGCTTTTGATTTTATTTGAACCTATACTTGCAAGGAGTACATACCTTGAAATCGTAATATAAAACAAGTTGGAAATTGCACGTGAACGTAGCAAATGAGGTGCGTTCGTACGATAACGAAGTTTTAAAAATATTCAGATCTTGCTGATATAGTAGAGCGTACATCGGATGCAGTATAGTAGTCGAAATCTTTGTCTTTCTGTAAATATGCAGAAAGTAATTTCTATTACACCTCAGCAACGTACATCTTATTCATAAAATGTGAAATAGTTGAATTTAATTAAAACACGCCCCAAACAATGTTTCCCCTTGTAGCATTATGTAGTGGAATACTTTTGTGTGACCCTGTAATTTAATAATAAAAATTCTTTGCATCACAGATTGTACAGAATGCATATTTTAGTTTATATTTCATAGATTCTTGCCAATTCTATTATGTTCGAATGAGTGTAACATCCTAAAAATGCATTTGAACCTTTTTTCTCATTGACCGTAATGTAATGGAATACCTTTGATTGTCCCTGTAATTGATCTATGCATCCGATTTTCATAACATTTGAAATGACTCGACAAAATTACGCAATAATTATATGTTTTAAATTTCAAACGATTAAAATGCATTTGAAATTTTTTTCCCCATTGGCCGTAATGTAACGGAATCCTTTTGATTGTCCCTGTAATTGATCTATCCATCCGATTTTCATAAAATTTGAAATGACTCGACAAAATTATGGTATAATTATGTGTTTTAAATTTCAAACGATTCGGTTGGGTAGTTTTTGCGTTGTTATATGCGGACGGACAGACAGACGAACAGACAGACAGACAGACAGACAGACAGACAGACAGACGGACGGACTGAGCGACAACAATAGGTGCTACGTATTTACATAATTACGAACGCACCTAAAAAACGGTGAAAATAATTAAAGATGAGAATTAGCTTTTCTTATCAGCTTTTCAAATTCGTTGCACAACAAATCGAAACTTTCTGGCCCATTTGATTCAATTTAAACGTAATAGCATAAACATTTTCAATCCTAGTTATTAAAAGGATTTAGAATTAAAATGATTTTTTTTAATTTTCGAGAAACGTACTACTTATCAAGTTATAAAGAAACTGATTAATCACAAGACGACCGTTATTGCTTTTAGCTCACGATATTATATTCAATATTCAAATATTCAATACATTCAATACGTAAATTCAATTTAAATTTGGCAGTATTTTCTGAAAAATCTTTTGCTTTTACCAAAGAAAGGGAAACAAGTTATGATTACAAATTATAAAATCATCTGTCCATTTCCGAACAAAATGAATTGAGATATGTGTTGGACAGTATCTCCTTTGGATTTTATAACAATCTTAAATAATTTTTCAGGAAAGTTCACGATGAATGAAAATAAGAATTATTATATTTAGAGGAATTAATTCAATCTCGATATTTTTTAATGCTTGTCCTTAAAAGAAAATAGAAATAAAGAGACAAAGGTAGAAATCTCCAACACATTAGAAAGAAAAAAATTACACATATTTACCAGAGGAATGAAATTAACCACTTTTTTAAAAAATAAAAATAAAATAAAACTCTTTTAAAACTATTCGGAAACCCATTTACACGAAAATAACATAACTTAAGAATGTCTCGTAACAGAGTTTTCCATGTTTCCCTGCATGTCAAAGAAATGATCAGTTCGCATAGATTATGTTCTCAAAATGACACAAGCTAACATGTATTTCGAAAAGATGCGACAGAGGAAAATAACATTGTACCTTCTCCCTCACTAAGTGCCTTACTATCTTGACCTATTAAACTCTTGTCAGGAGCATTTATTTGACATACTTACTCGTACCGTAATTGTCTTCATTTGAGAGTCAGCCTGATACTATTATTCGACAAATTATACATTTTTTCTTTGTCTAAGTTTGCATTTTTTAAATTTTATGTTTATTCTTTGAGAAAGTATAAGATAATATATCGTAAATACAGGAGAATCCCGATAACCTGAAAATCGGTTTAACCGAAAGATTCCTTTAAGTGTAATTTAAATGTGAAAAAAATATGGTCAACACTTTTTTTACCGATGTTAAATGACACCTTGCAATACATTTTGATTTATGATTACTATTTTATTTGTAAGTTTTAGATTGAAACGATTCTGAATTATTTTTAATACATTGAAATTTGTTTTAATAGTTATTAGCTTTAAAGATTAGAAGCAAAATCAGTAAAAATCATAACTTTGAAAGGTGTTATTGGGAACTGGTAGAAATAGTGTTAAAAAAAGCATGTTTTTTATAAAATAAATAAATAGAGTCAACTTACTTATTTGTTCCATTGAGTAATTTTGAGTACAGACACGTTTTATTATATAGACACCTACAATACTTCATTATTTTACTAAATATGTTGTGATATTTTCCTTTGTTTTTCGACTTTGTATCGTTTCAGTGATGTTTTATCACGCCTAAATTAAAGTAATAACACATCTGATGCTATTGCATCTTGTTATACGTCAATATATCATAGTGCTGCATTCAAGTTCCTAGTAGCTTCACTGCGTGTTGTGATCCTGCTCCACATCTTCACCATAATCTGCTATACGTTACCACAACTTTTTTATTATAACCATTTTCCAAATTACTATCAGAGCTTTTTACCAAACAAGTTTTCCCCGTTATCTAAAAATTCCTAAGGAGCTCCGGTTAACCGAAAATGCTCTGGTCCCATGTTTTGCGGATCAATGAGAATTTACTGCATTAAATTGGAAAATAAAAAACACAGATGTTAATACATTAATTCCATAACACGATAATAATAGGACACCATCTTATATAGGACGTAATCAACATGACAGTCTAGAATCATTACTTACCATGAGATAAAATAGAATTGTTATAAATAGTTATTGATGTCTTTTTAAATTTTGATTTGACTTTAATAAAATTCTAAATGACTCGACAAAATTCTTCAGAGAAATATCCATAGTATATGAACTCGGTATATGAAGTTTAAAACTATTCGATTCGGTGGTTTATGCGCTGCTGTATGCGGACAGACGAACTGACATATAAGCAGAGTGGAGAACCACTATTGGTGCTAAGTTTTTATATGTGTATATAAAAACAAGCGTACGTTCTAAAAGAAAGAAATAATAAAAAGTAGTACTTTGTAATTGAAAAAAAAAATTTGCATCGACAGACTCTATAAAAAATGCGAACATGACTTCAGTGCATTTCGTAATTAAAAAAATCTTAAATCCTAAAATATCTTTAAAAAAATTCCTAAGAATTAAATAACATTTAAGGTAAACATAAGGTAACATGTGAGGAGAATATAAAAATCCTTATTGAAAAAAAAAACGATTTTTTTAAAGTACGAGTATATTACGATGAAAAATGGTCGTTAAAAAAAAGAAAAAAAAAAGAAAAACATTTTTTTTTTAGCTTTTTGGCATTTTGTCGGGGAAAAATCCTCTTTTCCAACTTTCTCTTGTTTTGCGTCTATTTTTATTTTGGATTCTTTTAAAAGCAAGATATGTGTATAAAGCATTTTTTTTTCTTCTTTGACAAATTTCAAATAACACTAATAAACTTATCGATGTGAATTACATTAGGTTATCGCAATCAAAGTTTTTGTTTATTTTAACTTTTATTCACGCAAGAAATATTTTGAAAAAGAAACAAAATTGTAAGAGTGTAAATTTGAAAAAAAAAATCATAGATTTTTACAGTTTGTTTAACTGACAGACATTCCAGTTTTTGTCCATTATGAATTTAGTTTGGACATTTCCTGTTTCTTTTATACACTTGTTTGTACATCTATGCGAATTTTATTTCAAAATAAAATCTAAATAAATAAATAATTATAGCTTGTTAATACTTCAGAAATTGCAATTTGTATTAAAGATAACTTAATGAAAAATGCTTTAAAGATTTTTTTAAACATGAAATATTTTATTTTTGAAGCTAAACATGTTATCATTTTATTCGTAAAATATTTTTTTACGTTGTTTTGATATTAGTCAAATAATATTTGTTGTATTTTTGTTTATAGGAGCGTAATAATAAAAAAATCGTCTGGTTTTTATATTATAGTGTTTATATTTGTATAGCACTTTTTTGTAAACAATAAAAATGGTTATAACTATAATGAGTTAAGAAATAATTTAGAGAAATTTTTAAACAACAAAAAGTTTTATTTTTTAAACTAACATGTTACGATGTTATTCGTAAAATAAAATTTTACTGGTGTGTTTTACATATCATCTGATTATTTTAATAGATATTTATGGTTAGAGAAGCGTTATAGTTTCATTTGAGGATTTAATTGATTAATATAAAAATTTGTAAAAATATATGTGCTTATAAAAAATCACATGTACAAATGAACTGCATTTCTGATACACTTATAATATTAAATGGTAATTTTATTTTTACACATTAAAAATTATTAATTAAATGCGTAAATAAATATAAAACTTATGCTAACTTTGGAAATTGCCAATATACCTCTCAGGCGTTATTTTTTCCAGATTTTTATTTGCTTGTTTTACTGTACACTGTAAAACAAATCTGCAAAGGTACTACACATTTTCTAGGAAACTGGGATGCCTAGAACTTTTCCTGTAACGGTAAAAGCAAAAACTCAAGTTTTAGAATCGGTTACATGAATTTTTCCCGTTATCGTTACATGAAAAGTTCTTGGAATCCCAGTTTCCTAGAAAATTTACAGTACCTTTGCAGATTTTTTTTTACCGTGTAGTTGCAAACTGGGATGGACAGAGTTCAAAAAAGTACACTGTGAAAAAAAATTTAAAGGTACTAAACATTTTCTAGGAAACTGAAATTCCAAGAACTTTTCATGTAACGATAACAAGAAAAATCCATGTAACCGATTCTAAAACTTGAGTTTTTGTTGTTACCGTTACAGGAAAATTCTTGGAATCCCAGTTTCCTAGATAAAGTGTAGTACCTTTACAGATTTTTTTTTTACAGTGTACTTGTATACGTTTTAATTAAACGGAACTACTTACTATTTTCAGAATAATTTTGGATATAACGAACGCGTTAGCAAATAATTTAGCATTCATAAAATTTATTACACATACTGAAAAACAATTAGTTTAATCTATGCATTAATGCGCCATGTAACAAAACTCATTTCATAATTTATACATACTCGTATTTACATTTGAGAATGTCGTAAATATAATTTAGAGCAATTGAAAAATGTAGACGCATTTTTCTTTTATTGCAAATAATTATATTGCACCCTCAGCAGATTTTAGGTAGCTTTCATTACAAAAAGTAAAAAGCTACCTATTGCAGCCGTCCGGAGGAAAGCACTTCCAGAAAATATTGGTATTTTGTCACCGATCATGACCCCCAGACCCCAAAACCACCCTCCGTTCAAATGTTGACATATATATATATATATATATATATAACCATGTATATATATATATATATATATCTGATTTTTGTCATGCGATAACTATCGTATTTATGAACCGATTTGAATGAAACTTGGTATGTACATAGTACATACAAATGTCTCGACCGAGTTCGTTAGCCAGCGTCATCCGTCATCTTGTTTCAAAATGGCGGCCATTTAAAAAAATTTTAAAATTTAAAATTTAAAATGAAATGCGAAGAAATTAAAAGTTGAAAAATATTTTTCTTTTATGTGTTAGAACTTAAAACAACGATTCCTGAACACTTTTTATTTTATTTATATCTTAAAAAATGATTGAGTAATAGCACTTTGAACTTTTCTTATGGCTGGCATTTTCAAACAATCTAATTTTTGTCATGCTATAACTAATGTATTTATAAACCAATTTAAATGAAATTTGGTATTTACATAGTACATATAAATGTCTCTATCCAGTTTGTTAGCTAGCATCATCCGCCGTCTTGTTTAAAAATGGCGGCCATTTAAATTTTTTTTAAAATTTAAAAATTTAAAATTTAATACGAAAAAATTAAAAGTTGAAAAATATTTTTCTTTTATGTGTTAGAACTTAAAACAACGATTCCAGAACATTTTTTATTTTGTCTATATCTTAAAAAATGATTGAGTTATAGCACTTTGAATTTTTCTTATTGCTGACATTTTTAAACTATCCGATTTTTGTCATGCTGTAACTGACGTATTTATGAACCGATTTGAATGAAACTTGGTATGTACATAGCACATACAAATGTCTCGACCGAGTTCGTTAGCCAGCATCATCCGCCATCTTGTTTCAAAATGGCGGTCATTTAAATTTTTTTAAAAAATTTAAAATTTAAAATTAGGTTTAAAAATGTGAGAAATTGAAAAAGATATTTCTTTTGTGTATTTGACCTTGATACAAAGATTTCTAGGAATTTTTTGTTTCATCTATATCTTAAAAAATGGCTGAGTTATAGCTTTTTCAATTTCCAGGGTGGTTGACATTTTCAAACGCGATAATACGCATATTTATAAATTGATTTGGATATAACTTCATGTGTACGTAGTACATATCAATGTCTTGACCGAGTTCACTAACCAACTTCCTTCGCCATCTTGTTTCAAAATGGAGGCTATTTAAATTTATCAAAAATCTTTTAAATGTATAATGATGTACAAATAAAAATTAGAAATTGAAAAAAAAATTCTTTCGAATGTATTTATCTTAATAATGAGCTCCGGAGTATTTTTTGCTTTGTCTTTATCTTAAAAAACGCCTGAGATATAGTAGTTTGAATTTCTAATGTGGGTGACACTTTTTAAAAAAACAATTTGCCCACGACAGCAGTCGTATATATTAATCGATTTCCATATGAGGTTGCATTTCCACATGAATTATGATTTCGACCAAGCTCATTGGTTTGTTTTATCTATCATGTTGCTTTAAAATGGCATACACTTCATGATATCGTGGAATTTGACGACTCTTTATATTGCTGAAAATAAAACCAGGTTGAATAAAATATGACTAATTTCTAAAAATTCCTATTAATAATTAGTATTGACAAAAACTAGCATTCAATCTTATAAAATCAGGTTTCACTAATTTGAGCTTCGTTTGTTTGAATAATATAACTTAATTTAAAATAAATAATATATAAATAAGCATATGAAAGCTACCTCTTCCTCCCGGCATTGCCGGAAGGACTTTTTATTTCCAAACATAAAATAGGTTATTATGACTATTTTCTCCAAATTCATAGAAATTTCTTTTTTTTTTCGCTGCAAAATAAACATCAAAAACATTCTTGCAAATTAAAATAAATATTTATTTTTATGAAAGACAAATAATGCAAACTGAAAAAAGATGCTATAGGTAGACTAGTATTTTGTATTAGGTGATATTTAATTTTTGCCAATAATTTATAAAATGTTAAAAAAAATCCATTTTTTTAAGATTGTGTTATGCTAAGTGTCCTAAATACTGAAAATAGGGAACATATGATTTTCCTTTCATACAAAAGTCACTAGAAATTTTAATTTACAAGTTGATACCGTTTGCCCAAAAACAAATTTATGCTAATAAATATTTATTAACTTAATTTAAAATATTTGAGCTGGGGAACTTAATGATTTCGTTAAGCTTTCCATTAAGCTGAATAATGGTATAATATGCAATTGCACATATTCGTAAAATAGAAAAAGAAAACACACTAAGAGTTTGTAGAAGAATATTTTCTAGAAAATCTTTACCCATGCCAATTCTGTTTATGGTAAAAATAAACACACCGATTATTTATTATTATCTACGATACACAAATCAAATTTTTAATAAAATAAATAATATACAAATTCAGCTAATAACCCCAGCTTGTTTTTAAATGACATTTACAATTAAGCTTAAAGCCTATAATTGTGACATTCATTATTCAAACCCATTGATCAACCCCGTCCAAATTTTCAACATGCTGAAAAACTTGACATCTTCATTCGCTCTAAAGCATAATGGGACAGATTCTTCCCCATTCTCTCCATTCCTTCGCACTAATGACAATTAAAAACCATTCTCTTCACTCCCGGAGATTTATATTAAACAAGACAGCATGTCAATATGACCTTGCTTTCGGAGTGCAGCGATCCATTTTGACGACAGCTGCTACTTGACAAGAAATATCATTTGTCAGGGTCGAAAACAAGAGGAAAGATACACTTAACGCTCTTGTAATTTGAAGGGGAAAGAAAGAGTTTTTTAGAAAACAATTTGGTATGAGAAGCTTTGTATTGTGTTATGTTTTCGATTTTGTTAAATAATGCTATTATAAAATATAGCAAGTTGGAAATTGCATGTGAAGCGTAGCTAATGAGGTGCGTTCGTACGATAATGAAGTTTTAAAAATATCACTCTCATATATCAATATCTCATAAAATCGTAAATAGTTAATTACAATTAAAATGCGCACCAAACAATGTTCTTTCTATACTCATTACGTAATGGAATACTTTTGTGTAGCCTTGTAAATCAATAACAAATGTTCTTTGCACAACAGATTATGCAAAATCTATATTATAATATGTACTTTATGATGCATATCAATATTATTATGTTCGAATGCGTGTAATATTATTTAAATGCATTTGAAACTTTTTTTTCATTGATTGTAATGCAACGGAGTACTTTTGATTGTTCCTGTATTTGTTCTATGCATCCTATTTTCAAAAAAATTGAAATGGCTTGAGAAAATTATGTAATACGTATGTAATTTAAATTTCAAACGATTAAGATGCATTTGAAAATTTTTTCCCTTTGACCGTAATGTAACGGAATACTTTTGGTCGTCCCTGTAATTGATCTATCCATCCCATTCTCATAAAATTTGAAATGACTCCACAAAATTATATATTTTAAATTTCAAAAGATTCGATTGGGTAGTTTTTGCGTTGTTATATACGGACGGACAGACAGACGGACAGACAGACGGATTGACTGAACGATAACTATAGGTGCTACGCATTTACATAATTACGAACGCACCTAAAAATTCTTATATTCACTGTATACATTATAGTATAATCATCGATAAAAAAGTTTTAAAATTTATTAAGGAAATACTTCGTAGGAACATTTTACTTTTGTTAATTGAATTGATATCATAAATGATAAAAGAGATATAAAAGAAACTGCCATCTGTTTATTTGCAGAGTTAATAACATTTTGTTCTGACTTTGCCCTGTGTTTTTTTTTTACGCTTAACAGATATAAATTATTTTGGTTGTTAATAAGGATCTTCGGTTGTTACAAATACATAATAGCTACATAATTTCCAATTATTTTGCCATTACGAAAATATCTTTTAGAAATCTACAGAAAAGTTCCATAGAACCAGATAGAATTATGGTCCTTTTTCTGCAACCTAGTTTAAAAGCTATAGAAATACTTGCGTAAGTTCAATAAAAAATGTAAAGAGAAAGCGTTTAATAGAAGTTTAACAGAAATATCTGCTCTGCAGACATTTCCATTGAACTTTTGCAGATATTTCTATAGCTTTTAAACTAGGTTATAGAAAAACAGACCATAGTTCCATAAGGTTCTATGAAACTTTTTTTTATAGAATTCTAAATGCCATTTTCATAAGGGGGAATTCGAATAGAGCTATTTCGAAAAAGCAATATATTTTTAAAATTCATCTAATCGCATATTGTAGTTATACATACTTATAGTACATAGTTACTAACTAATGAATTAAAATTCTCTTTAATTACGATCTCCTCAATAATCTTGATTTCTCTTTAATAACAATTCGATACGAGAAACCTAAATTATTTCTGTGTTTTCAATGAATGTAAAGACTGGCACCGTATCTAACTGTGCATATTAAAGAAAGAAAAAAAGATTAAGGTTTTCTTTCGGAATACATCGTATAAAGGATTTATTCTTATTAATTGAATTTATGACATAAATTAAATTATCGTTTAATATTAACTATCATTACATAAATAAAATTATTATTTGTTATTTTCTACCGTCCCATAATTAAAATTATTTTTAATCCATAAAATAAAAATTACATGTCATTCTTTATGTGATAGTAATAGCGATTAAATGAAATTCAACAATGTGGCATCTTTCAATATTCAATATTAATAACAACCCCTTCGAAAATTTCAGAATCATTACATTTCAATATTCTTATTATATCCGCTCTACCTATTTGCACTAACACCAAAGACGTCTGTCATTGCAAATTTATTTTAAACAAGACAGCAGGTCGAACACGTTACATTCAAAGAAAAGTTATCGATTTGGGAGACAAGAAATAATATTTCTGAATTCTTAAAAGCGAAAAATGACAAGCATTTCATAAATTTGTGCGCCTTACTAACACTGAAAATTTATGAAAACCTTTTGCAAGATTAACCGAACAAATAATTAGCACTTAATAATTAACTGAAAACCTTTTCAATTGTCTTGTGAATATGTGCGAGTTGTACAAGGAAAAATTTTGTTCAAAAAGTGCTTTTTAAATTACATAATTTTACAGAAATGAAGCTATTGATATATACTGGTAAAAATTAATCAACTCATTTTCGTAATTTCCTGCTGTTTTCTATAAAAAAAACCCGTCTCTTATTTCCTTTTTAAAATTAAGTAATTTTAAGTCACCACGGGCAGAAAGCGTTTTGATAGATTACATGTGTTGTTTTATAGTGTTGTAAATTGTGTGGTGTTTGAAATATGTTGTTAATTTGATGACAGAGTGTTGTGCAACAAAACACTATTATTAGAATAAATTTTCATCAACACTATTTACGACACTATTTCAGAACAATTAACAACACAATTTTTAGAACACATTTTTAGATTTCTACACTGTTAAAAAAAATCTGTAAAGGTACTAAACGTTTTCTTAAAAACTGGGATTCCAAGAATTTTTCATGTAACGGTAACAGGAAAAATTCATGCAACCGACTCTGAAACTTGAATTTTTGCTGTTACCTTAACAGGAAAAGTTCTAGAAATCCCAGTTTCCTAGAAAAAGTTGAGTACTGATATATATGTGTTATTGTATTGTTTTTATCAATAACGTTTTGGCAACATAGCTATATGCTTTTCAAATTAATTAAGATAGCCGGAATTTGTATGTGTTGTTTAATGTCGATTAAAGCCTACGTTTTCGTTATAAAGGTTATAAATGTTTCGCATACTTTTATTACATTACAATTTAATCGACATTAAAATTTACTATTCCTAAATTACGTACGATGGATCAACTTTTAAAACCTGAGAAGTTTGATATCGATCCCGCTAGTATTGGTGCGGAGGCTAAATGGAAACATTGGAAACAAACCTTTTCTAATTTTTTAAGTGAAATCAATAATATAACTGAAACAAACAAGTTGCCGCTTCTTTGCAATTATGTTTCTGCTAGTGTGTTCCTTCATATTAATGATGCCGAAAACTATGATACTGCTATTGCTGTTTTGGACTCTATCTATGTTACCAAACGAAATGAAATTTTTGCCAGACATTGTCTAGCCTCTAGAATACAAGAAAGTGGCGAATCTGTTACAGACTACTTACAAACACTTAAGCAACTCAGCAAGGACTGTAACTTTAAAGCGGTGACGGCCGAGCAATACAAGTGTGAATACATCCGAGATTGGTTTATTAGAGGTTTAAGGAATCCACGCATCAGAGAGCGTTTGTTAGAAAACTCCACCATTACCTTAGAAAATGCTTTTGATCAAGCTAGAGCTTTGGAACTAGCCGAATCTCACTCAGCTTCGTACATGAATACTTCACATCATATGCCTGTGGCTGCAACGGATCCTTCGAATAACGTTACTGAGGATAATTTTTCTGCTGCTCTTAAGCGACATCAATCTGGAAAATGTTTCTTTTGTGGAAATGACCG
Source organism: Maratus speculifer (assembly GCA_964019185.1). Taxonomy (NCBI): domain Eukaryota; kingdom Metazoa; phylum Arthropoda; class Arachnida; order Araneae; family Salticidae; genus Maratus; species Maratus speculifer. The sequence goes on from OZ025289.1 coordinate 12,800,500, forward strand.
ACATTTACGAAATCTATGTCCTGCAAAAGAGGTACTGTGCAGAAAATGTGGAAAAAAGGGCCACTATCAAAGAGTATGCCAATCAAAACCACTGCGCATCTCCCATAACACTTCTGCATCAATTCACACCTTAGCTTCAGTACCAATCTCACCTAGTTGCTTTCAAAAGTCTATTACTAAAGTGCAAATTAATGGGGTAGAATTGAATGCGTTTATTGACACTGGTAGCTCACTTAGTTTTATAAATGAATTCCACACTAGAAAATGTAAAATAAAAGTTAAACCATACTTAAGCACAATAACGATGGCTAATTCCTCTCTAAGCTCAGATGTTAAGGGTTGCGGCGAAGTTAATATGAAATTAAATGAGCATGTGTATAATAATGTAAGAGTACTAATCATGAGAAATCTCTGTGCAGACGTTCTTATTGGTCACGATATTCTGAAGGACCATTCTCTTATTGAAATCCAGTTTAATGGCGAGAGACCTCCTCTCAAAATCTGCTCCCTAGCCGTTGCTCAAGTGCCACCAGTCTCACTGTTTGCTAATTTAACTCCAGATTGTAAACCAGTCGCTACCAAATCTAGACGTCAATCTTTGGAAGATCAAAAATTTATCGCTGCAGAAGTAAAGAAGTTGCTGGAAGAGGGAGTTATTGAACCCAGTAATTCTCCTTGGCGTGCTCAAGCGTTTGTGGAGAGCATCACAAACCTCGGAGGGGAACCCTCGGAAAAGGAGAGCATCACAAACCTCGTATGGTAATTGATTATTCTCAAACGATTAATCGTTTCACGATGCTTGATGCTTATCCTCTTCCGAAAATTGAAGAGTTAATCTCAAAAATATCGAGATATGAAATATTCAGCACTATTGATTTGAGAAGTGCATACCATCAACTACCTATTAACGATGCTGAAAAGCATTATACTGCCTTTGAAGCTGATGGTAAATTATATCATTTCCTCCGCGTACCTTTTGGAGTCACTAATGGTGTTGCATGCTTCCAGAGATCCATTGACAAGATCATTCAAGATGAAGAGTTGGAAGGTACTTTTCCTTATCTAGATGACGTCACTATCTGCGGAAGAAATACTGATGAACACGATCGAAATTTAAAAAGATTCTTAGCAGTTACTAAGAAATACAACTTAACTCTAAATGAAAAGAAGTGCAAGTTTTCAACCAAGTCTGTAAATCTATTAGGTTACACTATCCAGAACAAGACTATCAAGCCTGACCCGGATAGGCTTGCTCCCTTGATGAACCTTCCTGTACCTGACAATGCAGCATCTCTCCGAAGAGCATTAGGTATGTTTGCCCATTATTGCCGCTGGATACCAACATTCTCAAAAAAAATACGTCCATTACTATCAAACAATGCATTTCCTCTTGCAGAAGAAGCTGTAAATGCATTTAAAAGTTTAAAGTTAGACATAGCGAAAGCCTCATTAGCCGCAATCGATGACAATATTCCATTCAGAGTAGAGACTGATGCATCAAAGTTTGCCATAGCAGCAACTCTTAGCCAAGCAGGACGACCCATAGCATTCTTCTCAAGAACACTAAACAAATCCGAATTGAATCATTCAGCTGTTGAAAAAGAAGCATATGCCATCGTGGAATCTCTACGTTATTGGCGACATTACCTGATTGGCAGACCTTTTGAAGTATTTACTGATCAAAGATCTGTCTCATTTATGTTTGATAAACATCATTCTAGTAAAATCAAAAATGAAAAGATCTTGCGTTGGAGGCTGGAATTGTCGTGTTTCAAGTTTGATATAATTTACCGCCCTGGTAGTAAAAATGCTAATGCAGATGCATTTTCAAGGATAACTGCTGCAATTAACCCTGAAGTGAATTTAAAACAGCTGCATGAAGACTTGTGTCATCCTGGAATTGTTCGAATGCATCACTGGATTAGATCTAAAAACTTGCCCCTTTCCTTAGAAGATGTGAAAAGTCTCGTAAATTCCTGCCCTGTCTGCTGTGAAGTAAAACCTAAATTCATTAAAAACCAAGGAAAATTAATAAAAGCAACATCTGCATTCGAAAGACTGAACATAGATTTTAAGGGCCCTTTACCATCAAATTCAAGAAATCGCTTCCTCTTCACTGTGATTGACGAGTACTCAAGGTTTCCTTTTGCCATTCCCTGCTCTGATGTCTCCTCAACTACAGTGATTAAGCATTTGAGTAACATCTTTTCAATATTTGGTATGCCAGCATACATCCATACAGATAGGGGGCCATCTCTCATGTCTAGAGAATTAAAAGGGTTTCTTACTGCACTTGGTATAGCAACTAGTCGTACAACTGCCTATAATCCACGAGGTAACGGACAGGTCGAACGCTATAATGGTATCATTTGGAAAACAATTCAGTTGGCATTGAAAACTCAGAACAAGAAAATTGAACTGTGGGAAGAAGTCCTACAATCAGCACTCCATTCCATTCGTTCACTATTATGCACTGCAACTAATGAAACACCACACGAACGCATGTTTTCTCACCCTAGAAGGTCACATAATGGAAGTTCAATACCTACTTGGCTTACTCAGGCAGGACCAGTGTTGATGAAAAATCATTCACGTACTAATAAGTATGAGCCCATTGTACAAGAAGTTGAACTTCTGGAAGCTAATCCAGAATATGCTTACGTAAAGCTACCAGATGGACGTGAGACTACTGTGTCTATCAGGCATTTAGCTCCAAGAGGGGAAATCATCGAAAATACCTATGAGAGTAACGGTGAAATGGAGCCATCCGTTAACCAGAACGAATGCTCAGAGCTTGATGGTCATTCGAAGCAATCGACAGAGATTTTGGAGGGGACCGAAAGGAATACAAAAAAAGGTGCAATGCCTGATGAAAATGTTTTACATGAGCAACCTGAACAGAAGCAACATGAGGTACCTGAACAGAAAACTGATAATGAACGATTGCGTCCCAGTAGACTGAGACGTAAACCTGCATATCTGTCGGATTATGTTGTAAACTAACTTTTTGGTTGGGGTGAATGATATATATGTGTTATTGTATTGTTTTTATCAATAACGTTTTGGCAACATAGCTATATGCTTTTCAAATTAATTAAGATAGCCGGAATTTGTATGTGTTGTTTAATGTCGATTAAAGCCTACGTTTTCGTTATAAAGGTTATAAATGTTTCGCATACTTTTATTACATTACAAGTACCTTTGCAGATTTTTTTTTACAGTGTAGTAACATATTTGCAATATATTAAGAACACAGAAAAACGGGTTCATACCACATTAATACCATGTAAATTTGATGACAAAAACTGTTCTTAAATATGTTTATTTTTGTGATTGAAATTTGCAGTGATGTTAAAGAGAAAAGCAATATATTCCAGCTGATAATTTGATTTTCCGTTATTTTTCCCAAAACTATTATTAGTTGCGCAAAAGAAAAAACAAATTAAAAGGATGGTTTATTTTACTTACCCATCATACATAGTTTACGGTAAATTTTGCAATCGTTTTGAAAATCCAAAAAAAAAATTGACGGATTTACATGTTTCGGATATTGGAGATATAAAAAAACATATTTTTAGAAAAAAAAATGCCGTCCGTCTGTCTGTGTGTCTGTCTGTAGGTCTGTCGCTCTATCTCCCGAACAAATTGAGATTAAGACTTGAAATTTTGTATGTTCTTAGTATGTAAAAAGGGAAAAAAGTCTATTTAATATCAGTAACCTCGATTATCTGGAACTTTTTTGGACTTTCGAAAAATTCGTTCTGATGAAAGGTATAGAGAAATTGTCAATTATTTTATTTTAAGGTATGGACGTAAAAGTTTGGCATTTTACATAATTTATCAAAATTGGTTCATCAGCAATCCATTAATAGAGCATTACTGTGTTTTAAAAATACTTAAATATACGTTAAAATTTTGTTTTGGATTCGCAATGCATTTCATAAATAGTTTACGCATGTTTTGTTTCCATACATTATATTATGCATTTCCATGATGGGTAAGTATTACAGTCGCTCCCAAGGACTAGTTTCATTTGTATCCTTTCAGCTTACTTGAAGTTTAAGGAGTATGAAGGGTAAGCTTCAATTTGGAAATATTTTTATGCTTCTACTGTAAAAGCATTTTATTTGTACATTTCCTAATTCTAAAAAACACTAAAAAAATATTTTAAATAAAACAATTGATGCAGTTATAAACATTGCATAAAAGCTCTATAAATTTAAATTTAATGATTTAATTAACAAAATCCTTCTAAAATTTATTAAATTATTATTTAAATATTTTAAGGTAATTTCACAAATTCCTGAAAAATGCTTTAAAAGATAACATTTTCATGATTTCATAATTCATAGAGACAGGAAGGATTAATCATCGCTCAGTGTTTTCAACCAATCTAAATACTGGCATCACATCTACAGCGAAAAAAATCTTAACCGCTCATTTACAATCACAGTGTTCAATTTTTTTTTCAATTTTAAATAAATTACACGGATGAGAGTTTCTATCATGCGTTAGTTACGTGGAGTAGTAGCTCTTGCAGCTTAAATTAATTTAGAGTTCTACCTTTATTTTTTTTAAGTTCTGGTAGTAGTTTCAAAAAATTAAAGTTTCTTAAATTCTTTTCTTTATAAAAATATATTCTTCTGAAGTATATGATTAACGTTAACAGGTTACAATTGTCAGACCACTTCGTATTTTGATTTTATTTAAACAAAGTTTCCGTTAATTCGTAAAGCCTTAGTTTTACAAATATCAGGGCAAACTATCTGTGTCTTAAAAAGGTATGTTCGATTTACCACATGGAAGCACACCAAAACGAAAAAATCGGTTCAAAAATACTGAAAACAACCTTAACCTTAGTCTGATATTTTTTAAAAAGTGACGTACTGTTATCACTTATCATAATGAACATTAAAAAAGAAACATTACTTTGAATGTAAAAGTAAGGATTATTTGTCACATACTTCATATTTTTCAATGAGTTTCAAGATTTTTTAACAGGCACCGTAAATGTATACAATATAAAGAATGGACTGTTTATATATGCATATATATTACGTATAAAATGTTTATTCTTCTTAATTAAATTTTGTATGAATGAAAATATTCTTTGATATTATCTATTATTGCATAAATAAAATTATTATTATTATTATTTTAATTTTCCCCCATAATTGACATTATTATTAATCCATTGAATAAAAAATTCACATCATCTTTTACATGGCAATAAATAGCGTTTGAAGAAAATTCAGTAATATTGCACAATTCTACATTTAACACCAATATAACTACCTCTTCACAATTCTCTGCATGCTGAAAAATGTGACATTTCTATTTTTCTAGCTCACTCTTCCGAATTAATAGAAAATAAAGAATACTGCCCAGTTAAACTGATGGCATTGAGCTCACAGGCTACAAATACTAATTGTACATTAAAGCCTTATATTTTCAAGGGTTAATTCTATTCGAAAAAAATTAAGAAGGGGAAACAGCTCTCCCCTTTCCTCTTTTTTATACTTAATCATTGAACCTCCTATACTATCAAAGACATGCTTTATCATATAAAAAATCTATATCCAAAATTCAGAGCAAATGAGCTAATTCTTAATAAAAACCCATTTAGCATTTATATCATTTAAATGGAGTTATCTCCCTCTTTTATACTTAACCATTAAACTTCCAAAACTATTCAGAGATTTGAACGAAATCTGAAAATTCTGCTTGAAAAACCCATTTATATAAATTAAGGAGGGGGGCATTAGAACCCCTGTTCCCCCTATTTATACTTATTCAATGAACACCTAATAACAGTCACGGAATCGCCTCATCAGAAAGATCCTAATCTAAATTTTGAACGAAAACTTAATTCTGCATGAAAATCCCATTTATATCAACTAAGGGGAGGGGCATGAGCCCCCCGTTCCCCCTCTTATACATATCGAATGAACTCCAAAAACTAATCAGAGAAGCGCCTTGTCAGGATATACCTACATACAAAATTTCAAGTGGATCGGATATTTTTATCATGAGTTATCGCGTTACGCACGAATATGCATACAGAACGGACGGGCACATAAGCTCTCAGGTTATGATAGCCTGTGAGCTAATAAAAACTATTCTCACTCCATTTCTGTAGATTTATATTATACAAGACAGCATACCATTTTGACCTTGCATTTGGAGTGCAGCAATTCATTTTGATAACAGCTGCTACTTGACAAATAAAACATCATTTGTCAGGGCTGAAACCAAGAGGAAAGGTACACTCTACGCTCTTGTAATTTAAAGGGGAAGGAAATATTTTCCAGCAAACAATTTCATATGAAAAGCTACAAATTTTCTGACTTTGGCTTTCAAGTAACTTTTGTAAAATGTTAGAATTGTTAACATACATTATCTTTCATCTTAATAGTAATAAAAATAAAATGTATTTACGTAAGGGTTTTAGCAATATAAGATAAAAGAATAAGTTATGAAACATTTTAACTAAAAAACCAATTGTAAGTAATTTAAATTAAATTATAATGACGGAATTGCAATGAATTGTAAAATATTACTAAGAAATTAACACATCAATTAAAATTTTGTAATTACTGAATTAGAGTCAAATTTAAGAACATTATTATTCATCGCATAATAATTTAGTATTATTTTTTAGGTTAGCAGAAAAATAATGCAATATTTTTATCCATTTATTGAGTTTCTTCGCCTTGCTCTAAATTGCGAAAGACACGATAATGGTTAAATTTCAGTTCACCTAAAATTTCAAATATTCTTTATGAACATGATTCAACTGTACACTAGTTACAAAAACTGCGGAACTAATGATGCGCGAAAATGTGTTTCCTAAATTAGGCCAAATTGGAGGTAAGATTGTATCAAAAAAGTATCTCAAATGTTTAAAGTAGAGAATGTGAATTTAAAAACACAGTGTGATTTTTTAAAATACAATTTAATAAATTAATATAATATTAAATAAAAAATGATTTTTTTTCTTAAGAAAATAATTTAGCAATCCCGAATGGATAACTTAAATAACACTTTTATAAATTAATATAATATTAAATAAATAATGATTTTTGGTTAAGGAAATAATTTAGCGATCCCAAATAGATAGTTTAAATAACGCTTTTCAAAATTAATATAATATTAAATAAATTATAATATTTGGTTAATAAACAATTTAGCGATCCCGAATACATAGTTTAAATAACGGTTTTATAAATTAATTTAAAATTAAATAAATTATGATTTATGGTTAAGAAAATAATTTAGAAATCCCGAATAGATAGTTTAAATAACGCTTTTATTAATTAATATATTATTTAATATATCAAGATTTTTGGATAAAAATAATTTAGAGATCGCGAATATATAGTTTAAATAAATTTTAAAAAATAACATAGTATCAAAAATATTAGCATTTAGGTTTAAGAAAATAATTTAAATATCTCGAAATAGTTAGCTTTAATACCTTGTTTTTTTTTCTTTCCTGCAGGTATTTTTGTTAAAGCATAGCAAAAATTATATTTTTTTTATTAATAAATACACGAATTTGCGTTTCTACTAAACATAAAATAAATGTGTAGTTTTCGATAATAGGTATGAAAGATATTTAAACATATTCTATCGCTTACATTTTTAAATAACGTACATAATATTTATTTAATTAGTGTGGTGTTTACGATAAATTTTGAATACATATTAAATCGTATTTAAGGAAAATATTTTTTCTTAAATGCGTGTTTATAATCTATATCTGTATTTGATAATAATATTTACATAATTATAATCTTTAGAAAGAAAACAGTGATTCTCTATATTATTCTATATTATTCTATATTATTCTCTATTATTCTATATAATTCTCTATTATTCTATATTATTCTCTATATTATATAATTCTCACTCCTTAGTCAATGACTTATCTAGTACTTCTTATTTTCCAAGTATTTGGAAATCTTTAATTTAATACATTTTTTTCACTTGCTTTTTAGTTTTTGTTTTGCTTGTTCTCCGATAGATGTCGCTACTTGTCCACCCAGTTATTTTGACTGCTTTCTTCTCATTGGTTGCTTTTGTTTAGGCGGGATTGTTCCCATAGCGGGTATATAAGTCTGCGTCTCTCTGTCTCTTTGCTGAGTTTTGCTATTTTTTAGCTCGCTGAGTTTTGCACTGATAAAGAATCCCGATAGTAGATTCGAAATAGCAATTTGCTACCTTCTAATACTTTATTTGTGCATATCTAATCGTTGGTTTTCTATCTTTAAACATTTATATTTTTATAAAGCCTTGTGCACAAAGGCTTTATTTGCTATTTAAAAGTGATTCTCTATGTTTAATCTTTTACAAAAAGAACAGTTTTCGTTTTCTGATAGAAACCTTTTACTGGAAAATATCTTCACTGAATCATTTCGGTTTTTTGCGGCCATAACAGTCTTTCCGTTCTAAAAAGGATTCTACAGGTGCAAGAAAGCTATATTCTTTGTCGCCCTATAAATGTACATGGCGTATGTTGATGGAAGATCTCAAGTTCTTCATTGCACATTTTTTTTCTATATTTTTGAATAAAAAAATATACATAATTATAAAAAAGTATATATCGGTCTGATAATGGGAAACATAGGAAAAAAAGAAAATAAATTTTCAATCGTCAGCTAAAATTTAATATTTTAATTCGTATATCCTACCCCACTAAAAAATAATTTGTAGATTATCTGAAGAAATCCCCACTTTATTCAGAAATTTTACAGATATCTAAAGACATTCTGCAGATTTAGCTTTACCTTAAAAACATATGCAGAATTTTTTAAGATATTCTTAAAAATTTCTACAAAATAGGCAAATTACGCACAAAATTTTCTTAAGATTTTTGGACCAATTACCTACAGATTTTTTTAGTGGGGCACATGCACAATTAGAGTTCTTAAATATTGTATAGCTATATTTTGCAATTAAATGGGCCTAAATTAACTTATTTTATCTTTTTAACAGTTTGAAACGTTCTTCATACTAGTAAATTTAAGTATTCAGTAAAGATAATAAAAGTCAATTTTTCTTTAAATTTTTATCGTTATTTTTTCACGAAGAACAAATTCTAATTTTTTTTGTCAAATGCAGCCACCTAAAATAAACAAAACAAATGTTATTCCATTCTTTAGACTGTTCTTGATAAAGTACAGTGATCCTATTGGTGAAATTCATGGCACATAATAAGAATTATAGTGTTTATAGGTATGGGCCAGATGTTGCACAAGGAAGAATTAAAATGATTGAATTAAATTGAAAATATGGACAATAAAGGATTGGTTTAAATATTACTTTGATAAGCTAAAATTTAAAGCTCTTTAAATAATGAAAGAAAAAACTGAAATGCGAAATATTTTGAAAAACCTCTTTAGAGACATTTATTATGCTTATAGAAAATCATCTTATATTCAATATTATATAGAAGATCATCTTTTTTTTATGTTGATTTATTAAGGGGATATATTATTATATTATGTATTATTATTATATTAGAGGGGGGTAAATCTGTAAAATGTCAAATTTCTCATGCGTTTTCAACAATTGGATTGCACTGATTCGCATTTTGAACACGTTGAGTGCCATGTCAGTCAACGGTGTCTGAAACTGCAATTTCCGCCTAGGCCACATCAGGTACTAGAAGATGTCAGTCTAATAAATATACATATATATATTGTTTTAAGTAATTATTGAAATTTATTTAGAATTTACCCAACTTTTATTTATTTCAAGATTATACTTTCTTAAAAATTATTTAAAGCAATATTTTCTTTTGTCGTTTTATATCGTATTTTACACTTTTGGTCACCGGTGACAGACGCAGCCTAAACGGAAATTCCATTCTCAATCACCCTAGCACTTAACGTTTTAAAATATCGTTTAAGAAATTAATAATTGTTTCTGTCTATTGGTTAGTATTGTTAATATTATCATTAATTGACTAAATATTTTCAAAATATATACTTAATATTATTTCAAATGTTAAAATCTTAATAAGAATGGCTGAGTTTCTAACACACAAAATTATAATTAAATATAGAACTCAGTTTTTAATAAATTTTCAATGTGAAACTTGATAACTAAAATAATAAAATAATAATAAATATTTTGCCATATAATGAAAAATGATTATGAATTAAAAATGATTATGCAAGTGATTATGTAAAAAAGAAGAAGAATAAAAAAGATTTTTAAAAACCGAAGAAGCTGAAAACAAACAAGAAAAAGTACAGATGCTGAAATATGAAAAATTGCTTATCAAAATGTATATTAACACATTTTTTAGCTTATGTGTACATATTTTTATGAGATAGCGTAAATATATCTGTCAGAAAAAAAAACCAGTTCACAACTGAATGAATGAAAAAAATAATTGCACTTTAATTAGAGGAGTGAAGGTCATCAAATGAAAAGAAAAATGAGAAACAAGAAAATAAAACAGTGTTATACATAATTAAATAGAAAAAACTATTTCGCTTAAACAATTTTTTTTTAAATCCCATATCGATTGATATATGCGAATAAAAAAGTGAATCAGAACATCAGAAAAATTATATTAAAAATAAAAAACGATGCGGTAAATGGAAGGAAAGATTTTGAAACGTTGACAAGTGGATGAAAAATTGAAAAATAAATTACCATTAAGTTTTTGGCCTGTGTCTTCTTAAATTTAGTGAACAAATACTACAACAGATTTTTAGATGGAAAGCGTTAAATATCGGAATTTTTATGTTATTGTCGGAGCATTAACAACAAATTATATTAACAAATGTATGTGTTTTTTCTTCTTAACCCATTAACGCCCAGCGTCCTCTTTTGAGGACGGTTACAAAAACAGCAAGAAAGCGGTTTTCCCACCAGTAAAGAGGAAGATAAATATATACGTTCTTTCACAAGACAGAATTCGCGATAAATTTAGATAAAAGTTAATTTGATTTTAAAAGTGGTGGGGAATACAAAATTTAAATTTTAGCGAAGAAAATATTTCGGGCGTTAATGGGTTAATAGACGATCATGAATGCTCAACAGTTTTTGTGGATATAATTTTTTTTTTTGGTGTATTATATTATTTAACATTGCAAAACAGTTTCGATTTTGAAGGAAAATGATGCTCAGTTTGCAAAATTGACTTATCTCATCTAAACTTTGAGAAAAATTTTATATAAATATTATTAAAAGCGATATGTTTGGCACATTTTTAATATATGACCAGCGAAAAAATCTTCATTAACTGATATCTTGCGAATAGTGCTAAAAGGAAACATCATTATATTTTTTTATATTTGCAGTGCCAAGAATATACAAAAGAACTTGAAAAATTAAAATAATCTCAAATGTGATGTTTTTATCAATTTTAACGAATGTGGTACGAAACAATGTGTACTTATTTTAAAAAGAAATTACAAATTTTAAATTTTAAAAATTTTTTAAAAAAAGTTATTATCTGAAATGAGATGCATTTCGCTTTATTTTAATTTATTTTTCAAAGATTGCGTTATAAAATAATTTTCATCTTTAGAAACAAAAATATTCCCTATTTTATATTTTACGAATAGTGCGAAAAAAAAAGCATTTAAAAAAATGTTCGAAAAAAGCATTTTTATAGTTTCAGTATCAGGAAAATAAAAAAGAATCAGAAAAAAGTTATATACTGAAATGTGGTGAAAATGGCATTATTGGAAATTATTTTTAAAGTATGCGATAAGAAAAAATTTTTATTTATAGATTAAAAAAAAGTCATAAAGGTAACACTTCTTTAGTTTAGGAGAACGTTTTTGTAATAACAGATCTTTAAAATAAAAACATATAAAAACTGTGCGAAAATTATTTTCATTTTAATAACACTAGCTTCGTGAAAATTCTTAAATACTGTATTTACTTCATTCTTTAAATCAAGAATATAGCTTTAAAATTTTTTTTTCATCAAGGAGAATTAATTATCTTGTCTAAAAAAATTCCTTACATCACAGAAATCTTTTTAATACAAATAATTTAGTTATGAACATGAAAAAATATACAAGGTTCTATGTAGCGGTTATAAACTCTGATCTGAAACGTTTAAAAATAACACTAGCATTTGATCAGGAAATCTACATTGATCAATACCCATCATCAATTTTCAGACTATTGTTTTATTATTAGGTTGCTTGAAAAAAAAATAACGGTTTTGGAGAAATCAAATATACATACTAGCGTTTGATAAAAAAGGATACGTTATTAACACGTTGGTGGCACGTCTGTCACGAATGAGTAACACTTAAGTTTGTGTTTACTTAAGGATATAATACTGTAATAAACAAAATTTAAGTAAATTTTAAATAAATTTTTCTTATGCACTTAAAACAGTATTTATTTTTTTAGTTTTATATCATATCTGTCAGCGATCAGAGACTGATGCCGCCAAAACGGAAAGTTCAGTGTCATTTAGCGATGAATGACGTGACATTTAACGTGTTAAGTACAAAATATGAATTTTCATTCTATAATTTTATGTTTACTAATTTACTTGAAAGTGGTCATTGTGGTCATTGTTTTAGAAAAATCAAGTGAACATATTACCGTTTGGTCAGAGAAGATACACTTTTTAATACATTAACTCAGTTTTCAAACTACAATTTTATATTTGTTAGATTGTTTAAAAGAGGCATTATGGTTATTGTTTGATCAAAATCAAAACCCCTAGATTAAAAAAAAATAAAGACCAATACAGAAGTGCCAGTTCAAACCCAAAATCAATTTCGTTTTTCTTGATTTGTAACAGTTTTTATAAAAGAAAAAAAATCTACTACTATTAAAAAAATCGCTTATCTTTCACTTTTATTTATTTGGAAAAGAAAGAGTTTTTGGGGAAGAAAAACGGTTAGAAAAAAAATACTGATCTTTTTTCAAGCATAGCCCTTCATGTTACTTCCATCATTATTTTCCTTCTAAAAATATTTAAATAAAGTATCCGCAACTTGAGCTTTTCCATTTATTTTTTTCCATTATATTTCCTCATATTTTCCCATGGCAACTATAAGAAGAAATTTGTAATTTATGGAAGTAATGGCAACTGACTTACTCTGAAATGAGGGCAATTGGGGTTGAAGAACGGATCTGAATAAGAGTCGTCTTGACCACAGAGTTTAACACGGCAGTAGTCGCATATCGGTCTTGCATAAATATTCTGCCACCTACATAAATGTTTTTGTCGTAACTCATATCCTATTGCAAATACAATTAAGAACGACCACGTAGCAGACTTTAAATATATCTCTACCACCATAAAAAATAACATTTGTGATTTTCCTTCAGATAAATTTGTATAGATAGAGTTAAATTTCATGAAAAGTCTACGCAATAATCGCTAATGTCAGCTCATTTTTACTTTTTCTCATTATTCCAAACCTCATGAAAGAAATGTATAATTTAAGTAAAATATCAATTTATAACTTCATTAAATTGTAATATTCGAATATTAAGTGAGAAATATATGCATTATTCGTACTCGTGGGGTTTGGCAAAAAGTCCGAGCTCAAGTAATAACGTTCTAAAAGAAGTCGCGACTACTCTTGGGTTAAGAGTATGTTATTTGAGACCATAATCATTGCGAACTGAACATCTCCATGAATTATGTAAAGCATATAAAATGCTGGTAAAAAGCTTCATTTTGTTCTTTTTCCCAATTGATTTTCGAGCATTTTCAATAGCTTGGGTTATTTTTGTACATGATTATGATAAATTTTTCTTTCCTTTTTCAATGCAAGAATATATTGGATATTTGAAATCCAATTTGTTTGTACGTTTTATGGTCCTGGAAAGGATTTCACTCCCTTTAGAGAATATTTGTTTGTGAGTACATGTGCCATTCCGTCAGTCTATGTGCCTTTCTGTCTCTATATATGTAAATCTGTATGTTACAATGTTTGTCCACCCAAACTACCCAAACTTTATAAATATACAGTTTACAAATATACATTAAAAAAGGTAGTTTAATTTGATAAAGTTTATAAATAAACAAAATATTTATTAAGTTTATATACAATACCTCAGTATAAAAAAGTATTTATAACTTTACTTCATAATATTAGTGTGCGCCTTGCTACCACTTTTTAATTTAGTAATTTTACTGATATAAATAGTAGTACTTTACACTAATGTGCAATACTACACCAGTTATGTGAGTCTAAATTGCACTATTATATAGGTCAAATTAAAAATTATAATTAACATGTTGACTCGCAAATTTTATGGATTTTAAGTCTGCAAATTCTGGAATTCTAATGTTTACAAAAGCAAAAAAAAACATCAATTATTATAAAAATCTTTCACCATTGATTTTTATTCGGAGAAAAAAAATGTAGGAAAATAACACGGTAGAGCAGAAATACCCATCTAATCTTTTTTTTTTTTTAAATATAATCTTTCTATAATCCAAAAGTATTTAACGAAAGCATCTTCAACTGGAACTTTTTCCAGTTATTTTTTCCATTGCATTTTCGAGTATTTTCTATTATCAACTACAGATTCAATGTAAGTAGTAACCTGTAATTTATCCAAGTAATGGCAACTTACTCTGAAATGAGGGTGATTAGAGTTGGAGTGAAGAGTTGAAGAAGGGTACTTCTGACAAGAGTTTAATAGGTCAAGAGATGAAGGTCCTTACTAAGGAGAGAGGATCGTTTTCCTCTCCTGCATCTTTTCTACGAATTCGTTTGCTTGTGTGTTATTTCGAGATCGTAAAATTTGCGAACTGAATATCACTGTGAATTATAGTACATGTATAAAGAGCTGGTGAAAAAAATCATTTTATTCCTTCCCAATCGATTTTCGAGCATTTTCTCATGCTTCTAGTTTCACCGTACTTAAAAACAAGGGATTTTTTTTAAGTTTTCAATTGAGTTTATTGTTGTAAAGAATACTTACTTCACAACATTCTTTAAACAATATAGTAATAATATATTTTATTTGTTAATATTTTCGACTTTTGGAGGATTTGTACATTTTATGAGGTGCTGAAAATGATTTGATAGCCTTTAGAAGATGTCTTTTCGTGAGTATGTGTGTCTGAAAGGCTCTGTACCTCTTTATTCTTATGTCTGTATTTGCAAATTCCATCAATAACGGCCGGCGTAAGATTCTGAACAAAGTGCACCCGATAAGAAATTAATAAGTCCTCATAATAATGTATTTACGACTAAGATATGTGGAGAGGAAATTATATTTTCTTGAACAGCATATTATGTATGGATGTGTTAACATGTGGCATATTAAGATTTTAGTCTTTCTAAAATGAATTTTTACATAAACGTAAAAGATGTGGGGCGTAGAAAAAACAATAAAAAACTTTCTGATCTCATGTTTAATCATTTGCAAATGATATTTAAGTACTTTTAAATAATTTTGTTTTGATTCTATTTTGAATAATTCATACTATATTTTTCTGGTATAGCTTCATAATGATCCGTATAATTTAAGCTAAAAAGGTTAAGGTTCCTGTCTTTGTGTCTTTAGCGTCACCTCATAGAAATAGAAGAACAATTTGTAATAATCGAAAATGATATGTGTGACTTGCTGCTATGAAATACTATGTCAGCATATTGTGAAACTGTTGGAAATTTTCAAAAAGCACACCTGAGATATAGCATTAAACAAAATTCTGTGTTTCAAAAGTTGATACACATGACGCGAACTCAGTTTCTCATAGTATTAAGTCAGAGAAATCATATTTAGAATTTTGTTCATCTGACGAAACTGTATTTCTCTAAGTTCTCTGTATTTTCGTACATCAAAGAACACTAAACGAAATTCTTTGAGTCATTTGCGATCATTTTTCTCACTTGTTTATTACTACTATCTGTAATACTGCTGCTCTGAGGTAACGATTTCGCTGTTCGTCTCTATGTCAATAGTTATTCAATAGGAAGGAATGTTGATAAAACTATGATTGATATAAATGTATCCATCTAACTTAATTACTGATTTTTTCATAAAACAATCTCTATCTACAAAAGTGTTTAACGAATGCACATGCATATATCTTTTTTTTAAATTTATATTTAACATTTTCCCGTACCAACTACAGATTCAAAAAAAAAAAGAAGAAGAAGAAGTAGAAGAAGAAAATGCTATTGTTGTAATCAAATCAATAACAGCTGATTTTCACTCAGTTTAGGACATTTAGGTTGAAGTAAGTCTCTGAAGAAGCTCCTTTCGTCAAAAGTTTAATAGGTCGAAAGAAGAAGAAAATTATGAGTGAAGGAGTGATTTTTGAGGTTCATATAAAGAAGAAAATGTTTTGTTATTATGATAATTATTTAATCAATGTCAGCTGATTTGCTCTCAATTAACAATATTTTTGTCGGATTGTGTATATGATGACGGTCCTTCTGTCAAGAATTTAATAGGGCATGGGTAGAAGATACTTTGGCGTGTGACGAATTATTTTTATCTTTTGCACTATTGCTACGCACTATGTACGCTTTAATGTTATTTCGAGAACGGTATCTGTGCGTACTGAACATTTTGAAGAACCATAAAAATGAGAAAAGATGCTATTGAAGAATGCTGAAATATACTTATTACTAAATATGTAACTTAGTAATACGTAATTTTACTTTTTAAGCACGACCAGGTGGGCAGATAAACCAATTACATAAAATATTTTGAGTTACGTAGAAAAGTTTCAAAAACCAATTTAAAAATGTTTTTTTCTTTTACATACTTTTTAATAATTTTCGTTAAAAGAGAAACACTTTTTCAAAGAAATTTTGTCGTGATAAGCCTTAACCTCTTAAAATTTTGTATGACTAAATATATTTTTAATTTATATCTTCAAATATTGAATTTGAATTCTTCCATTAGAAGGAGCCAATCATGTTTAAATAGACATTTTCAATTTAACAACACTTAAAAGGTAAAAATGTATCAATTTGCAGTAATATCTTGGATTGAACTTACGTTCTATTTTTTTTTTCAATCGGAAGTTACTATTCTTTATTTTCGGATATATTTTTATTGTCCTATCCAGAGCAACAGATTTCAAGGAAGAAACTTTGATAAAACATTTAAAATTGTTTTTTCGTTTGCTTCCAATCCCAGAAATTGCGAAAACTATTGGTATAAGGGCTCCGAAAATATTAATAATGAATTAAAAGTAATGTATCTTGAGCTTATATTTCATTTATAAGCAATTTATTTGAAATTAAAATTTAAATTATAAAGTAAAAAAATCTTTTTTATATAAAAATTGCCAATTTTAAATAAATAAATTGCTTGTAAATTAAGTATGCGTTCAAGATACCTTAGTCTTAACCCCCTGACTGCCCAGCCAATGGGTAATATTGTAATGTTGTTTTCTCTGTAATTTATTAAAAATATAAAAAAAAGATGTTTTTTCCAACCTGATGCAAAATACGTTATTAGTATCGGTGTATAATCTTTGATAGCATCAATCCTAACTTAAATTTTCAGAACTGGGTTTTATTTGTGGAATTATACTAATTTAAATATTGCTTATGTTGCAGTGAAACCTGCAGTTTAGTGTGTGAAAAAATCAGCCGGCGGCAGTCAGGAGGTTAAATTGTTATCCATACTTTTGGGAGCTTTTAACCAATAGATTTACTACAGTCTTGCGCGCAGTGGACACGCGTAAAAACAAATTTAAACTTTTTATCAAGATTAAACTTAAAAATAAAATAAAATTTCAATATAGAATATAAAAAATTATTTTTAATAGAAGAGATATTAAGTCGTCTACTTTAAAAAAAATATGCAAATTTTCATAGGGACTGAGAAAAAATGTAATATGTTGCTAAATTGCAACGCCAAGTGAAAAGTTCTAGGAGTTCTGAGACCCCTTAAAAATTTATCTTTACTTTTTGTCACCTTTTAAAATTTTATATTTGAAACGATATTTTTGAAGTATATTATTTCGTTCAAAATTGTGAATGATGTTTAAAAAGACATTTTCAGTTAAATCGCACTTAAACGAAAAACATCAGATGCAATAACCAAACTTTCTTTCCTTTTTTTTTTTTTCAATATAAAGTGACTATCCTTATCTTTGGAAATACAACTGTTCTCTCGATACAAACATATTTCAATAAGTTAAACTTCATCTGGGTAATTGTTATTATTGTCTGCTTCGCCTCTTGTTTTTTTCTCTATTTATTAACATTTTTTATAGAAGGTTTTAGGAAAATGAAAATTTTAATTAGATTAGAAACATCTCGTTATACATTTCAGCAAAATTGTGATTAGTGGAGTAATTTTGAATACTATTTGAGATAAAAACAAAGTGTGATAATTTAATACTGTTTGAAACTGTATATTTATGAAATACAAATTTCAAACTATGACAATGAATTTTTGTTAGAATGTCTTCAGAGATTTTTATTTATTTACTCATTTATTGCATTCATTTTTTTTAACAAAACAATCAGTTTTACGTTTCGTGCTCCTATGTATTTAAGAAAACAGTAATTCTTTAATGTCTTACATTGGTATCAGAAAGAAAATTAAACAAGACATAATTACTTTAATGCATCAGAAAAGAATGATATATTGAATATTAACGCCAATGTGTTTATATGTTTTATTCTTAAATTTAATCAAATAACTATAAAATGTTACTGCATGCATTTCGTTGTTTTTTGCGATACATTTTTTAAAACTTTATAAGTTTGTTTTTAAAACAAATCCTTTGCAGAGAAAAATGTTTACGCACCAAGTAATAATACAAAAAATTAGTTCAATTTAAAAACGCAAGCTATATCTGAAGGCACACTTCAAGAAATTAGTGCTTCGTAGTATTGTAATTGAACTCTTTTGTGTGTCCGCGTAAATAAAAAGGCTGCACATACGCTGTTCTACAGCAAGCATATTAGATTTATCTTCGCAGTGATGTATATGAATTTAAATACGTTTGAAATAATGTAATATTATTAAAACGCAGAACAAATGATTTTTTTTTCGATAGACCAAATTGTATCGACAATTTTTGAGTACGCCTGAAAATGAACTAAATATGCTACACTCTTCACTTTCAGCACCGAATATTATATGCTATATATCAATAACATATTTAAATTTTATACCCATTATATTTAGGCAAATTAGATCTTGGCCAAATGTCAAAACCCTCGAGAAAAAGATTTATTTCAAGGAGGTAAACTTCATTCTTGTAACTGTTAAGATAATATTAAACGCAACTTGTTTTAGTTCTCTCTCCCACCGTCTTTCATTTGTTAAGATTTTTCATTTAAAAAAGCAGAAATTTTAATAAGATTAAAAGGAAACGTGTTATTGTGTACTTGAAATAAATCAAAATTGGATATTTTAAAAATACTACATATTTAAATGAATGGATTTAAATTATGGCCAGGAATTTTTATTAAGTTTATCTTCAGGTGGTTTTTCTTTATTTATTTATTTTACTTATTTCATTTTCATAAACTGTCAGATTTATACTGAATATTCTGGCGAAATTAATGTAAAAGTAACTTTTTTATGTTATGAATTGTTAAAAAAAAGAAAATAGAATAAGATAATGATTTAAATGTATATGAAACAAATCAGATATTTAAAATTTCAGCAAACATCTTGATTAGTTGTAAACGGAATATTGTTAACTAGAATCTTTTCTTTAAAATATTGGAATTAAATTTGAAACTTAGAATTTTTTCTTTAAAAAACACCTTTCTGAAGGAGAATGTGTACGCTATGAGTAATATTGTAAAAAATAGAAAATAAATAAGTAAATAAATAAAAAAAATAAATATTAAAAATGCAAACAACAACATTTGAAGAACTATTGCTCATATTCAATTCTGTAGTAAATCTTTTCCGTGTCCCTGTAAACAATAAATCTTATACACAACTTATTCTGTATCATGCATCTTCTAGTGAACTTCGTGCATTAAATGAAATATGTTTGAAATAATTTAATATCAATAAAACACACAGCAAAGAAATTTTCCTCACATACCATAATTTAAATGCAGTCTTTTGATTGCCACTGTAAGTGAACTATAAATGCTACATGTTCCTCTTCCAATATGGAAATATTCTATCTGAATAACATATATAAATTACATTACCCGTTATATTTAGGTGAGTTTAAACGTTGACAAATTTCAATATGGCTAGATGGCAAAATAGCCCGATAAACTATTTTTTTTTTCATTATTTTTAAACTATGGTATTGGAAAGAGTGTTTAGAAAACTACATTTACTTTTACATTGATTTTAATCTTTATCGTTGAAAAACTTAAAAAAAAACTTTTGCCTTTAATAAAACTTTTAACTCTTAAAATTCTCTATGATCAAATGTATTTTTGAAGTATATTTTCCTTTAAAAGTTGTGAATGATGTTTAAAAAGATATTTTCAACTAAACCCCACTTAAACGAAAATGATGCATTAATTGGATGTAACACCTTTAACTTTCTTTCTATTTTTTCAATAAAAAGTTACTATCCTTATCTTTGGTAATATTAGTGGCCCTCTCGAGAGAAACATATTTCAAAAAGGTAAACTTCATCCTCGTAACTGTTATTATTATGTGCCTCGCGTCTGGTATTTTCTCGTTTTCGTTTTACCATCACTGTTTAAAGAGGTCTTTAGCAATCTAGAAATTTTAATAAGATTAAGAACACCTTTGAATAAATTTAACAAAACATGTTATTAATGATGTAATTATGGATAACTGAAATAAAACAAAATTTGATACTTTAAAAAAACCTTGAAATTTAATATTCCTGTAGGGATAATTTCTTTCATCTATGAATTTTTATTCTGTATATCTTCTCGAGGTTTTATTTATTTATTTATATATTTATTGCACTACTTCTTTTTGTTAACTATCAGTTTATAATTAACGTTAATAGAGGAAAAATAAATAAAATACATTGAATTGAAATATAAGAAAAAATATATTTGAATAGTTCGGTCATCATTGTGATTTTTGCTCATTTCATCCATGTTTTGATACTTTTGAGTGCGGGAAAATACAAAGCTAAACTTACGACTCAACCACTAAAATTGGGTTTTCAAGTATTTCCCACAAAGATATGACATGGCAGACCTATTGCGTTTTAATACGTGAATCAAGTTTTAACTAATTCTAGAATTTAAGGCATGGATTCAATGAGGTAATAGTCTGTCCTGTCTTCACCCGGTCTATTAGTAAATATCGCTATTTTCCGAAAAAAATCACAAATTCATTAATTAAAATTCAATGGTAAAATTAATTTGGGTATAACTTGTTTTTTTGTTCTTCGGGTAATAATTGTTCTAATTTCCCTTTTCATTTCCTCATTCTTTTAAAGAGAATATTGGGCAAAATAGGAATATAAATAAAGTTAAACAAAGGATATTTTTAATAAAATATCAATATAATTGTAGACAAAACTACCTTTATATGTATAATAAAATCAAATTTGAATGGAAACAGACAATGTTTGGAGATACACATAATTTAGTTGTAACAACTGTGCATCAGTGAACAGATTGTCACCACAATTTTTTGATAGTTGTAAGCGTCTAATAATGTTTCTTTTCTTTATCTTTTTACATCTCATAAATTTTGTCATTATATAATTCGAATAATAATATTTACATTCAGTTGTGACAATTGGCTTCAGTTGTGACAATTCCTTTGCTTTCTTCAAAGGATTAAAGAATAAATTGAGAAAAAAGTTTCTGATTAACTATTAAATTTTTCACTCAAAGCAACACCATAAACATAAATTCTTCAATAAACAAAATTATAACTTTTAATATTTTAAGTGTACACTATGACGTTTTTTGACTTATTCCAATTTATACGTTCAAATTTTCTTTGTTAAAAAGGCTTAAAAGTAAGTCTTGTTTTAAAATACTTTTCAACAAATCCTCTGTTTAATTCAAAATAAAGAAAACATAAAATAATAAAAATGCATCAGATAAATCCGTAGTAAAACCAGATAAATAAGTACTAACTTTTCTTATTTTCATAAACATTACTACTCTCCACAGAGAAACTTTAAGGAGGTAATCTTCATCTGCGAAACTGTAGTTATTATAAACCTTTACAAATATTTTTATTTTTATTTTCTATTTTTTATTCGTGTTTAATCTTGTTAAGGAAAATAGAAACTTTAATAAGGATAAAAATATCTCAATATCAGTGATATTGGTGGATCAGTGATAACAGTGTTATTGGTTGTGTAATTTAGGACATTTGGAATAAAAATTAAATTATAGTGGGAAGAAGACGTCATTAAATAAAAATGTATTTAACCTCATTCAAAATGTATGATTTCAATAACTTCATTGTCAAATCTTTCTTCATTTTTCATGTTTTTTTTTTTAAGATTGAACTTTGAATTCACCAAAGTTATAGACATTATATCACAGGTTCAAAAATTAAAGGCTTTCACAATAATGGTGAAAACTTTTAATTTTTGAACTTGTGTAAAAATAATAAAATACGTGGGCTCAATGTTTAAGTTTAATATTTTAAACACATCCTTTTCTTTTAAATACTATTTTTTTTCACTTCTTAAAACAGACCAGTTATAAGATCGTGTAAAATATGATGAATGCTATCTATTATTTCATTAAATAACTAAGAAATACATATTTTCTCTTTAAAATCTCAACAAAGTGACATCAACTTTAACAATCCATATTGCTTGTTTTCTTCCTCTGTTTCACAATTCTCGAATAAGTGTGTTTCAACCATTACAGAAATTGCACTCAAAATTAAATCTTAATAATAAAAATTCGGAAACTAATTTAAACTTTAAATTTTAATGAAATATTACATATCAAGAGTTTTGAGATAAACTGATGTTAATTTCATGGAAAATTTTGCAATGTTCAAAGTAAAATAGTTATGAAATATAAACAGGCAGATGAATTTCAAAATAATAAATACAAGGACGTATATATATATATATATATATAGTCAGAATTTCAGGCATTCGCATCAATTTACACGGAAAATCCCTAACTCCCCTTGGAACGCTTAATCATATCCCAGAACAGAATATAAGAAGTTATTGAAAGTACATAATCACCTAACACTTATAAGTTATCGACGTATTTTAATTTATTTTTTGTTCATTCAAAGTATTTCTATAAGAACTTGAATTTGTTGAAAATCAGTTCAATTAGTTTTCAGTTTAACACCCTGTTTTATGAATGATTTCTTTGATATCTGAAATCCTTTTATGAACTTCTTATTTTTTTTTCAATTTGTTCCTATAATACTTAGAATCTTTATTTGGCTGACATTAAAATTTTAAATATTCATATATATGGTTAGCAAACACATGTGCGTATATTAATAATGAGCGTTCATATATTCACAGTGTGTAAATGTTGAAATGTGGATGGCACAACGAGAAAGAATTCACAAGTATCGACTCTCAGACAGAGAATATAAAAACAGAAAACTCTTCCAATAAAAATATCTATCTTTTACAATTTCATGCACACTAGAATCGCATTATTTTTGTCAGATCTTAATCCACAGGAATTTCATTCGTATATTTTTCAATTCACCTTCCTGCATTACTTACTATCTTCTTTGAAATTTGAAATTCTACTACGAATTTTAGTTATGTCTTACAATATATAACATTCGTAATATCTGTTTGGCAGATATCAATATATCTTGTCTGCGCACAGCCATAGTAGCAGTATTTAGCCATTTACATTTCCTCAGATTGTAAATCCTAAAGTACCATGGTGCAGCATTTGTTTCAGGTTGCATTATCCTCAAACTATTTGGAGGAATATATCAGTTTACATGAACAGTTTCCACAGAATAAATAAAAAACTTCGTAACTCAGACTTTCAGTAAATTGACTAGTTATATTATATAGATTTGATGTGAATAGTAACGGATTTTCAAAGACTTTTCTCTCCGATTAAATATTGTGTAAACATTTATTTTGTCTGTTTTCACCATTTGTTTTAAAACGTAAAATAAATGTTTTTTATGGTTCACAATGAAGGAATCTACTTCACATAATACTGCTTTCAGTAACTTCGTCGCATTTCCCCCATGTTTTTATCCATTATTATTTCTTTCATACATTATTCAATTTATGCTGAATGTATCGCTGTTGTTTTCTGTTTAATAACACGTGACAATATTTTTGAATATTCCTGTTCAACCGATGTCAATATGCAGCGATCACAGTGAATACGTTCTTTTTTTAATGCTTCTAAAATTGTATAAACTTATTGTCGTATTTGAATAAACAATGTTGTAGGAACCTACCAAAAAAAACTTTTGAAAAAGTTAGATATTCAAAAGTAGACGAGTAGAGACTTTCGATTTATCATATACACTATATTGCCATTGATTATGGGACACTTGCGATTTTAGACATTTTACTAAATATCTAGAAAAATACACGAGGAATCAGCTCGAAACTCTTAGTGTGTAAATATAATAGTATACGTCATACATCTCCGTGAAGATTTTTTACCGAAACGCCATAGGGGACCGTCAACAAATTAAAAAAGAATGAATATCTTTTGAATAACCCTGTCAAAACTAATGTAGCAAAAGCGCTCAAACTCTAGATCATGATTGAATGCCTTATTGTAATACGCCTTGTTAATTTTTATGCAAATAGCATGCATACTCGCAGAGTAATTTAGGTTTTTATAAAAATGATCCCAAATTTTTCCAAGTTTTTCCATTATAATTTTCAGAGTTCTTAATATAAAATAAAAATTTTTTTCAGAAAATATGACAAACAACATTGCACACAGTACCCTGTATTCAGAATTAAAAAATAATAAAAATTGTATGAAAAATGAGTAGGTTTACTATATAATTTTTTACTGCGCATGTGTCAAAGATATCAAAATTTCATTTGCATATTATGTTAGCTAAATGTATAGAGCAACTTTTGTAAAAGTCTCAAAATCATAGCTTGAAAATTCTGAAAGTAATCGTCTATAGAAAAAGGACAAAATCCGTTGTTTCCAAAATGAAGCAAAAGAATGAGGGATTTTATCCAAATGCAGTAGTACATCCCATATTGTGTATTCTATATCGATACTAATCAATGAATATATGGATACAACCCCTCTTGTTTTTGCTTCATTTTGAGAATAACGGATTTTCGACTTATTCATTTGACGATTATTGTCAGAATTTTCAAGTTATGATTTTGTGACTTTCACAAAAGTTGCTCTATACATTTAGCTAACATAATATGCAAATGAAATTTTGATATCGTTGACGCATGCGCAGTAAAAAATTATTTAGTAAACCAACTCATTTTTTATACAATTTTCATTATTTTTTAATTCTGATTACAGGGTACTGTGTGCAATGTTGTTTGTCATATTTTCTGAAAAAAATAATATTTTATATTAAGAACTCTGAAAATTATAAGGAAAAAACTTGGAAAATTTTGGGATCATTTTTATAAAAACCTTAATTACTCAGCGAGTATGCATGCTATTTGCATAAAAATGAACAAGGCTTATTACAATAAGGCATTCAATTACAATCTAGAGTTTGAGCTCTTTTGCTACATTAGTTTTGACAGGGTTATTCAAAAGATATTCATTCTTTTTTAATTTGTTGACGGCCCCCTTTGGAGTTTCGGGAAAAAATCTTCACGGAGATGTATGACTTATACTATTATATTTATACACTAAGAGTTTCGAGATGATTCCTTGTGTATTTTTCTAGATATTTAGTAAAATGTCTAAAATCGCAAGTGTCCCATAATCAATGGCAATATAGTGTATACCAATTAGCGTAACTATTTTATTTATTGAAATCTGTTCTACGTGCACATTCTGAAGCCCCTATGATATTGTATTTGTCTCCCGAAACAAATTAGCCATGAAGCCATCAGAGAAATAACTCTCCAGATAGAATTGTTTATAGGAAGGTTTAGAATAAATAAATGGATTTGAATTTCATTAAATACATTACAGAACTGAAGCGTGAAATTTTAGTAACACGAAAATTCCTAATAATTAAGTTTATAGTGACATAATATAATTAATCTAATATATATATATATAAAGCAAATGGGAAATTTATTCTTTGAATTCTGCCAAATGGGTTTTATTTCGCATTGATAGTTAGGCAGTTTTTGTCGAACAGTTTTATTGTATTGCATATAATTTAAACATTGTTTAATTACAAATTTATGAGGGAACGTTTTATAATTAAGTAAACCGGATTTAAAAAATTAACTTTTTTAAAACGTTCTACTGTATAGACTTTAATAAGAATTGCAGTATTAGTCAGATGATTTGTCAGAAAAGGTTTTAATATATAACATACCGTGTTACGTTGCTTAGTTTTAAATAAAAGGGAAATGAATTAATCACATGATTCGAAGTTGTACTACGCGGATTTTCATAAAACTTACTTAGATAGTTAGATAATTTTCAAAGGAATGGTCTATTGGATATTGTTCAGTTGTGCTTAAAAAAATTTGCTACAAATGATCAACTCAAAGAATTGGTCTTTAATTGTGCATTTTTTGTCTCATGCATTAGAATGGATAATAGCGCGATGACATTCTTATCTTTCCTCATTTCAGACGGACATTTCATATCACTTTAAAACATAAGGATAGATTCTCTCTTATATTTCGTGTGATTCAAGCATCGTTCGGAGGAATATACCAGCACAGCGAGCGAAGTCTCCTAATATAGTATGAAAAACATTTAAATAGATTCCATACTTCGGTTCAGCATCCACTCTTCTTATACTAGTGGGATTTGGGAATACGTAACTTTAACCATTGCTCATAACTTTGTTGGTAATCATAAAATACAAGTCACAAAAAAGTGATCATAAAATACGAAACGTGATTCCTAAGTGAAACGCATTGAGATAATTGATAATGTATACTTAGTTTTACGAAAAAAATTGTTAATTAAAAATGAAAATTAATAAAAGCATGTTAAAAAAAAACGCCACTACGTAAAAGTTTAGTCGGTGAGAATTCGCACTAGTGAGGAGCCCACACGCTTGAACACCAAATACATATTGCTCCAATGTGCATATGATTCGGAGAATTTTACTAGCATGGATTTTGAATAAAGCAATAAATATTATAAGAAAATGTTCATAGCCACATTTCGTATAATAGTGTGTCATCAGTTTCGTAGCATTTTTTATCCTGTTAAATTTCATTCATATATCTTTCAATTTTAACTTCATGTTTCACTAACGTGTTTTCTGAAGTCTAAAATCTTTTCTTTCAAATTTGCAACCAATTAGTAAAATGATTTATACCTTACATTTGGTCAAACTATTGCACATCTGACATTGAGAAAAAGAGTAAAACATCCTACATTTTTATGTACAATAAATTTGAAATGCCAAAGTAATATATATCATGCCATTTATGGACTTAATGAGGTTTTAATTAATTAATTAATGAGGAATTTTTAATTTCGAAACTATAAATGAGGTAGAGCTTGTTTAGTTAAGGTCCAACCTCACTAAGTTATCATGTTGCCAGTCATGAATAAAATTGGTTGATCAACTTTGGAATATACACCTTAATCACTATGTAGCTTTCTGAAGAGCTTTGGTCTCTTTTTACACTAGAAAAAATGTCCAATAAACTGTCACAAAAAATTGTATAAATAAAAAAAAAATCTATAAATCAACATTGATTATAGATTTATCACTTGGTACAGATTAACATAAAAATGAATTAAATTAAATTAAAATGCATTTAAAAAAACTTTTTAACTCATAAGTAAGTTTCGAAGTTAATTAAACGAGGTGGAACCCGTCGAAATTCGACGAAAGAAAATCTTAAAAAAAGATGTTTCATTGATTTATAATAAATCAACAAAATCAGTTACAGTAAAAAATTCATCTTATATTTGTCAGTCTAATTCTTAAATAAATATTATTTTATCTAAAATTAACAAAATACTATAAAACTCAATTATTTAAATTATTAAACGAAATAAAACCGAAATTCACCCAATTTTATAACAGACGATATTTTAAAAATAGTATATGCATTTTTTTCATTTGTAAGAGAAAATGGCGAGAAATTGAGTGTTTCTGTTACCACAATTACAAAATTGGTACTAAAAATTATTTAAAAAAAATTAATATCACAAAATTTAATTGACATACAGCTTATTTCAAACAAATTGCATTTAAAAGTGCATTTTTTTCTCTATACGACAATGAAAAATATGTTCAAAGATAATGTTCAGAAGTGTAAAATTTGCAGTACGAAAATTACAAAACTGAAATTGCATGGAAGAGTGTTGCACATTTTAATTTCTGTAATTATTATTATTATTTTCAATTTTAAGAGAAAATGGAGTGATTCTGTTGCCACATTTACAAAATTGGTACTAAAAACTATAAAAAAATTAATATCTCAAAATGAAATTGAGATAAAGCTTTCAAACAAAATGATTTTAAAGGTACATTTTTTTCTTTATCCGACGGTGTAAAAATTTAAACTGTGCTATGTATGCAAGCGTAAAATTTTGTAGAATCAAAAATTACAAAACCGAAATCACATAGGAAAGTGTTGCCATTCGCAAAATGACGTACGCGTTGCTCACAGATACTTTTGGCCTTTATAATATAGATATTATATTGATATTGGAAATAATCTGTCAACATAACTTTAAAATTTTAGCCTATCAAAAAGCTACAGAGAAATCGATTAAAAAATTCTATCCTGACACAAAACAAAGCCAACTTGAGTTTAATAAAAGACAGTAAAAAAAATCTTATTTTATATTATAAGTTAATAATTTCAAAATAAAAGGAACAGTTAACTCTTGATTCAATATTCAGTTTACTTTATCAAGTAAAGCTTAAAAAAACAGCAAAAAATATAAGCAAAAATTTCTTCCAAATTTTTTTTTTTACTGAGTTCAAAATGATGTATGATAGACGATATCAAGAAGGTAGAGACGGAAGTAATGGAGAGTGAAGTTTATCCAGATAAAAATGTTAAGAATGCTATTTAACTTAACCCCAAGAAGTAGAAAGTAAAAAAAGTGAGTAGTTAAACATAGCTATATATTTTTATTTAGAAAATTTCCAGAAAAAGGTTTTTATGAGTCATACTTTCACTATCATCAAGCTTGTGTATGTGCATCTGGAATTGGTTCGTCCTTAAGTTTTTTACAAAACAAAATTTTTAAATCTACACAGGACACAAAATAGATAAATATTTCAAGTTGCAGAAATATAATATAACGACTAAATAAAACATAATATAATATCTTAAAGGCACCTGCTATTTCAAAAAAGGTGTTTTTATCTTTGGAAAAACCAGAATTGATTTTTTTTTAATTTAAAGAGTCATTCATACAAATATATTTTTTTGTTTGTTCGCTAGTTTTTTTTTCTGTTTGTAATTTTTAAAACATTT
Organism: Maratus speculifer; assembly: GCA_964019185.1. NCBI lineage: Eukaryota > Metazoa > Arthropoda > Arachnida > Araneae > Salticidae > Maratus > Maratus speculifer. The sequence continues at coordinate 12,829,913 of OZ025289.1, forward strand.
CCGAGAAGGTTTTACAATGCAATATTGATGGAGGATGTCGAATTTTATAATTGATGTCAGTAACAATTATATCATTTTCATTTTTCTTCAAAAATCGAAGGAAAAGTGATTTCTTAATACAACCCTAAAATTACTTAAAATTTATTGGGAATGTGACTTTTATAAATTTATATAGTAATTTATATTCTCAGTCATCGGTGACTGATGTGGCTTAGTTTGGAAGTTCGTTGTCGGTCATAGTTGAATGATGTGGCAAACAACGCGTTAATGTTTGAGTTAAATGATTTCTTTAAAAACAAAGATCCTTGCTGTACTTTGCTCGCCTTCGATTTGCATTTCTAGATATTCTTCGTTGCTTATGCAAAAAACTCTATCATTAAACCTTTTTTAATTTTCAGGAAAAAAGAATGAATCTTAAATGCATTTTATTATCGAATAGCGTTCTTAAGGGATATTTTTAAAATTTTAACATTCAAGTGCTGAATAATTTTTTACTTTTTAATCATTCGTAGGTCTGCTTAATGTTCTATTATACATAATAGAAAATGACCAAGAGGAATAAATGTGGCCATACACTTAGGAAATACACTAGTTGGTATAACAATACACTGTTAAAACTGCAGGTGACACATTGCACCTTTTAGGGATGAAAGGCTTGTCTCACTAAATACACCCCTAGAGGAGCCAGAATGGCATCTTTAAATAGGGTGAAAAGATGGCACCCGTAATCCAGAGTGCCCAATAATAAATAAAAATTATAGTCCGGCATTTGGTCCGGTAAGTATTTGAATCCACAAAGTCTGGTTGCAAGCTCAACGCTCTAACCATTCGATCATCGAGCTCACCTTCAAAGTCTCCCTGAAATGTTCAAATGTCCTGAAATTCAAAGGTTGCTTTTTATAAAAAAAAAACTCGCCAAAAGTTAGCCATTCAAAGTTCTAAACGGAATTGGGATAACGCTCCGCAGTTATAGTCTTCGTAGGGAGAAATTGGTGTTTTGATCCACTAGTCACGGCAAGTTTAAGGGGAAGGACACACACATGACATGTTAAAATATTATGACATGTTAAAATATCTAAGATAATGATATTTACTAATAATACTTCCATGCAAGAAGAAAATGTTTTGATGTTATTACTTTGATTTATTGCTGGCGTCTAATGTATAAATATATACAAGCAGAGGCATGTATTGAATTATTAGGAATAGAATCAAAATCGAATGGTTCTCAGAATGATCTTTTTAGAGTACACAGTGGAAAAGACATTTTTTTTAGTACTCTAAAAAAGTATATCATAAAAAAGAGAAGATATACAATAACACGTAACGAGTCTCCACGATGATGTATATGAATTAGCACTGAAAAATACAAAATAACTCAAAATTGAGTAAATTATTGTACTATCTATGTAGTTTTTTTAATTTTGCAACAATTTGTAGATCATTTAGTGACCATGTTATTTTTATTTTCAAGTCTATTTACAGTGCATTTTGAATGATGTTGCTCTGTTTAAAGTATAATGAAATTTACATACAGAACTGATGTATACTACATGATGTTTAGTGTAGAATATACTCTGCTTGGCATTAATCATTTATTTACATTGTCATAAAGATGGAGATAGTTTTAGCGATAATTACTGTGAGAGCGTTCTGAGTTCAGCATGTGACTTTTAAAGTTTAAATGAATGTTACGTGTTGTCTCTAAATTGTGTAAATTAGATACAAGACTACACAAAACACTTCATAAGAGTTTTTGTCTTTCGGAATGAACGGTTTAACCGGGATTTTTACTTAGTTTTTCATTTCACAGGAAGATCGTACTTAGCATAACAAGAATATTTTAAAGAATACTAGTGCCTTTGTCCGCTACGCTTGTTGGTTTTTCAAAAAAAAAAAAAAAAATAGGATTCTTTTTAATGCATAACGCTATACACTTTTTAATGGTACAATGGCCGATATACAAACATACAGACGGACAGACACACATTTTGTATAATAATTTTTTTTAGATCTCTGGCCCTTAAAACGTGTAAATGCTTCGGAAATCGAAAGTCGAAAAAAATTGATTACAATACTTTCTTTTATTAAAGCTAGAAGAAAATATAAATAAAAATTGACTCTATGGTATCATTGAAACCCTTTTTATGATCACTGTCACCAAAAATATACGAAAGACATTTCTAAGACAAAAAAAAAAGGTTAAAATACGGAAGTTCGAATTTAACGAGCCTGGTTTCCTTTCCTTAGATTTCGAGAGTATCCATTCTCTCTTCAATTAATGAAAATAAATGTGCTCAAGCCGTGAGATCATAAATGATGGATCCCAATGAAATAAAAATACAGATAAGTTTCCACGTAAAGCTTTTTCTTTATATAGACATTTTTATTTTGTCATTTCAGAGCACCTCTCAGATCATTAATGTTCTATTGGATTTCACCACATGCTCTATCTCTCCACATTTTTTTTCAGAGAAAATGATTGATGCTCATAGAAAAAAAATTGAGGAGGATTTTTTGTTATTTTATGATCCGCTATGAAACCTAAGAACATATTGTTTCTAAATGTATACATTTTTATTGTAAACATGGCACACATGCCGTAACGCTAAATAAGAATAATAAAACGTATTTTACTGGAAATGTTTGTTGTATTTATATGATTCTTTAGAAATAAATCTGTTAAACATACCTACAAAAATGTTTAGGAGATTGATAGGATTTACAGTTAATGCGTTATAAGTATCTGGTTGCCTCCGCTCCTTATCATCATAAGACAATGCATCAGATATATCATAAATGTATAGCCTCCATTCCCTCACTCATAAACGTGATAATTAAAGATCATTATCTTTACTACATGCAAAATATTGAATGACGCTGGATTTTTGTTACATTCATTTATTTCGGTTAGGTTATGAGAGGAATCAATGCTATTTCGAGTCGCATGAATAAATGTACACAGTTCGAAAGATCAAAAATGATGAATCTCCAAATGAAAAAAAGAAAAGAAAAATTTATTATTCTACACAATCTATCTCTATATGTAATCATTCTCATTTTGACATTTTGCAATGCATATCCCACATAACTGATGTTATATTCGATAACACCGTTTTTTATCATTATTATGCATTGGAAAATTGTATAAGAGGTACTCTCTTATTTTACGATCTCCTATATATAATGATTTTCATTAATAAATATTTTGTAGTTAAAATTTTCTTATGAGACGATTTATTTGATTTGTGTTTGAAAGATAGCCAAGAAAAAACAATTGCAAATGTAAACAATCCTTCAATAATTGGGAATTTTAGGTCAAATATCTTCTTTCCTAAATAGTTTTGGATATAAATTTCAAGAGATCTGAAATCATGCAACATGAAAAACAGAATTTTACTTATTGCTGTTGTTTTATAGTTACTTTCACCGAAATTAGTCGAATATGATAACATAGGAAAGGGAATCCTATAACACAAAAAATAAATATTGCTATATAGATTTTTTTTCGGAACATTAGAAAATCCAATATTAATTCAACACACCTAATTGAATACGTAAGATTCCATATGACGGAACAGATTATTTCCTTCATTTCCTTAGGCTTTGAAAATATCCATTCTTTCTTCAATTCTCAATGTGCACTACGCGTATCATCAACAATGGTGGATCCCAATGAAGTAGTAATAAAAAAAGAAATAAAGTTCCATGTAATTTCTTTCTTTATATAGACCTTTTAATTTTGTCATTTCGAAGCACCTCTCAGACCGTTTGTATTTCATTTTATATTACCCCATTTTCTATCTCTTCAAGCTTTCTTTTGAAAGAAAATGAGTTTTGCTTATAAAAAAGAGGGATATTCTTTTATAGTTTTATGACCCGTTGTAAAAAGTAAGATCTTGTTATTTGTAAATAGATACATTCTCATTGTAAACATGACACACATGTCGAAACATCCTAATAAAGCATCTAAATGCCTGAATTAATAAAATGTTTTGTTTTTTCCGTATAATTTTCTTTTAAATAAATAAATACACTAATATTAAATTTTTAAAAGAAAAATCATATTTATATGTGCTTAAAAATTATTCGAAGAATAGAATATCTTGAGTAAATTCATTGTGAATATCGGGTCGTAATTACTTCAATGCCATACATCGTCCATAACGCAAATTTTAGCAACAATATAAGTTCTCCTTAATAAAAACGCACTAGTAATTTTTTTTTTATTTTTATAACAGATGAAAAATCAAACGGCGCTGATATTTTTTCATTATAGCATTTTATTTGTTTCAGGATATGAGAGTATTCAACATTGATTTCTTCAAACAGTTTGGAAGATCATAAAGGATGATTCTCAAAAAGAAAAAAAAAGAATTAACAATCATTCTACATAATCTCTTTAAAAATAACACTTTTCATTTTGATATTTTTTGGTATCCCAGTTCATCGATGATTCTTTAATAAAACCGCATTCTCTATTGTTACACACCTCTTTTTGCTAGCCAAATTTTCAAAATTAAAAAAAGAAAAAAAAAGATTTTTTAATATATATATTTTAGGATTAGGTATATAAAATTCCTTTACTAATAATATTTTTGTGCTTGAAGAATTTTTTGATACTATTTTTTTGATTTATGACTTAAAAACAGCAAAGAAATAATTATTACAGTTGTTAGCAATTATTCAATCATTGGGATTTTTAGACCCAAATATCTTCTTTCTTGCGTAATTTTGAATATAAATTTCTAGAAAACATAAATCATCAAATAAGACGCTATTTAAAAAACCTGTATGAACAATTCGATTATTAGAAAGTGATACTAAATGATATTGATTTATAAAATGTATAAATGAACTTTTACTGAATGATTATTCGACAAAAAAATATTTTTAGAAAAATTGTTACAATACTTTCTATCTACGAGTCAAGATGCAAATTAATTTTTTCTTCATATCTGTATGCTCTGTATGTATCATGCATTAAATGTATGAATCTATACAATATATATATAAAAAAACATTCTTCAAATAGAAGTTTGTTTATTGCCATTTTTATCATCACCATCAATATAATTGTATTATTATTATCATATTCTACTATTAATTTGCGAAGAAAGGGTGATTTAAAAGCACAAAAAAATTATGATACTTTTTTATGGTTATTGTCGCTGAATATAGAAAAATGAGACAATTTTTTTTTTTTTTTTTTTTTTTTTTTTTGAAATCTTGAAAAAATCCAAGATTATTTCAACTCATCTAAACGAAAAATAGTAATTGATCAATCTGGTTGAGGAAAGAAGAAAGAACTTTCGAAATCATTTTACATATACTCTTTTTATATATGCATCGTAATTTATTTTGTGCTTTATTTTAATTCTCTCTTCTCAGAAGTGTTTACTTTATATAGCTACTGCTTTTTTTTTCTTTTTTTGCTTTCACACAGCAAAAACTAATGTGACGTCTAGGAAAACTTGACTAATTTTGTTGACGCCCACAAGGAGTGTTATTATTATTGCCGAAACGTCAGTGAAGGCTTACTTTGGAGATACGATTTTTTTTTTTTTTTTCTGTCTGTCAGTCAGTTTGTCAGTCAGTCTGTAAGTCTGTCTGTTCCGCGATAACTGACGTAAAAAGCATTCGTTTGACTTGAAATTAATGGGTATGTTAGTGAGGCACTGGGATTAAGCTGTATAGTTTTTTTGTTAGATTTGATTCATTCGTTCGGAAAATATATAATATTTTATTTTCCGCAATAATGCTTTTCCATGGCAAATCCAATGATTTTCAATTTATTATTATTTTTTTAGAGAAAATGACACATTCGATTAATGGAATTCAATATTAAATGGATACTGAAATTTACCGGTTAATTTATTCATATTGTTTGTAAATTTTGTCTACGTATTTGTCAGATTTTTTAAATTATTACTGTAAATTTTGGAGATTTTTTATAAATGTTTTCCAATAATATAGACTAATTTGTTTTAGAGATTTACTTATTTCAAATGTATATATATCATTTTCTTTATTTTCTCATATTGGTTGCTAAGCAACCGTTCATCCTAATTCTTATCCATAATTTGAAAGCGTGTACGAAAATTTATATGAAGTCAACATCAAAACTGATGAATTAATTAATGTCTTTGTATCTTTGCGTATAAATATAACATAGCCCAGAAAAGAACATAGGTTATGGTTCATTAATTTTATTCAAACATTTTCATTAATAATTCAAAATTTCATTATTTTTCGAACACAATCAATAGAGACTTTTTAGGTACAATTTGACCAGTTTCCTTTATCGTTGCCAAAAAAAAAAAATTAAAATCTGGAATAATTATTTTTCAACGGCAATAAGTTTCAATTGAGCAATCTCCATTCGAGAAATTAAACTAAGGATAAATAAATAAATATGACGTCAGAATTAAAATAAAAATAGATATAGTACTTTTTGCTAAATATTAAACACGGATGTTTGTTTCGCTAATAAGAATTTTTCTGACAAAAATGGAGACATAATTAGAAGTAAAAGAAAGAAAAAAGAATTATATTTTTAACAAACAATTCACTTGGTAAAATATGACATCATAATTGAAATAAAACAGGTATTTTAAAGTAGTTGTTAAAAATACAAGAAAAATGGATATCAATAACTCATGAATAATGACGTCATTGCCGAAACTTCAGTGAAGGCTTACTTTGGTGACTCAAAATTTATTGTTCATGAAATTGTTTATTCCATCTGTCAGTCTGTTCCGCGATAACTGCTGCAAAATGCAATCAAACTTTTGTTTTCGGAAAAAAAATTGTAAAACTCTAGATTGCTAATTTTACACTTTAAAAAGTTCCTTATACATCAGATTTAGGTTTTTTGTGGTTGGCAGGCATGTAGAAGTATGAGGTTAATGAAAAATGCTTGTCCAAACTGTTACTTATCCTTATAAATCAAAATGTATAAAGAAATGCAAAATATACGATAACCATTAGCATAATTGATAGAAAGTTGAAAATTTAAATTTAAAGAGACTACGGGGGGTAAAAAACAAAATAATAGACCATGAAAATTTCAGAATTTCCTAACATAACTAAAATTTTAACTTAACGGATTTGATGGCTGAAAACTTCTTATTCTTATTTTATTCTTATAAATAATTACGTAATTTGAAAATTTTAAATTACAGTTTCCAAAAAGGTGAATTTTGCCCAAAGTGTGTTATAAAAATAATGTGTGTTATAAAACGTTGAGGCTCCTGATCTGCAGATTTACTAGTTATTATTATTATTATTATTATTATTATTATTATTATTATTATTATTATTATTATTATTACTATTATTATTATTGGGAATTTGTTGTATAAGTAATCAGTTATGTGTAGTTTAAATAACTTTTACAGGTGAAAACAATCGTTAAATCATTAGGAACTTGTCTGAAAATTGTATATTAAGAAAAAGACATTTAAAACTACCTGCTTTTATGACATATTGTTGAATGTATAAAATTTTGTAAATTCACAATTTTGACAGGTGTTTTTATGAAAAAATCGAATATTATTTCTTTTCATTATTTTCTTCTTTACAGATAAGAACTAAGTCGTAAAATTGTAACACTTTTCAAATTCCATTTTTATAATATATTTAAAAGTTTTGAAGTCCCTGGACACTAATGATTGTTTTTAGAAAATGGCTCTCTTTCGATCTGTATGTATAGATTTGATACACATATTGTAGTATACATGTCAGACAAACGTTGTAGTATACCTATTACACCAATTTTGTAGTACATATTTGGCACGAATTTTGAAATATATATATGACACAAATTGTATAGTACATATATGACTCAAATTTTACAAGTGCTTTATTTCAATTGATGCACGAAATTTCATCTCAATTTTCAAACATCTTAAGACTTGATTTCCAGGCATCAAATAAGTGGAGAATCTCTAACTTTTAGACATTTTTCTTTTGTTTTGTTTTATTATCTAGTTGTAAACTAGAATGAATTGCCTTTCTAGACGTATAGATAAAATAGACGCGTTCTGTCCCCTAGACAAATTAGAAACCATCTAAACTCTGTGCTACAATCTTGCATTAATATTCCTGAACACAAAACAAGGCCAATCGACATGCAATCCTTACTAATATTATAAATCGGAAAGTGAGTTTGTTTGTTTGTTTGTTTGTTTGTTCCGCTTTCACGCCGTAACTACTGAACGGATTGCTTTGAAATTTTGCAGACGTAAAGTTAGAAGTCCGGATTAAATAATAGGGTTCTTTTTATCCCGGAAAAAATTTATATTACGGAGGGAAAACAAAAATATAGTTTGCTTGATGGATGGATTGGAGATGGCGCTGTGTGTCGTTTAAAACAAGATAAAATATTGCAAACGAATATAAACATGTAAATTTAGAAGCTAAATGATACGATAATGAATCCCCGAAAATGATGAATTCCCGAGGGATGACGTACAATTTGTTTTATCGTCTAAACTGTTTTTTTGCATCTTACTTATATATTGCAAACGAATATGAACATGTAAATTTAGAAGCTAAATGATACGATAATGAATCCTCGAAAATGAGGAATTCCCGAGGGATGACGTACTATTTGTTTTATCGTCTAAAATGATTTTTTTACATCTACTTATCCTGAAATAACTATAAGTCAATGAATTACTAATTGGTATAAGTATTAGTTAAGTTATTTAGTTCTTGAGGTATGCGATAGATGGCGCTGGGTGTTTTTAAAACGTGGTAACGGTGTGCAGTAGCTGTATAATAGTTAGGTTAGGTTAGTTTAGTGCTTTTTTTCTAGGTAGATATCTAAAGTAGTTATTGTTTTTTCGATAGGTAATTACGTCGCTTTGTTCGTCGTTTAGATTGTTATAGTTTAGTTTAGTTTAGGTTTATAGTTTACTCATATTTTCACAATGCCTCGCAAACGTAAATCTAATTTGTCGAGCACCTCATCTAAAGCTCGGGCAATGAAAATTGCCCGATCTCAAGAATCGTCTATCCATGCTGAATTAAGAAGGCGCGAACAAGCAGAGCGTCAGGCTGCTTCGAGAGCTGCTGAGCTACCATCTCAGCGCCAGCAAAGACTTGAGGAGCAAGCCGCTCGCCAAGCTTCTTTGAGGGCTTCTGAGAATGATATTCGTACTCAAGTCCGTTTATCGCAACAGGCTCAACGTCAGCATGGTCAGCTCTATGTAGCGTGTTCCCGGGTTTCTAGTGCCCAAAATCTGCATGTTTTTGCTCCACAAGGGAAAACATATAATATAGTGTACCATTCAGTTTTGGTTTAACAACTAATCGTATCTAGCGTTACATCGCGCTTCTTACATTTTCCCATGGAAATGAGAAGTTTTCTTATAGTTGTGCTTTATACCGCAATACAACCGAATTCCACGCGGGCGAAAAGCTAGTGTTTGTATAATTTAGAAAAATCTATTCCATCTTATTATTTTGAATCACGAATTACAGTATATTGATAACAATTGTGTTAAAGTTTTTTATGTTTATATTGATTCTATAATTTGATAAAATAAATTCATACGTTTTAGATGGCAAATAATGTAATTTCACTTTATTTAGACAATTACGCGATATTTCTTATAATTTTGTACCTCGGTGTATATTTTCGTTGATTGATATTTCTTCCCTTTATTTTAATAGAAAACAGTGTAATATTTTTGTCCAATGTTATCTCAATACATCAAAATCGCTGTACTCAACTCGTGAGATCATAAACATGGCTTCCAATGAAATAAAAATAAAAGAAAAGCAATCATTTCACGTAATCTCTTTCTATATATAGATATTTAGGGCATCTCTCATCACTTGAATGTTTTATTTGATATCATCAGATTCCCTATCTCTGCTGACTTCTTTTCAAAAGGCAAGGAAAGTTTTATATGTATAAAAAAGGAACGTTATGTTATTTTACTATCCGCTATAAAAACAAAGGAAATGATCGTTACTAATAATATTTTTACACAAGAAGTATTTATTTTGGGACTATATAATTACATTGGCACTATAATAATTGCATTTTAAAAAAATCAGTGAATCATTGGCAACTGGAATAATATGCTCTTATTCTAATTAATCTACTAATCTTTTTAATTTATTTACTAACCTACCCGACTTGCGTTACCCAAGCCCATAAAAATATTCCTAATAAACCTTAAATTTGCATTGTTTTATATCTGCTGCGCACTCAAGACTCAAATGATTTATCAAACAACTGCCAGATAAAAAAAAATTAAAAATTAAAATGTTTATTAATTGCATATTCGTTAATTGCGGTCGCTTTTCAAATAAAATTAGACATTCAGATTCGTCGTTAATAATACACAGAGTCGTGTTAATTTCAATTGACAAAAGCGATTTTAAATAATGTAGCAGAAAGGGGGACACGTTTAAACCGGGGGCACCTTTGAACACTTTAAATGTTTTCTTTCAAATAAATTATTCAGAAAAAATATCTATGACAATATATTGCTATTACTTCAGTGCAGTAAGTATACAAAGCTGCACCATTTTGTATGCTCAGTACTGTCTAAACAGGATTTGTGTTTTTCTCCCTCTTGAATATAAACATAAGAAAATAAAGTTATAAGATCTTTGTTGACAATTTTGTATGCCTAAAATTTCTATTTATGGTTCAAAACTTATATAAAGATGCATTCATTAATTTATAAGCATTGTTTTATTCAAACTTTTCAGCCGAATTGAGTAAATAGTTGTAATGTTAAACTCCATGTGATGGGGCACCATTGGACATCTAACACTACGAATTAAAGAGTTGTTGATGTATCTAAATATTATTATATGCAATTTTTTCTATATGAAACGAGGTTAATTAAGAATATTGATTTATGCTGTTAAATCAATCCCTCCTTATACTGCACACATGTATAACAATCTCTGGATGTATCAGCGATGGAAAGTTTCAAATCTAAATTGATGATCGCATTTATTTATTCGATAATTGCAAACCCCGTATGCACAATAATGATTCATGGTTTAGCAGGTTTGTCTAACAAATTCTATACTCTGTCATGTACTCTTTCCCAAACATTATTTTTGGTTTTCGTACTAGACAAGTCAGAATTTAAATCTCTTTTTTTTCATAAAAAGAATGAATGAATTTTTTTTCCAGAGGTATCAGATATCATATTGATGTATTTAAAGAATATTGTAAAAAGTTTTCTCAGCCAAACATAGCTGGAATTGTTCTTTCAACAATGATTTTTGCATCAACTTTAATGGATTAATGTTTGGTTAATTAATAGAAAAATTATTAACTTCAATAAAACATTGAAGCTAATTGAAGATTATTTAATTTTATTAATATTATTTCATATTTTTGAAACGTATGCAGCTTTGTATGAAAATTCTCAATATTTCCATATTTTATTCATTTGTTCAAAGGTGCCCCTACATGGGGCAGGTTTGAACTGAAATCTTTCAGCAATTTAAAATCCTAACAACTTTTTTAATTTACATGGAAAACTTTTAATTTCTAGTTCATATGATGAAGAAATGCATTCTTTTTATTATGTAATACTTAAAACGCAAAAATATAATTAAAATAAGAAATGTATCAATTTAAAAAAAAAAATTGTTCAAATGTGCCCCCTTTCCCCTAAAACATCCCTTAAAAATTACTAATGTGTAGCAACCTGACGAACAACAAATTCTTGTAACTTTTCTCCTCTTAACCCTTTCCGGCACGGGCAAAATCTGTTAGTAAGATGAGAAATTATCGACTGACACCGGAATTCACAAATGGATTTTTTAGATATTTTGAAATCCCTCATTTAAGCTTTTATTGTACATGCAAAATTTTACGAAAATATAATTGGTGCCGTTTGCAATTTTGGAATTGAAATTAAGTATCCCAGACCCGGCACAGTGTGACGGAAAGGGTTAAAGAAGAAATTGAGAAAAATTCTTTGTACTCAATCTTTGCGCAATTTATGCAAAATTAAAAAATATATTTTTCTGCAAATTGCTAGCATTGATGCGATTTTAAGGGGGCTGTATCGTTTGGACAGACGTGCGCGATCTCTGCATTAGTTCACTAAATGCGATCGGTTAAAGAAAATTTGATATTCAGATTTGACGATTGTAAATTTTGCTAAACTCTCCTCCTCTTAGAAAACAAATTAAGGAAGACATTTCTTTGTGACATGATTAAAATATATGGTTTTTTAATTCTGCAAATCGTTAGCATCCAATCCATGTGATTTGAAGGGGAGCGTGTTAATTGGACAATTGTGCAGGATTCTGCATCAGGATTAAATTCAAGTCAGTTTGTGGTTTATAAGAAAGAAGTACTGTTTTTAATTGGGCCGTTTCGTGTGTTTTTTTAAATTAATATTCCCAAATATTATTCGAAATTTAAAATTCTGAGTCTTATATGCTTCAGGAGTTGGTTGAACTAATATTTCCAGCCTTGTACGTGTAGTTGATTTTACGAGGCTTTGCACAAACACGCAGGAAGAAATTTTCTTTTATTGATATACTACATTTAAGAATAGATTATCCGAACAACGAGTTAACCAAATGCGTTCCAGAAACCATTGAAATAATAGGAAATGTTTGAAACCAGTTTCGAAACTAAAAGAGACTTCCTAAATAAATATATAAAAAATAAACAAAACAAAATAAAACCAAAATCGAAAATGCACAAAAATATCCTGTGAGTTATCTGTCTCAGATATCTTATGCAAATCTCATTTAAAAATATTAAAATGTAAACGAGGAATTTGGAAACACTGCTTTGGTTCAACATTAGCTTGCGAAAATTTTGGCATTAATAGCACGTATACTTAAAAATCATCTAAGAGACCTTAATACTTGCAGGTTGTAAATTTATATTATCCTGTATAAGACATTTTATGTGACACTGAAAGAAATGTTCAGTTCACAAATTTAACAACGAAGGGCACTGCTGATAGTGATGCCACGGTAGTACATTTTGTCACTTCCAAAATAGAGTTTATAGTACATTTTGTCACTTTCATGATGTAGTTTTAGTACAATGAAAAACATTTCTTGTAATTTCCATCGTGAGACAGCTTTAAAATAATGTGGTAAAAGGAGAAATGAACAATATGTATCAACGGTGAAAAACACCATAAGGCAGATAAAATTAATCTATAACATGATCTAAGAAGTATTGCAGTTGAAAATCTTGTTGAAAAGAAGACTATCATTTCAAAATTTTTATTTTCTTGAAGTGTTTCCTTTGCATCAGTACCGTCTATTGATGTGCACTTTAATTAATTTAATCTTCACGCCATTAAAAGTATAAAAAGTTACGAACCCTCATCGTCTCCCACAAGCTGTTTCTGAGCGCTCGTGAAGAATGAGTATATCACAAGATTGGCTAGATACACTGCGTAGTTCAGTCAGTCCCTCCTATGTAATGTCAACTGTATTTCATGTACTATGGCGCTTTTCGTTCAGTATTGTTTGGGTGTGAATGAGGAAGATTTTTAAACTTTCTAACGATGTTTAAATGTATAACAAAATGCAAAATGTGTTTGTGGAAATTGCCATTTTTTTATTATTCTATACACGAAAACGTGAGTTCGACTGCGTGTGTTAAATAAATTGATCCTAATCTTGATTTAAAAAATTGTTTTTTTCTTTTATAATAGAAGAATTTTACACATATGCATTCATTATAAAATTCAAGATATCTTAAAACATTTTATATGTCTTCAAATCCAATCTTTCAAATATCTTTTTCCAGAAAAAATTCTTACGTAAAAATTCTGATAAACGAAATCAATAGAGATATCGTAGATTCACTGTTAAAGGGGCATAGATCTACTTCTGACCGGAATTTATTTCTCCTTTTAGTTTTTTTTTCCTTGAAAAAAAATTTTCATCGATTCGAGTTTGAAAACGGCTGCAGGGCTGCGTTAGCTTTCTCTGTTTTATTATCCACCGCTCCATCATTCTTTCATCTAGGACATGCATAAAAAAGGATTTATGCTAAGAAACGTTATCGATGGCTATGACCCACCTCTTTTTAAAGCAACGGTGCAGGCACACATGGTTACACTGCCATCCACGGAAGTTTATAAAGGGATAACTCAATGCCTTGAGCATATGTGATGGAATGAAATTTATATTTTGTTCACGATACGACTAAATATTTTATCCCTTTATCTATAGAAAGTTCTTATACCTGTGTGCAGTGAAGTCTTCGTTTTATCCATGATGTAAACCTTACAATTTTTTAAAGTTAATTTATTATTTATGTGTCTTTTATCAAGAACACAATAAAGTTGATAATATTAAAATTTTATTTTTTTATCTTTTATATTAATGCGAATCGTAATCGAAAATTTTCTATAAAAGAACAAAATGGGAGAAAAGAAAAGAAGAAGGAAAGAAAAGGGGAGAAAGGTGTTAAATTGTATGAAAAATTTGTTTCTTGTTTAACCTATATTTTCAAACAGAAATTTTGTCTTAGTTAAAAGTAGAACGTATTAAAAGCATAACATAAAATACTGGTGACTAACTTGATATATCTATCAAAATCTAAATTATTGTTTAAAAAATAATGAGTAAGTATTACTTTACAACAATGATTACTGAAAATTAGATCTACCAAAATAGCAGGGTGCTTTTTCCTTTGTTTTTCGGGAGGAATGTAATAAATTTATTTCTGCATTTTAAAACAATAACGATGCAAGAAATCCAAATTTAAAAATTTACACTTGTTTTGAAACACAGTCTTTTTCTGATTGCCTGAAAAGACAAATATTCATGTTTCGAAAACAGGAAGTGAAGAAGGAAGATTACATACACACTCCGTTTGAAATGTTTTTTAATTTACGGTAATTAGATCGATAGGTTTGCATTACACGTTATTGCTTTTAGGTATAAGAGAAAACTCTTTTTATTTCAAACTCTAAATCAATATATCATGTCAGTTGATGGAGAATCTTTGTGTCAGTGTCTGTTTGTTTATTATCTCCGGACTAACTCTAGTACCCAAAGCAAATATTTTTGCAAGAGATATATCAAACTGAAAAATCACAAACACTTTTATCTCTTTTTGTTTTGTTTTTTCTTCGATGTTGTTTATTTGTCATAACAAGCTTCGTAACTGTTAAGTCACCTTCGCTTTTGCCTTTGTCGGTTTTGACAGTTTGAAATAAAAGCATAAAATTTGAGAAATTAAAAAAGAATGCGCTGTAACTAATTATTTATAACAAGGCATTTTATAATTAAAAATGAAAAATATAAGCAAGATTTTTCTCGCAACTTTGTAAACTTATTTTCTTTTTTTTATGAATTTTGTGTCAGATAGACATGGCAAGCATTTAATTTTTCTATATAAAGGCGATAATTTAAAAAAGATGGTGAACAATTTATTGGACATATCTGACAGATGGGTAAATAACAAAATAAGGATGAAGAAGATTTAGCTAATTATATTTTCAATACAAATTTTAGTCAAAATCAGAATTACAAGAAATAACGGCATTTTTTTTCTTATCCTATATTTGAAAATATTCTATACTTAGACAGAAAAAAGAAATACATCTAGTTTTTAAAATTCACATTTGACTTCAAATACTTTTATTTTTTTATCGATTGTTTTGCAAAAGAGTTGGATTTATAATTTGGATAATATGTTGCAATTTAAATAACTTTAGAAAGGGCGAATCAATTTTGATTTCACTGAAAGAAAGAAAAAAGAAACTAACAGTAAATAAACAGTTTTGATTTGAAAACAGCCTTAAGCACATGATTATTTCATAGAAAATTTACGTTTCTATCTCAAATTAAAAAAATAAATAAAATCGAAAAGTAACTATTAACATTATAAGCTTTGTAATGTTCTAAATAAACAACACCTACGAAAGTATGAGTTTTACTTCATTGATAAAAAGTATTTTCAACGAATTCAGTGTAAGTATATAAAAATACTACTAGTCAATTAACCGTCAACAAAAATTTCGCTTAAAAAGACTCAGAATGTCGAATTTCCGATTTTATTTCTTAACCCCTTGGGGGACAAGCGACACGTATACGTGCCGCAAAAAGGCTTAAGAATCCTTGTTTATTCACACTGGCAAAATTATATTGTAAAATTTGGCTAATTCAATCGGAGCATTTTTTCGATTTAAGAAGGAACAAATTTCTGTTATTTTAAACTGGTAACAAAACATTAAAAATTTCGTAAAAGGCTCCCGTCGCGAAGGGGTTAAATGTGTCTTAGTACATAGAATATACTGTCAATCGGAGAGATTCCAAAAATAATAAAAGGGATATACTTAATTGCACTAAGCCTCAACATTCAACGTCCCTCTCACAGCCAGTGTTTAAACTTATTTTCCTCAATTGGCATTCTTTTTATATTTTAATTTTAATCGAACTTACAAAGCTTCAAGTATTTGGAATTTAAAAATAAAGTATCTTTAGACCCTGTGCGTGATAACTAAATATCGGGTTTTTGATATATTTATCACATAAAAAAAAACTTTTAAATTATAAAGATATGCTATTTTCCCACGTTTTTTCCATATACATTAAATTTTTTTCTGCTGAAGTAATGAACATATAAAAAATTCTATACTTAAATTTATAGAACAATGTACTTTGAATAAAGATTAGAAAGACCTGACCTGTAATTTTAAAAAATCATTTTTTAAGTTATTGCTGTATTGAGAATGTAAAAATTTTTTAAGCTATTATGATGATGCTTTATTCAGACAGGAAACTTAAAATATAATAGAGGTAAAATTAGAAAAAAATATTTTTTACCACCGAAACCCCTCAGCAATCTCTCTGCTTTTTTTAATTCATTCGTGATTGGCATATTTTACCGAATTTTTAGTATTTTATCACCGGTTCTTCTAGAGAGAATTATTTTCTAATTTAATCGGGAAAAATTCTCTGATTAAATAAGACATTATTTACATTAGAAAATAACTGGTGGTAATAGTAAAAAAGCTGGAAATTGCGCGTGAAGCGTAGCAAATGAGGTGCGTTCGTCCGATAACGAAGTTTTAAAAATATTCAGATCTTGCTGATATAGTAGAGCGTACTTCGGATACAGTAGAGTAGTCGAAATCTTTGTGTTTCTGTAAATATGCAGGAAGTAATTTTTATTACACCTCAGCAACGTATATCTTATTCATAAAATGTGAAATAGTTGAATATAATTAAACTCGCCTCAAACAATGTTTCGCCGTATAGCATTATGTAGTGGAATACTTTTGTGTGGCCCTGTAATTTAATAATAAAAATTATTTGCATCACAGATTGTACGGAATGCATATTTTAGTATATATTTCATAGATTCATGCCAATTCTATTATGTTCGAATGAGTGTAACATCATTAAAATGCATTCGAAACTTTTTCCCCATTGACCGTAATGTAATGAAATACTTTTGATTGTCCCTGTAAATGATCTATGCATCCGACTTTCATAACATTTGAAATAACTCGACAAAATTACGTAATAATTATATGTTTTAAATTTCAAACGATTAAAATGCATTTGAAACTTTTTTCCCCATTGACCGTAATATAACGGAATCCTTTTGATTGTCCCTGTAATTGATCTATGCATTCGATTTTCATAACAATTGAAAGGACTCGACAAAATTACACAATAATTATATGTTTTAAATTTCAAACGATTAAAATGCATTTGAAACTTTTCCCCCAATTGATCGTAATGTAACGGAATCCTTTTGATTGTTCCTGTAACTGATCTATCCACCCGATTTTCATAAAATTTGAAATGACTCGATAAAATTTTGTTATAATTATGTATTTTAAATTTCAAACGATTCGGTTGGGTAGTTTTTGCGTTGTTATATGCGGACGGACAGACAGACGGACAGACAGACGGACTGAGCGACAACAATAGGTGCTACGTATTTACTTAATTACGAACGCACCTAAAAAGGGTTAACTAGACGAAGAAAAACTGCATGCCCGAGGAAATCTCGGGTTGCTCAAAGATTATGATGATATTTTTACTAATTAAATACCTTTTCTTTAAAAAAAATGTTTCAGATGACCAGACGTTTTACAACCGTGTCAACCAGCACACACCCTATATTTTTACTCCCATTTGTACCAGCCTATAAATTATTTAATTTGAATATTTTTCGATTATTTCCACACTTTTTCAAAATATGAACAAATATGAACATTTTTTAATAAATGATTTACCACACTGCTACCTGAGCATAGAAATAACAGATTGAAAAATTTCGAAGCGAGAACCCTTGGAATAGCACTTAAACTGCTCTACCGTTTTCTCAGCTTATCATCTCTCACTTACTCGCGTTGGAAGGCCGCAACTTCAGCACACCATGGAAACATATGCTTAGTACGTTGTTGTTGTTAGTCAGGTATTGTTGCTGGATTCTACTGTTAGTTAGCCATGTGATAAATCACTTACTTAAAATTAATTCACGCGTAATTTCACTGAGAAAAGTTAATTGAAAAATTTATCAAATTTATATATATATATGTGTGTCATCGATTCTCGGTTTGTCTGTGTCTCATGTTACGCCGCATGTTTCTGGTGTTCGTGTAGGCGTTTCCTTTCTTGTGCTGCATTTGCAGCTTTTCAACATGTGTGAGTGAGAGATGCGAAACAGGATACCGTCCTCGTAACTTAAAATGTTAGAACATTTTGAGCACCATTTCAAGAGTTTTGGGTTCGATTCCAGGCTTTGACAATTTTCACTCCATTGCTCTATGCTTAGTGATAGGTGTGATAGGTCACTTATTAAGAAATATTTAATTACTTCAAGCGTAATTTCACTTGTGAAAATTATTTGAAAAAATAATAAAAATAATATATTAATATATATATACTGGGTAAAAATGAAATGGTATTGTTTTTTAATCAAGCTCGACAAAAGATTTAAAACTTATTCATCTAGACCAGAATACGTCTTAAGCAAGTATAACTTTCCTTTAACGCTAATAAGTGATTTTTTACATGTATTTAGTTATATTTTGTGATATTCCTTTTACTTCCTTTAAGTAAAATACAATTAATAGGGTAACATCCCCAGTAATTGGCATGCACCAGTGATTGGCACATCCTACAAACATGTCCTAAAATAAGATTTATATCGAGTCTTTTAAAAATGCAAAACCATATACCAGTTATATGTTCATTTACGTTACAGATGCTCTGATTTATGCTACTAGATGACAATAGTGCCTAGGAAAGAGAAACAATTATAGCTTGTATGAAATTAGCCATTTTTGTTGCAAATGCTTCTTTTTTAGTTTAAGGAAGGCATGCTTTTCATTTCATTATTATATGATTTATAATATATTTTAAATTTTAATTGACAGCAGTTTTGTTTAGTTAAAAAGGGTTACGTTAATTGTGTAAAAGTATTTTCGACACAAATATTTGGATTTCTGAATTAACGATAGATGCCAATTAATGATGCTTCAATTTTGCTAGTTCCAAGTAATTGGCACCTATTCCAATTACAAGGAATTCGCAAGGAATTTGAGATTAAACCACTTATTTTGGAAGTACTTTTAAAGTTATAGACTAATTTTGTTTATCATTTGTTTTTATTTGGAAATATGAAATATTATCAGTAAGTGGAATCCATTAAAGCTTCATACGACAATTACTGGTGACAGCATGACAATTACTGGGTATTAATATAAGTAAATTGTATTGTTTTAAAGTATTCACATTTCAGACTAATATGCTGATTTCTTACTCTCAAAAACCTGAAATATGTCATCTTCATCTACAGTAAATTCATTTATACTAATTAAACCCAATGCAAAATGTAAAGTTTTTTTTTAATATAAACTTGTGCCAATTACTGGATCACAAGGTGTCATACATTGTTGCTCTAGCTGCCAATTACTGATGACAGGTTGAGCAAATGTTTATAAATATATTTTTATCAAAATACTCTTTCAAATTTTTTTGCTTTTAGTGGGCAAAATAGATGCACAGATATGCATTCTTTGATTTAAAAATATTTCCAAGTAAATATCTCATTTCTTTGTAATGAAAATTGAAGTAAGTTTAAAGACAAATTCTTAAAGTGCCAATTACTGAGGATGTTACCCTACTTTCAAGTGTAGATTTGCATATCTTTAAAAACTAGAGAAATAGTTCTGAAGTATAAAACGGTATCCATATAATAAAGAATTTTGTGCAAAGGACGGCAAATATTATTTAATGTCTTTACTGATTTGTTAGTTTTTGCTTAAAAATCATCCCATTTAATACAATTATTGCATTTAATGACTTATTTTATTTTGCATTTTTAAAGGTAGAAAACCAAATGACATTAGCATTTGAAATGAGTTTTACTTTAAAAAAGAATATCGCAACTCCAAAGAATTAATTAAATTTAGATCAGCGACAGTTGTTTTTAAACATACTTTTATAAAACCAAATAAATTTTGTTGATAACGAAGGAATGAAACAAAGAAACAAGAAACAAAATTAATCACAAAATGCCTAAAGAAATTAAATGTGCTGTTAAATTCAATCCAGATGTTACATTTTTTAAGGAATTGCTCAAATTATATTTTTGACATTCAAATAAAAATATAGTTAAAAAAAAGAAAAATAATGTATTGGGATTCTGCCAGAATGATTTAAAATAGTATCACGTTCGGTAATGCTAGGTAAATAGAAATATACAAACCTTTTCTTACTGAGAATTATGTATTTCAAAGGCAATTAACACGGGTCCTATTTTTTTATTTTAAAGAATCTTTTTTACAATTCTACTATAGAGAAAAGAATCGAAGTGTCATTTTAATATGTTTTAGAACATTTGTATATATTAATTTAGACAAATTCTGGCAAATTGAGAGGGGTGATGGCGTCAAAAGGCTGCAAAATTATTATGAAATATGGGAGTCTCAAAAATAACGTATTTAACCAAAAACACAAGGTGTTCTGCCTTAACACATCTTTGGTAGACGGTAACAAAATTCCGAAAACAAAAGTAAATTATGATAAAACTTTTAATAGACAAACTCATATTTATTTTAAATATGATAACAGCAAAATAACTGTACATATGGAAATTCCAATTTACCTATCACATTCATGTTAATTCTTTAAAATTCGCTACCACAGTGCCAAAAATAAATGACGATCTGTGCTCATCGTGGGATTCTAAAGGCATCAGAGCCATAGCTAGAAGTGAATAATAGAGGGGAGATGTCAAGAAAATGTAGGGGGCTCATATTTCTTTTCTCTCTCTCTCTTTATGGGAGAAATATAAGTTTGTGCATTTCATATTGTAGGTACTTTGTTTTATATTAAACAGTTGAAATAACTTCATTTTATGGTAAGAAAATAATATGATAATGAAAATTTTAAGTGCAAAATTAAGTATCATGTTAGCTTCATATGTGCAAATAGGACGAGCGAGTGTTGAGTCACTTATTTTAATTACAATTTAATATTTCTGCAAATCTATGAGAGGGTCTCAAAACTAAATTAGTTTTTTGAACACAACGTTATTGAGATTTTCGAAACAGAAATTAATTTAGTGACCTTTCAAATTTAAATAAAAAAATACGATTTATTTTAAACTTGCTTGTCAGTCTAGTTTCTCAATAACAACCTCGTTGTTTTTCATCATTTTTAAGCAAATAACTAAAACAATGCTAATGTATGAAATAATATCCTGCAACATGCGTCTCATAATAGAGAAATGTTTTAAAATATAGACCGAATAAAATAATCCCTTAATAAAATATTATAAAATAAATCCATTTCAAATTATTTGTTGCTTTTTTTTATTCAAGTCAAAAACTGACTGCAAAAATGCAAATTTTTTTAAGACGTCTTTAAAAAATATATTTACATATACATAAAACTTTGAAAAGAAGCATTTAATTCAAAATGAAATTTAAGGCAATATTTATCACGTCTAAGCCCTGTTGAAGTTTATTTCAGTTTTTTGCTTAACCTTTCGTTCCAGTTTGAGAGTGATAAATAGATCAAACTTGAATTTTTAATTTTTTTATTTTATTTTTTTTTTGTACATTTCTGTAAAAAAGAAAGTTGTCAAGAATATACAAAAAAATTAATATTCTTTAGGTTGGATATGCAGCGTAGAAAGATATATAATGCCGTAAAATATTCCGTAGACACTGGAAAAATTTCGTTTTGTAACTTGATAAAAAAAAAAAAACTTTTTTATGAAATGGCTGTTAGAGAATTTTCAAAAATCTAACAACGAAGATAAAGCGTGAGTTTTATGAATAATGGTTTCTTTAAAAGCATTTTTAATGAAAGGAGTTGTGTATACATAAATTTATCACTTTAGAGGGCGGGAATGTCTAGCTCTTGATATCATTAGATATCTCTGTTAGGATGGGAAATTTTTGCGTTGATATCATTGTACTTTTTGATTAAATCAAATTTTTCTGTTTTTTTTTATTCTTCTTTTTTTAATATAGTCTGATATCTCTGTTTTTAGGTGCGTTCGTAATTATGTAAATACGTAGCACTTATTGTTGTCGCTCAGTCCGTCCGTCTGTCCGTCTGTCCGCATATAACAACGCAAAAACTACCCAACCGAATCGTTTGAAATTTAAAATACATAATTATCATATAATTTTGTCGAGTCATTTCAAATTTTATGAAAATCGGATGGATAGATCAATTACAGGGACAATCAAAAGGATTCCGTTACATTACGGTCAATGGGGGAAAAAGTTTCAAATGCATTTTAATCGTTTAAAATTTAAAACGTATATTTATTACATAATTTTGTCGGGTCATTTCAAATGTTATGAAAATCGAATGCATAGATCAATTACAGGGACAATCAAAAGTATTCCGTTACATTACAGACAATGGGGAAAAAGTTTCAAATGCATTTTAATCGTTTGAAATTTAAAACGAAAAATTATTACATAATTTTGTCGAGTCATTTCAAATGTTATGAAAATCGGATGCATAGATCAATTACAGGGACAATCAAAAGTATTCCGTTACATTACGATCAATGCAAAAAAAAAAAAAAAAAAAAAAAAAAAAAAAAAAAAAAAATTCAAATGCATTTTAATGGTGTTACACTCATTTGAACTTAATAGAATTGGCATGAATCTTTGAAGTATGTACTAAAATATACATTCTGTACAATCTGTGATGCAAAGAATATTTATTATTAAATTACAGGGCCACACAAATGTATTCCACTAAATAATGTTATACGGGAAAACATTGTTTGGGGCGTGTTTTAATTATATTAAACTACTTCACGTTTTTTGAATAAGATATACGTTAATGAAGTATAATAAAAATTACTCCCTGCATATTTACAGGAACACAAAGATTTCGAACATTGTACTGTATCCAAAGTACGCTCTACTATATCAGCAAGATCTGAATATTTTAAAACTTCGTTATCGTACGAACGCACCTCATTTCCTACGCTTAACGTGCAATTTCCAACTTGTTTCAATTTGTTATATGTTTTTATGAAAAGTAATTATTAAAAAAATTAAATGACTATATGATCATTTCAGAATATACATATATATACACTATATGGCCATTGATTATTGGACACTTGCGATTTTAGACATTTTATTAAATATCTAGAAAAATACATGAGGAATCATCTCGAAACTCTTAGTGTATAAATATAATAGTATAAGTCATACATCTCCGTGAAGATTTTTTACCGAAACTCCATAGGGGACCGTCAACAAATTAAAACATAATGAATATCTTTTGAATAACCCTGTCAAAACTAATGTAGCAAAAGCGCTCAAACTCTATATTATGATTGAATGCCTTATTGTAATACGCCTTGTTAATTTTTATGCAAATAGCATGCATACTCGCAGAGTAATTAAGGTTTTTATAAAAATGGTCCCAAATTTTTCCAAGTTTTTTCCTTACAGTTTTTAGAGTTCTTAATATAAAATAATTTTTTTTTCAGAAAACATGACAAACAACATTGCACACGGTATCTGTGATGTAGAATCACATATAGTTTTCTTAAATTTTACATTTTTCTAAATTACAGTTAAAACTAATTTTTAATTAAATATCTATTTTATCTTTGTGTCTTATTTCAATCCCACAATAACTTTCCGTTAAAAAGTAAAGAAAGAAAACATGTAACATCTGCTGTATCAGTAAAACGATTCTCAGATAAAGAGTTCCTTCAGATGAATTTTCGGCTTCGCTAAAATAATAAAAGAAAAAAAAAATTCGAATGTGTTTGCGGTCAGTAAAATTTAATTTTCTCTCTGCGTAATGTTGAGCCTAACTTCTTTATTACATAAAAACTTTTCATGTACATGCTCTGTATTTTGTCTATTGATAACATTCTCCCAAAACAGACATATAACGTACGATGTTGGCGCGAATTCTTTTTGGCGTATTTTTTTAGGACTGCCCATTTCTGGTTGCCCTGCATTAAATTCAAAATCATCTTAATTGTTTAAAGCGTAACAGAAAATTTCATGGTTATGATATCATTCACTTTTCATATGCTCCTTTCGCCAATTCTAAGATGCCAATGTGTGAATTCTGAATGAGAAAATTGAATTGCCTCTCTCTCCCTTCACGGACTCAGACATGTAAGGAAGGTATCTTAAAAAATGCTTACAGGCACCATCCCTAATTATTTCAGTAAGAAATGATTTAATTTTTATAACTCTACTTTAAATAAACAAAGTTCTCAAAAGGCATTTATTTTATTGATCACAGCCTACAACTCTAGCGAATGCATTTTTTTGAAAAGAACCTGGTCGCAATACTTTAAAATACAGATCTACACTACAGTATCCTGTAATCAGAATTAAAAAATAATAAAAATTGAATGAAAAATGAGTTGGTTTACTAAATATTTTTTTACTGTGCATGCGTCAACGATATCAATATTTCATTTGCATATTATGTTAGCTAAATGTATAGAGCAACTTTTGTGAAAATCACAAAATCATAACTTGAAAATTCTGAAAATAATCGTCAGTTGAATAAGTTGAAAATCCGTTATTCACAAAATGAAGCAGAAACAAGAGGGATTGTATCCATATATTCATTGATTAGTGTCAATATAGAATACACAATACGGGATGTACTACTATATTTGGATAAAATCCCTCCTTTTTGTGCTTCATTTTGGAAACAACGGATTTTGTCCTTTTTCTATAGACGATTACTTTCAGAATTTTCAAGCTATGATTTTGAGACTTTTACAAAAGTTGCTCTATACATTTAGCTAACATAATATGCAAATGATAATTTGCAAATTTTGATATCTTTGACGCATGCGCAGTAAAAAAATATTTAGTAAACCTACTCATTTTTCATACAATTTTTATTATTTTTTAATTCTGATTACAGGGTACTGTGTGCAATGTTGTTTGTCATATTTTCTGAAAAAAATATTATTTTATATTAAGAACTCTGAAAATTATAAGGGAAAATCTTGGGACTATTTTTCTAAAAACCTTAATTACTCTGCGAGTACGTATGCTATTTGCATAAAAATGCATATTACAATAAGGCAGTCAATCATAATCTAGAGTTTGAGGGGTTTTGCTACATTAGTTTTGACAGGGTTATTCAAAAGATATTCATTGTTTTTTAATTTGTTGACGGTCCCCTATGGAGTTTCGGTAAAAAATCTTCGCGTAGATGTATGACGTATACTATTATATTTATACACTAAGAGTTTCGAGATGATTCCTCGTGTATTTTTCTGGATATTTAGTAAAACGTCTAAAATCGCAAGTGTCCAATAATCAATGGCCATATAGTGTATATATATATATTATTACTGATATTTTTTCTTCGAAATATTTTCTTTTATTTTCTATTTATTACGCTAAATTTCGGCCATCTTCACTAATTTCCTATTCTTAAATGATATCTATGATTAATTCTATTTAATTCGCCTTAAATTAATGATCATTTTAGTCTTTGTACTTAAATATACACCTTTTAGTTTATTTCTAACTTGTCCCATCATTTTTTAGAAAAATTTATTATTTATTGGGGATTCAAATGCTTTTAAAAGAGCGATTTCTTTTTATTCTTTTTACTTATTTTTATTTCAAAGTTTTTTCCGCCTTAGAATTTTTTGTTAACGTCTTAATTTTTAGCTGATTCGCATTTCTGGCAGGACTTTTTCCCTAATTATTTTCATTGGTCCTTTTGCGTGACGTTCTTGTTCTTTTACCAAGCAGAAACGCGCGACATCATGGATTCCTTGCGAGTTTGATCAAAAAACCGAAACATCAATGGAATACTGTAAAACATTTGGGTAACGTTACTCCATAAAGTTCGTGGCAGCCAAGCTCCCGACAAGTTTATGGTGGAATAACGATTAACCAATATAATCAGTGTAACATTACACTAATATGTATTGTTACACCAGAAACATATGTTTAAATTACGCCATTATATGAGTGAAAAAAAATCACACCATAACATTGGTGGCAGCAAAGCTGCCGCCAGTTTGTAGTAATGTTACACAAATGTTTTACAGTGAATAGACATAAATTGTTTTATGATTTTCGTTTGCTAAACATCTATACGCAGATTTTTAGATATTTTGAATGAATATTAGCTTGATAGCATCTCACGCTGCCTGGAAGTTATCGTATATATCTAAATTTCTTCTTAAACCTCCGCTATGAGTAAGATTGAGCTTCAGTATTTAAGTTTTAGACGATATACACTATATGGAAAAGGTGACCGGCCACTGGCGCTTTTTGACATTTTCTTAAATATCTAGAAAAAATCATGAGGAATTATCCTGAAACTCTAAGTGATAAATATAATAATACAGGTCATACATTTCCGAGAAGATTTTGTCTCGAAATCTCTAAGGGGACTGTCAACAAATTGAAAAAGAACGAATATCTTTTGGATAACCCAGTCAAAACTAATGTAACAAAAGCGTATCAAATTGTGAAATATGATTAAATGGCTTATTGTAATAAATTACGTTTATTTTTATATCGGTAGCATGTATACTTGTCGAAAAATTAAGATTTTTATAAAAACAGTCCCAAATTTTTCCAAGTTTTTTGCTTACAATTTGTATAGTTCTTTAATACAAAATAATGTTCTTTTCTGAAAATATAACAAACAGCTTTGTACATAATACCTTGTAATTAAAATTAAAAAATTGCAAAAAATACGTGAAAAAATAGGCAGGTTTACTAAATAAATTTTCACTAGGCATGAGTCAACGATATCAAAATGTTGCTTACATATTTAATTCTCTAAAAGTATAGAGAAACTTTTATGAAAGTCTCAAGATCATAGCTAGAAAACTCTGAAAGTGATCATCTATAGAATAACCTCAAAAACCGTTGTTCCTGAAATGAAGCAAAAAATTGAAGGTTTTTATCCAAATACATCCCGTATTGTGTATTCTATATTGACACTAATCAATGAATATATGGATACAATCCCTCTTGTTTCTGCTTCATTTTGGGAATAACATATTTTTAACTTGTTTTCAACTTCAGAATTTTCAAGCTATGATTTTTCAGATTTTCGCAAAAGTTGCTCTATACATTTAGCTAACACAATATGCAAATTGTTGCAATGTGCAAATCGCAGTATACGCAAGTTATGGTAGGTTATTTGCATATTAAGGCTGTGTATTTTTGTTTATGCAATTCCTAGGCATATTTAATACATGAATTACTTTACTTTTAAAAATAATTTACTTCACCAAACATCGATACATGATGTAATAATTTCATTATTATATTTTAATTTGGCTAACTAAAATATACAAATATAAACTGTTCATTTTTGCAATATTGATTCTGATATCAAACAGTATTAATATAACATAAAATTATTTTATCACATAACTCATTTACTTCTATAAGTATAAAAAAAGAAAAAGCTCGAAAAATGTGGAAAGTGAAAATTATGGACTGGACGAGAAATTACTGCTTTTTCTCACTCCCAGGACTTTTTCTTCTAATTTTCTACATTGATGTATTTCCCATTCGATGAAGGAAAGATGTTAGTAATACTTATCTTGCTTCGCTAAGCATAAAACTTACTCCAGATTAATTATGGCAGGAATCACCATGTGAAAGAAAAATAGCAAAAAATGCGAGACAGATGAGAAGAAAAAATCGAAGCAGAGATTCATTCTGCATTAAAAAAAATAAATAAAATTCCTGAGAAACAGGCTAATTTATTGTTAAAAACATATAATTTGAAAAAAAAAATGTAGTTGAAATACAAGAAATCTGCTTCATTTTACGAGGGAAAAGTTTTGTATATGTTATGTACAAAACAATAGACTTTTTTCAATACTACCATAAAATATATTCATTTTTATTCTCTATCTATTATATTTTTTCATCTATTATATTTTTTTCATTCATTTCGATTCCATTTTGTGCCTAGTATGGAAAATTATAAAACTTAACCGTCTCTAAAAATGAGAAAAAAATTCAAAGATTTCGGAAAAAGATTCAATTATTAAGAAAAATTTTAATGGATTTTTCCAGCAGTGTTTTTTCTATAAAAGACACGAATTATGATATTGAAGCACAAGTGATATCTGTGAAAGGTGATCAAGGTTTACAATCTTGTTCGAATTTTATGTCATAGGATTCGCCGGGTTCGGGTTCTGAAAAAAAATCTCTCAAATTCGCAGAAAAAACTGGCACTTTTGAGGCCAGTAGAAAACTGATTTATTGAAAATATCTGTAATTTTTTATCGATATAGTTTTTTTTTGTAGAAATTTAGTTTTTTATTTAGATGCGTCTATTTTTTTTATAGAAAAATCGATTTTTCATTAAAGGTTTTTTTCTGTAGAAAATGCAATTTTTTCTGTAAAAATCATAGATTTTTCTTTCTACAAATTTACAATACTTGAAATTAGAATTATTATGTTACAACAGGACATTGGATAATGAATATTATACTTCAAACTTACAACGAAACGTAAACTTTCAAAAATGATGTTATATGACACCTGCTCAGAGGAAGGCATTGATGAGTACAACATTGTGATGAGAACGATCCAACTAATTTGCTTCTAATCACGGAGACAGAAATCTTTTGTTTTTTGTGGAGAATTCAAGAGAAATAACGAAACATGGTTAGCAAAGCTGCACAATATGTGGAAATTGGTCGCATAAAGCCTAAAGTAGACTGAACAGTAACAAACCACAGAAGTACAAACATGAATTTTCTTGTTCTTAAATATTGTAGCCAAAATTTTAACACACTATCCTACTATATCGAACATTGCCGCTTAATCCATACTATAATTAAGTAAAATAGTAGAAAAGTTCCTAAACTTTTTATGCAAATTAGTTCATTACAAACTGTCTCGTATGCTTTGGAGTTAATTATTGAAATAAAGTTCTTTTTTGTAAATTTGACTAGCTATTGATGTTTTAACATGCACTTCTTTACCTCTTTACCATTTTTTCTCTAACCAAATAGAATAAAACTTGTCTTACTGCTCATATACTTGGCAGGAAATCCTACCATTTGGTTAATATGTGTTAATATCTATAAAGAAATCTATTTCTCACATTTCACTGGAAATATTTCAAAAATAAAACCAATGTTTCTGAAATACTGACTTCCAATGCAAAGATGGCGAAGGCAACGATAGTATTCGCAAATACTTTTATTGCATAGACAATAAAAATCCTTAATTTCTCATCGCAATTTTTACATTGCAAATTAAATACTTAATCAATATTGGCTTTACATTAAAAATATTATATGAGTATTTATTTAATAAAACACAGACACTGCTTTTAATGGTTTTAACAGGTTTTAGGCAAATGTGTTTTACCGGTATTGATAAAATATAAAAATTTAAAAATGACATGAATATTTTAGCCAATGAATATAATATTATCTTTTATGCTAGAAACTTCACATAACACTCTAATAAAATAAAATAAATTTGTAAATTAAAAAAACTATTTTTGCACAAAAAGGGATAAACACTACTTTTTCCTAACTGTTCTTTTAAAAAGATGCCTATTCTCCGTATTTTTCTGGAAAAGGAACTTTATCTAATAATGAAGATAGAAGGAATTGCTAAAGAAAACTCAATTTTATAAAAAATGAGATACATGGATCTTTTAAAGCAGCCGGTTAAGAGATCTTGAGTGATTGAGTTCACGTCCAAAAAATCCAAAATTTTCTATAATAAAGCAACATAATTATATTTGAAACAAGATATTTTCGTATAAAGCAAACTGCTAATGTTATTTATTTGCCTAAATATTACTAACATTTTCTGGCATAAATCCAGGTATAACGATTTTAATTTTCCGGCCTAATATGTTCTCTAGATATAATTCAGATAGGCGGAAATTCATATTTCAATCATAACTGCAATAAACAAGTAGTAAAGTACAAATTAAAAAAATCCCTTTTATTTGCATTCAATTGTTATCTTATAAATCACACATAATCTTTTGAATGCATTTAATGTTTATAACAATTTTTACGTTAAAAATGTATTAATGTGGCATAAGTAAATGAAGTTTTCCAAGGCTCTTAATTCAACGGTATTCTTTTGAGTGTCCCTGTAAATAAACCGTAAATATGATACACTTCATTTTCAGTACCGAACATGTCATAGGGATACCCAATAACATAAACGAATTCATGGCTTTCGAATTATATCTAGGCCAGTTAAAGCACGGAGAGATAGAACAGAAGTTGGACAGACAGACAAATCGAATTCATAAGCACTTTTTCATTATGCTGATGTTAAACTATGCTAGAAGTGTTAATTTTTTTTTAATGGAACCACCCTTTGTAAATCTTATGCGCACATGTATAAAAAGCTGTTTGAAGTTCGTTAAAAAGTTAAATCTTCGATGTAACATGAAAAGTTTTTTTTTTTAATTATTTATTTAATCTTGCCTCGAATATTCATTAATCATTTTTAACGACAATTTATTCCAAATCCTAAATGGGGAAAAAAAGAATGAACAACGAGGTTTTAGCAAAAATTATCAAGAAACTTTATTCTATTTAAAATTCTTTAAGTTTTTACAAATGGTCCAAAAAGAGTGCGATGATAGTTTTAAAAATTTAAAAGAACGATTTGAAATTCAATCAGATTTTAAGATGGACTTTTTAATAAAATAACAAGGTCATTTAACTATAGCTAAAGGCGTATTCCAATAAAAATTTCATTTAAAAAATGCAAGCAGATTTCAAAAAAGAAAAAAATCATTACTACTCGAAAAAGTAGTTTTTAACAAATGGCTTACAATTTTCTTTAGTAAGAAAATTGTTCGTGAAAGAAAGAAATGAAAAAGGATTAATTAGAAAAAAATTATGGAAATGAATTAAGAAAAAATAGTATTTAATAAAAATTTAAAATACATAATTCAAAATTATGCTAATTTTTCCATAAGATTTATATTATGTTTATTATATATATTGTCGAAAGCTTCTGTGAACCACACATTTTGAATAAATGTATGTTTCCTTATTTATGATTCAATAATTTTAATTTGAAAAATATTTATCCGTATCCTAGAATATGTCAAATCAGGAATTTAAAAAATAAATTAAAAAGTTATTGACCAAAAGGTATATTTTTAACATCTGCAATGAAGACTATATTGTATCATTCTCATAAATATCGCCAATTTTCTAAAACAAAATCGTAAAGTATATAAGCTTATCTTTGTAAAAATGAATCAAAAAATCAATACATAAAGATTTACAAAGTTCATTTTAGAAATACTGATGCAAAACTGCTCACATGATACATAAAATTTTGGTATGAAAAGTTATATCAGTATCGTCTTTTTAATAACTCTATGAAGGATTAATATTAAATAATGTCATGGCAGAGAGCCCCAGTAGTTAAAATTGTCTTTTAAAGTAAATTTAATTTTTGTGTATGTTACAGATATGCAACGCGGCGATATAAAACGTTAATTATAATAATTATACGATTTTTTTCTTAGCATTATCTTTCAAATTTTCGTTTAAAATATAAATTGAGGTTGTTTCTAAATATAACAAGTCGGAAATTGTATTTCGAACGAGTCAAATAAGGTGCGTTCGTAATGAAAATAATTTATATAAATATTCTGATGTTGGTACAACAACTGTTACACTCTTCACTCTCTTTACTCGCATGATTACAAAATCTATTACAATTATTGACATTGAATTCAATCATACGGAAAAAATGGGATTATATCTCAAGCAGGACAACATCACCATGGCAACTTAGAATCATCAACTACCATGGGATATCATTGAATTCATGACCTATGATAGTATTTAATAGAGAGAATAAAATATTTATTGATATCGTTTTAAGTTTTGATTCGATTTCATTATATTTATAATGACTCTCATAAATACTGCGACTAATATGTGTAGTAAATTTCAAACCATTCGTTAGGCTATTTTTTGTGCTGTCTTATGCAGACAGAAGCCACGAATTTTATAGCAGCTAGGTATTTATATCACTACGAGTGCAGCTAAAAAGTCTTTTTGATTCTAAGTTAAAAAATTTAATAAATTCGAAATGTTTATGAATTTTTAATGAAGAATAAACAGTTATTTCAATCAAATACAAATAAATCCTTTTTAATTGCAAAGTTAAACTAAAACATTTTCAAAATATTATAAATTTTTGTATTAAGCAATTTATGAATATAAGAAAAAAATGAACAGGAAGATATATCCAACGAAATAAATTTCTTTTCTGTTTTAACTCGATTTATAATATAATGGTAACAGTGTAATTATTTTTTTCATATTTAATTGAATAGCTAAATTAAAAGTTTCAATTTTAATAACTTTAGTTTTAATAATTTTAGTTTTTGAGCAATCGGTGCATATAATAAAATTTTAATAAAAAAAGATACTTCAGGATAGTGAAAAATTTTTGTTTGCGGTTTTCTTTGGTTATGAAACAATATTGTACTTTTGGAATTATCAGTTGATATCCTTATTTTTTATCTTTTGTTGATGCCCCTCACCTTTTTGAGAATAATACAGAGAAGGGTTCAGAGAAAACTATTTCTTGGAAAAGTGTAGAAGGATGGCAAAACAAGTGTTTATTCGGAACCTAAGGGAGATCCTAGTGAATGACAACTTAACACCCCGTCTATAGATGGGCAAATTATCTAAAGAAATTGAGGTTTTTAAAATGATTCATTTTATTTGAGGTTTTTAAAATCCTTTAAGCATCCTAACCAAAGTTTTCTGTCACGTAACTTTTGAAAACAAACGCTGATTTAACACACCATAAATATTTAATCTAACTTTTTGTAGTGTAAAGATAAATAATTATGAATAAGATAAATAATAATTATCAAATAAAAATATTCAAACAAATACGTTTTATATATGCTATTTAATGAATTATTAAAGATGAATGGAAAATTCTGCTGACACTTAAAAGGTTAAAATTATTTGGTTTGTCCGTTTAAGTCCTATCTATAATTCTACGGAATATTTTTCAACAAAAAAAAATATATATACAGCAAAAAAGGTATACGTTTTAGTCTACACTGTTATAAATAAGGGTGACAAACCAGTTGTATTTGGCTCCCAGGGGTGAAAAGGTGTTCGCATTTGACACCAGCGGGCTTAAAAATGTGTTGGGGGTGCCGTTTGATCTCTCACTATATCTTGCTCTCTAATTAACGCTAATTAGGGTGCCGTGTAATGCATACCGCTAGAAGATTTTCACCCCTTAGTCATTTGCGCATGCTCTGTGACATGTATCCTTGCCCCTCAACTCGCCGTCACTGGTGGATCCAAACTGCAATTTCTCCCTACGATGACTATCACCACTATGCGCTATCTTAATTTCGTTTAGAACTTCAGATGGCTAACTTTTGGCAAGCTTTTTTATATAAAGCAACCTTTGAATTTCAGGACATTTGAACATTTCTGGGAGATTTTGAAGGTGAGCTCGATGGCCGAATGGTTAGAGCGTTGAGCTCGCAATCAGACGTTGTGGGTTCGAATCCTTCGAGGAGCAAAAGTCAACTTATATATATATATATATATATATTATTATTATTATTATTGGGTACTCTGGATTAAGGGTGCCACCATTTCAGCCTAATTAAAGGTGCCATTCTGTCTCCCTTAAGGATGTAACGAGTGAGATAGGCCTTTCACCCCTAAAAAGTGCAATGTGTCACCATTAGTTTTAACAGTGTATAGAATATAAATATTTATTTGCTAATGCGTGAAGAAGTTTCTCATTCACTTAGACTAAATATCTGATACACCAGCCAAGCCTTAAATAGATCATCTTGTTACATACACTCAGTAAAGAATTTGTGCAACTTCTAGTATAGCAATTAACTTCTCTTGGGAATGTGTTCTTGTAAATATATTATGCCGCTATGATAAAATTATCTTAAAGGTTTTAAGACTCTTGCTGCTTGAGGAGGCGTTTTTCTATGTATGTAATATTTTTTCTTATAAAATAGCCATCTCTTATGATCATAAACAATTATATTTTCTAGCATTTGTAATTTGATTCGACATACATATCGAGCGCATTTATTTAATATACAGGTATATCAGCACATCATTTGCAACGTTTCGGGGAGGATAGAGTGTACCTAAACGATGGGAAAATACATTAAAATGACGGATTTGAAACGCTTTCTTTGCGCGGTAAAGATGACACACAACACGAAAAAGGAAAACAAAACTCAACAATGTGAGAAAACAAGTTTATTATTCTTAGCACTGTAAAGGTGTTAGTTCATAGGCCCAGGTGATTTACCAAGAGAAGCACACACAAAAAAAAACTCCGAGAAGCGAGTTACATTTTAGGACACATTTATTTAACTTGCGGTACGACAAAGCAAACTCCCCATAAGGGGAGGTGATTCTGAGAGAGCTCAGTGCCCTACATGTAGTCGATACGATGGCAATCAGTGGAGTGATACCCAAACGTCACAGCCCTTATCGCCAAAAGGCATAAGAAGTTTTTCATACAAAGAATTTTGGCGATATTTGATAAACCACACATTCAGTATCATTGAGTACATTTGCGGTCTGGGAACCCCAGGATCATTTTCACATCTGCGAATATTTTATAGGGTTAAAGGAATATTTTAAGCTTGGGAAGTAGACAAGGGCAAAGCAGGCCGTTACTTAAATTGAAGTTTTGCTGACCACAATTATATTATCCAGATGCGCAATTGAACAGAAAGAAGGCAGAGTCAGGATAAACAGAGATAAAAGTATTTCTAGTTTTAAGCTTTAATTGTGAGAATGAAAACAGGGTGTGTAAGACAGATGTTAATAAAAATGTAACGGATAAGAGATTATGATGAACTAAGCCCAGAGCTTTCTTTCTTTTGTTAATAAGTGCGGTTTCTATGGGCAGATGTTTTTCCAGACACAACAGAAAATTTGTGAGAAAGGAAGATGTATTATTAATTTTATACAGAGAGCACCAAAAGATGAAAAGTTTTACTTCTATTAGTGGGAGTATGAAAGTTAGAACTTAACTATTAAATGTAGAATTAATTTAAACTACTGGGTTTATTAGTGAAAAGGGAAATTAAAATAAACCAAAGAATTTATTAAAGGGAAATAATTATTGCCTTTATGAAGATGAAAAGATATGTAGCGATAATCTCCGCTACATAACTCACCCCAGCCACCACAAAAAAAACTTTATACTTGTATTAAAGTTTTTTTTTTTTTTATTTTACTATTGTTGTCATAATTTTGAGGATACTGAATGTGTCGTCTACCAAAATATATATAAAAACACATATCAAAAACATACAAGTATATATATGAGTACTACAAAAATGATTAAATATCTATTTGCTTGCAGCATATGTAAATAAAAACAATGGCCATATCTATCTTTATAATTATCATGACAGGGAGCTCCTTAATAGTTCAAACAAATTGCCACACAATATTTACATAATATCGGATCCTTTATTCAATCTATTTATTGTGGCGCTGGTACCAGCTGTTTATTTTTTTATTTATTTTATATTTTGTCATGAGCAAAAATTGAGAAGTCTATTATTTATTTATTTGTGATCACCTGTTAGCTTAATATTTGAGAACTTCTCTTTAAATTGATCTTTTTTTGAGATCAAAATGGCATAATTGCAAGCAAAAATATATATTTAAAAACACAAAACAGAAATAGTATATACTTAAAATAAAAAGAAAAAGAAAACTAACTACAATAATATGTTCTAAAAAATAATGTATGTTGTTAAAAATTGAAAATGAAAATTTGTGCATAAGGCACAGGACTACTAAAAAAAGAGATGCCAGTGGCATGCCCATAAAAAGGTTGTAGCCCTTATTCTTGTACAAACAGTACAAGTATTATGGCTTCGGTTTAAGACGTCGGCCCTAGGGGGGGAGGGAGTAGTGGACGAACCCACATTGCGTACAATATAAGTCCGCCCCGCTCCTCAGTAAAATCGCACTGATCTACGGAAGGAGCGCGCTTGGAAGTCACTTAAAAATTAGCATAAAGGAATTGGCAGACCAATTCAAGGTAAAAATGAAATGTGTCGCAAGACAGGTGTGGCGTGAAACCTTAGGGCACAATTTTGAACGGTTCACGACTTTTGGGGGATAAATTAGAAAAATAAAATCAAAGTATAAGATGAAATGTAATCCATCTCATAAATTGAAACAGTCTGTCCGGGTAAAAGTAAAACAAAATAGTCAAGTTTAGGTGCTACTACAACTGGAATATTTCAAAAAATAAGAATGATACAAGGTTTTTTTTTTTTTTTGCATGGTACTATTCCACTGTCCAAAATAATTTGTAATTATTGTGGAACTACAATGTTGTAATAAAATGCATGTAATGAAAATTAATTATTAGTGAAGTAAGTGACCTTCTTTTCATGTACTGCCACTACATAAAAAGAGGTAAGTGTAACAAGGGAATTTACATGTAGTGTGAAAAAAATAAATAACCCTATAATGTAGATGTGACAAACAAAAAAAACTAAGTGTCGTTTGAAGCACTGTAATATGTAAAGGGGATAAATCTAACCTTGAACAATTAAGATGAAATGGTTAAGTGTGAGCATGACAAACTGTAAAAAAATGTGAACTGTTTTTTTTTTTTAGAATGAGCCATTTAACAAAAACAAAATAAAAAAATGAACCGAAGAGAATTTAACGGTAAGTGTGTTAAAAGAAAAAAAATATTCAAGATATTTGTGTGAATGAGGTTTTCAACTACCTAATTACAAAGTAATTTTATATTCAATGAGGGAAGGATTTATATCACATGACAAAAGTGTAAAAAAAAATGTAAACACATGACAAGACTGTGTTGTGTGTCATCATGAACGAGTTTTGAGAAAACAAGTGAAATTGTTGTACAATCCTCAACCCGAGAAATAGGAGAAAAAATGTAAGAACCACATGACCTGATATGTTGCACATGACCTAAAGTGTATTCGCATGACCTTGTGTATTGCACATGACTGAGTGTATATAGAAAAAAAACACAATGTGATAGTGTAAGAAATCGCATGATCTTGTGCAAAAACACATGAAAAAAAATAGTGTGTAAAAGAAATCACATGACCGGGTATCTAATATACCTTGACCTAGAGAAAAAACACATGACCTTGTGTAAAAACACATGAAAGAAAAAAAGTGTAAAAGAAATCACATGACCTGGTATCTAATATACCTTGATCTAGAGAATTTCACATGACCTTGTGTAAAAAAACACATGAAGGAAAAATTGAGTGTAAAAGAAATCACATGACCTGGTATCTAATATACCTTGACCGAGAGAAATGCACATGACCTTGTGTAAAAACACATGAAAGAAAAATGTGTGAAAAGCAAAAAAATATATAACTCAAAGTTGAGGAAAGTAAAAAATGTAATTGTACTGTCAAAAATCCTTTTAAAGTTAAAATTTAATTGAGAACGCAAAAAAAATATATCTACCATGAAAAATGTATTAAATGTGGAAAATGTAGCCTGTATAACAATAGAGTTGAAATATTGTTACTGTTAACTGCATTCCTGTTACTGCATCCACAAAAAATTAAAAGGGGAAAGAAAAGTGTGCATATATGTGCTTGAATGTGTAAATATGTATAAGCTGATTGTGTACACCAACGCGAAACAACCAAAACCAAGTGAAAAAAACAAAATTGACGACCCGCATCAAAATTTTCACTCTTACATGCGTTCTTTCTATTACTCAACCATCTGGCGCCTGATAGCCGAATAAGAAAAAGAATAAAAATGCATTTGTACACAAGATTAATGTGAAGAAACATTGTTAAAATTTAAAGTGTAACAGGAAATGTGAGGGAACAAAATACTAAATGTTTTATAAAAATAAAAGCAAAACTGTCAAAATGTATAAAGAATGCATAAAAACGTAGTGAATTCATCCTTTAATATGTAATGTGTGACCAGGAAAATTAAATTAAAGAAAAAAACATCATTTCTCATTTGAAATAGACTCAGTTGTATGAAGCGATTGTCTTTGTATGTTTATATATCTCTTGACAGCTGGGCAGTTATGAGAAAAAGCTGTATTTTGAATGTCAAAATGGGTATTACATGATTCATTGCACCTCATGCAATTAATTTTGGTGTGTGTAATTTTGGTGTGCATTTTGGTGTGTTTACACAATTAGGATCTTTATGTGACATAGCACAGACAGGGCATATTATGTCATTAGGGCAGAATTTACTTAAATGAAAAAGACTCTGACATGTAAAACATCTTTTTATATCTATGTACCTTTTAAGAGTAAACTTTGTGGCCTGAATAATAATATGTTTATGTACAAGCAAAATTTCAGCAAAGTGGGATGGCATTAGAAAAATCCAGTTAAATAAATTACAATGCTTTATTTTTATTTTGCTTTGAAATTGAATGGGAGGCGAAGAAGTATCAGTTAGATTTGAAATGGCCAAAATAATGTCAGGTATGCTAAAATTTTCAGGCAAACGCATGATTACAACAGGGATAAAATTGGTACTATCTTTCTTAGGGGTACTGAAAATACTGGGATGAAAATTGTTACTGTCACATAAATCATTAACCTGTTGATTACTAGAAAAAGAGGGATTTGTATTGCAACATTCATGTATTGTAGTGTGTGGAGATTTGATAATGAGTTTGTTATCTGTCTGTGTGGACATATTCTGAACAGATTTTAAACAAGCAGTATTAACCGAAGGAGTGATATCTTTTTGAGTATTTGATATGTGAGGTTTAGTTTTACTTTGTAGTTCCTGAGACAAGTCACGTACCCGTTCCAAAAGTTTATTATTTACCAAAAATAAATTTTCCTTATCATGTTTTACTTTAGTGTATTCATCTTTGAGTCCCTGAAAGGTCTCTTTCAAAATATTAAGATCCCATTCAATTGTGAATTTGAGTTCCTTAAAATTAGAGGCAAGTGTATCAGTGTTATTTTGACTTTGTATTTGATTTTGAAATGCTGTGGCTTTAGCAACAATGGGGAAATTGCACGTTTTTCAATTTAACTTGCATTTTATAGAGTACAAACGTACGAGCATTTTGATACCATTTTTACGTTTTTTTGAAACTCGGAAAGTCCATTAAATTAACTTTAAAAATGCAGATTTTGTTTCGGCGGGAAAAAGCCGCGTCACGTGACGAAAGCGGTTTTGACGTCACTACACATGAAAACAAACCTTTGCCGTATTTTCCCCTGTACTTTTCTATGAAGATAGCTTGGATTACGCTGAATGATTTCTTTCTTTTCTTAAAAATGGTTCGTAAAACAAACTAAAGGTCTTGTAAATTGATGAAATAAATAAATAATATTGTGAATTCGAGAGAGATTTTTTTCCCCCTCGTTGTTCTAAGGATTTTCATTTTAAAATATCGATACATGTTTATACTACAATTGTATTTTATAGAATAACATATATTTCTCCTTCTTATTAATATTTCTCAATAATTAATTTTACAAACTGGTTCAAATAGTATTTCTTTCATTATCGAGTAGGTCTGGGCAACTTATAAAAAAGTTTTCGTATTTATATTTTATATTTGAAATGAAAATTTGTCCTGCTTTCGTTAAACGTTTTACCTTTTCAATTGTTAAATAAGCTATTTTTGAATCGGAAAACAGATAAATTCAGAATGAAACCAATTTTTTCAGATGGCTTTAAGGTAGCCTTACAGAAGCTTTATACAATTATACACAAAAAAAGAAAATAATAATAATTTTTCGAAAATGTTTTACGTACACAAAAAATAACAAGTAATTATTTTAAATACTGTCGTTTTTATGAACTCCATCAGACTTTGGGATTGAAAATTTTATGCTTTATATATATATTTATGAGATTACAACTCAGTATTTGGTTTATGAATTCTATTTTTTATGTTTGTTATAAATTAACAATATTTTAACGGAAGTTAAAAGATCCAAAAGAGAGAAACAGGAATCCCCCGACATACATAAGCAATGCGCTCTGTAAACTTTTATGTAAATTTCCGTACTGAAGTTTTATGTAGTACAGAGCTTATTTTCAAAATGAAAATACTATTTTCTTTAACAAGATAATAAAAAAAAAAATCATTATTATTATTATTTAATGAAAGTTAGAGCATTGAGAAAAAGACTTATGTGTTTAGAGTCTGATAAATGTTAAGCAGAACATTCTGAGAAACTACATTTCAAACAAATAAAAAGTACTACATGGATTCAAAAATTATTCGTAAGCAAACAATATTAAAACGCTAATTAAATTATTTGTACACTTTTTTATTTAACTTGGTTTTCGCATGTAAAGATAGGATTGTGCATTTGATTTTTCACCCACTTTCAGATAAATTAAGAAATGTAAAAAATATGGAATAAGGTATGCTTCCAGTAACAATACATAGTCTTAATATTTTTTAGAAGTTAATTATAAATCAATACATTAATTTTAACGGGGTTTTCGTTAGCCCAAAACAGTTGATAAATTGTCGAATTCTTTTTGTCGTTACAAGTTGCAACAACATTAAGTTTATTATGTTCTAAACCACGCCCCCCCCTCCCCCCCAAAAAAAATTCAAATGGTTGTGAAGCTGCAAATAGTTTATAGAGTATAAAGTAGAAAATATAAGTAAAAAATAAAGAGTCCCTTTTTTATATACGATTCGTATCAATGATTTCAACTGACAAAGGTATTCCTTGATAAAGATCAAATAAATATATATTTTTAATATTGCTATCTTTGGCATATTCGGCTACATTTGAATGGATTCCCCCACCCCACCCCCATTTCTCTCACACATCACACATTTCATTAAAAAAAAAAAAAGTGAAATATTAACATGTGAAAACAAAATTTTACATGTATACATATAGAATGGTATCTGAATCTGAGTAATGCATATGCATTATTTATAAGCTGTGTTGAATTCAGGGGTTGTCCGGGGTGGACATATTTAAGAAATATGCTTGAATAAATTAACACTTTCATAATAAATGAACAATGATTATAAGTTGAAAATTCAATTTAGAAATTCTAAATGATAGTTGAAATAATGCTTTTCTTTTCTTTCTATATATTAAAACAGAAATCGAGCAAATATTATTATTTTTCCAAAGTAAATTCACAAGCCTACATTTTCTACCAAATGTGCTTAAAGAAAAAAAAAAAGTAGTTGTAGTAATTGTAGTAATTTGTTTCTGATCTATGAATACGCAATTATTATTGACAGTAGTTAATTTAAAATTTTATTCTATAAGTCAGTATTAAATTTTTTCTTTTTTTTTTACGCAATAGTTCAAAATTTAACTTTCTCATAATAAATTTGAGTTAATTTTTTATCTGTAATATAACTTGCACAACGCGAAATTTTATTCATAACAAAACGAATAATTAAGTATTACAATGAATTAAGGAAACAATACATTTCAAAAACTAGATAAAGACGATTTTACTTACGATTTATTTTTTAATAAAACTATAATTCATTCTTTATTCTTTTAAGTAAATCAGAGTAAGTAAAAAATAAATGTGCCTTTTAGCTTTAGCTCCCTGTACCTTTACCCACATTAAATGCATTTTTTATACCCTTAAAATAAATTTGAGAGAAAAAAAAAAGCTATTTCAAGAAGGTATAATTTTGTATCTTATATAACCCAACTACCTACAGCACTTTTCTAAATGAAAATTAATACAAATGTATAAATCACTAGTACATTATATTTGGATGTGTTAAATAAAATAATGTTTTGACTCTAATTTGATTTTGTTTTTGTGTAAATGAGTTTTTAAAAGATGTTTATAGTAGATAACAAACAGAAAGCAATAGGAAACAGCCTTCAATCACAATGCAGACGGCTAAGGAAGAATCCGCGTTTCATGTGTAGTGACGTCAAACCAATCCCGTCCCGTTTTCGCATCACGTGGTTTTGTTTTGCTTTTAACGGAGTTTAAAACTGCAATAACTAGTTATTTTAAATTATTTTTACAATTCTGAGTTGATTTTCAGGGAATGTAAGACGGACTTCATCAATTAAACATAAAAGAAAGCATAATTTAAGATGAGTGCAACTTCCCCATTGTGTCTGAAAACTTTGTTAAATTTTCCTCATAAAATTCAAGTAAAGGGGATATTGAAACTTGTGATTGTCCAAAAGTAGACCCAAATTTATTATCTCTCTCTAACATTGTATGGGAAGTAGCTGAAGCTTGGTTTAGCTCAATATCAGCCATAGATGTTTACCAAAAGGAAAAAAACACAAATATAAATCAAAAGAAAGATGTATAAATAAACTAGGTGCACAAAAAAAATGTGACTGTTAACCAGTATTAAAATTAATAATTTGGTGGAAATAACATGAAAATGCAAGGCAAAACCAAAAATTAAATTTTGCATTAGTCAGAGAGTAAACCCTGGTAAGTTACGAGTGAATCAAGACACATTTAATGAGGGGGGGGGGGGGGGTAAACAAAATGTGAGCCTAGCTAACTAAAACAATGAAAATGCAGACACTAAATAAAACGCTTTTTTTCTAAAAAAAAGCAAACACAAAATCTCTCTTTTTTTTTTTTTTTTTCAAAAAAAAAAACTTGTATTGCCTTCAAACTAAACTAATTAACCATTCAAAAATACCAATGCCAAAATTCCCTTTTTTTTTTTTTT
This sequence comes from Maratus speculifer, assembly GCA_964019185.1. Taxonomy (NCBI): domain Eukaryota; kingdom Metazoa; phylum Arthropoda; class Arachnida; order Araneae; family Salticidae; genus Maratus; species Maratus speculifer. Next base: position 12,873,088 of record OZ025289.1, read on the forward strand.
TTTTTTTTTTTTTTTTTTTGCACTTGTACTGGCTTCAAAATAAACTAATTAACCACTCAAAAACACCAATGCCAAAATTCCCTTGTTTCTTAACAACCGAAAGTAAAAAAATCAAAGAAGGCTTGTTTAACAAGGTACTGGCATAGTTAATGGCAAAAATTTAGTAACAACGAGAATGGGAATCTCAAACTGCAATTAATTAAGGACAAGTAATGTGAGCAAAAATTAATGCGCGAACACATAAAATAATAAAAATCTGTGATATTTAAGTATGCAACCCATAAATACAAAAACAACATGCACTGAAAATAATAATAACTTTTGAAAAATGAGCATGAAAAGAGAAGAATGCATTTAAATGTGCAAATGAAATACAAGAATTTAAAAATGAACATTGTTAATTTAATAAGATCTTCTCTGTTCACACTGACATACATGAATAAAATAAAAAAAGAAGGAATGATAATAACTTGGGCATTTTTTTTATGAAATACTAAAGCATGAAAAGGGAATATATCAAAATATCAGTATATAAAGCTAAGGATAATTACTGTCAATATGAGAAACGTCTAAATTAAAATTTCTATTCATAATTTTTTATGTGTGGATAAAAATTTTATCTGTATTTCTCCTTTTTTTTGTGTTTAACATTCTGTATCAGAATACTAAATTTTTTCTACTTTCAGTATTTAACACGACACTTTTTCTTGCTGTGATGTTTAAAAGGAAACTGTACGTGCAAAACTGGGTGCGACGACCCCTTATTGCACTCAAATCGTAACTTCACTGCTTTTGTGTGATTTATTGATGACCTACATAAACTTACACACAATTTTATTCTCATTTCACTAATTATGTATGGGTACGACGACCCGTTACGCATAAAATTTCTTCTTAATCTTTTTTTTTTTTTTTTTAATCACAAACCTTTTTTTTTTTTTAGCATTCTCGAATGTTGACACACAGAACGATGATTCCGAGCTACACTATGTTGCATATAGGCGAATGTTGCATATGGTGTTGCATGTGGGCTCTCACTAATATGTTGCACACCTCACTGGAACGTAGATGACGAAAGACACCACCACTAATTACTCTTTTGTGATTCACCATCACAACACTGCAAAAAAAAAAACTTAGCCATATCACAACGCAGGGTAAAATGAAACACAGAATGCTGCAGTCCTGAGCCGAAAACACTTGACCCATATTCCGGCGAAACAACCAGCTGATAAATTGTGACCTTCATAGATATTGCAGAACCACAGGGAGAAAAAGAAAGAAGATAAAACATTTCTTGAGTACGGGAGAAGTCATGAATGAATAATATAGACTGTCGCAAGTTTCGGTTCGGATGTAGGGGAAAACGTCACACTATGAAGTACAGACAGCCTTGGAACTTCAGAAAAAGGAGAGCGCTTTGTAGAAAACAGTCCGTCGATGTTTGATGCATACATTTCGTCGACTTTTAAAGGTTTTTTTTTGGAGTAGTGCTGTTTCATTGATGTCCGAGGGTGCTTGATACAAGATTTTTTTATCGAAGATTTTAATTATGTTTTTTTTTTTAAAGTCTCTCTGTGTGTGTGCGTTTTTTTTTTTTGACCGGAGAAAAAAAGGCGAGATGCACCAGATATATTATGTAAAGGTGTTAGTTCATAGGCCCAGGTGATTTACCAAGAGAAGCACACACAAAAAAAACTCCGAGAAGCGAGTTACATTTTAGGACACATTTATTTAACTTGCGGTACGACAAAGCAAACTCCCCATAAGGGGAGGTGATTCTGAGAGAGCTCAGTGCCCTACATGTAGTCGATACGATGGCAATCAGTGGAGTGATACCCAAACGTCACAGCCCTTATCGCCAAAAGGCATAAGAAGTTTTTCATACAAAGAATTTTGGCGATATTTGATAAACCACACATTCAGTATCATTGAGTACATTTGCGGTCTGGGAACCCCAGGATCATTTTCACATCTGCGAATATTTTATAGGGTTAAAGGAATATTTTAAGCTTGGGAAGTAGACAAGGGCAAAGCAGGCCGTTACTTAAATTGAAGTTTTGCTGACCACAATTATATTATCCAGATGCGCAATTGAACAGAAAGAAGGCAGAGTCAGGATAAACAGAGATAAAAGTATTTCTAGTTTTAAGCTTTAATTGTGAGAATGAAAACAGGGTGTGTAAGACAGATGTTAATAAAAATGTAACGGATAAGAGATTATGATGAACTAAGCCCAGAGCTTTCTTTCTTTTGTTAATAAGTGCGGTTTCTATGGGCAGATGTTTTTCCAGACACAACAGAAAATTTGTGAGAAAGGAAGATGTATTATTAATTTTATACAGAGAGCACCAAAAGATGAAAAGTTTTACTTCTATTAGTGGGAGTATGAAAGTTAGAACTTAACTATTAAATGTAGAATTAATTTAAACTACTGGGTTTATTAGTGAAAAGGGAAATTAAAATAAACCAAAGAATTTATTAAAGGGAAATAATTATTGCCTTTATGAAGATGAAAAGATATGTAGCGATAATCTCCGCTACATAACTCACCCCAGCCACCACAAAAAAAAACTTTATACTTGTATTAAAGTTTTTTTTTTTTTTATTTTACTATTGTTGTCATAATTTTGAGGATACTGAATGTGTCGTCTACCAAAATATATATAAAAACACATATCAAAAACATACAAGTATATATATGAGTACTACAAAAATGATTAAATATCTATTTGCTTGCAGCATATGTAAATAAAAACAATGGCCATATCTATCTTTATAATTATCATGACAGGGAGCTCCTTAATAGTTCAAACAAATTGCCACACAATATTTACATAATATCGGATCCTTTATTCAATCTATTTATTGTGGCGCTGGTACCAGCTGTTTATTTTTTTATTTATTTTATATTTTGTCATGAGCAAAAATTGAGAAGTCTATTATTTATTTATTTGTGATCACCTGTTAGCTTAATATTTGAGAACTTCTCTTTAAATTGATCTTTTTTTGAGATCAAAATGGCATAATTGCAAGCAAAAATATATATTTAAAAACACAAAACAGAAATAGTATATACTTAAAATAAAAAGAAAAAGAAAACTAACTACAATAATATGTTCTAAAAAATAATGTATGTTGTTAAAAATTGAAAATGAAAATTTGTGCATAAGGCACAGGACTACTAAAAAAAGAGATGCCAGTGGCATGCCCATAAAAAGGTTGTAGCCCTTATTCTTGTACAAACAGTACAAGTATTATGGCTTCGGTTTAAGACGTCGGCCCTAGGGGGGGAGGGAGTAGTGGACGAACCCACATTGCGTACAATATAAGTCCGCCCCGCTCCTCAGTAAAATCGCACTGATCTACGAAAGGAGCGCGCTTGGAAGTCACTTAAAAATTAACATAAAGGAATTGGCAGACCAATTCAAGGTAAAAATGAAATGTGTCGCAAGACAGGTGTGGCGTGAAACCTTAGGGCACAATTTTGAACGGTTCACGACTTTTGGGGGATAAATTAGAAAAATAAAATCAAAGTATAAGATGAAATGTAATCCATCTCATAAATTGAAACAGTCTGTCCGGGTAAAAGTAAAACAAAATAGTCAAGTTTAGGTGCTACTACAACTGGAATATTTCAAAAAATAAGAATGATACAAGGTTTTTTTTTTTTTTTTGCATGGTACTATTCCACTGTCCAAAATAATTTATAATTATTGTGGAACTACAATGTTGTAATAAAATGCATGTAATGAAAATTAATTATTAGTGAAGTAAGTGACCTTCTTTTCATGTACTGCCACTACATAAAAAGAGGTAAGTGTAACAAGGGAATTTACATGTAGTGTGAAAAAAATAAATAACCCTATAATGTAGATGTGACAAACAAAAAAAACTAAGTGTCGTTTGAAGCACTGTAATATGTAAAGGGGATAAATCTAACCTTGAACAATTAAGATGAAATGGTTAAGTGTGAGCATGACAAACTGTAAAAAAATGTGAACTGTTTTTTTTTTTTTAGAATGAGCCATTTAACAAAAACAAAATAAAAATAGCCCTGTTTATTATGGGGCCGACTCTGTAAAATAAATAAAAAATAATAATACCTGAATGGCAAATACACAGTTCTGTGCTATAGTGTCCATAAATCTTATACACAACCAGGACGCAACTATTCTAAAATGAGGAAATTCTTTTATAAATGAGGAATTTGCGCTTGTGACATAGATGGATAAATTTCTTAGTTACTTGGGTCACAAAGGATTAAATTTATCTACAGATAGACTTTTAAAAACGGCATAATTCCAAAAAATAGAGACCTTAAAATATTATTTAAGAATGATGTTGTATACTTTCATTTATGACGTTTTTGCGTAGGTAATTTTAATACAAAACATTCATAAGTTCGTAACATAAACTGTCCTAAATCACCAGGTGGTGCCGAAAGAGTCATCAAGATTCGTTCCAACCAACGTAAATGTTTCAAAAATTGGCAAATGCACGTTCATAAAAATTCATGAAATAAATCCATAAAATGTATTTTAATACAGTCATTCCATTGTTCATGTTTTATTCAAAACCGCCTAACAGAAAGATCGAGACCAACCAAATGGAGAAAATAATGCATAAGTCGTTAATGTTTGATGTATGTCAATATCAGTGTATAAAGCAAGGTCCAATGATTCGTTCATCGTTTGAAATGGATTTTCAATCTAATGCATCTGTTTTCATTTTATGGGAAGGCTATGTAAATTTTCAAATGGGAAGTAAATTTACTATATAATTTTTTGTTAGGTATAATGCATAGGGAAAGAAGACTTTAAAAATACATTATATAAAGAGAAATAATATGACATAAAATGATTTTATGAGGATCAGGAACTGAAAAAAGGAACTGAAGTTCAGGAACTGAAAACTCAAAATATTACTAATTATTTATTGTTTGTACCTACCTCAAAATTGTGTTCTCAAAACAATATACGGTGATAAATATTTACCGTTGGATTTCTGGAAAAAGCTTAGCAGTGCAGATTCTTGCATTTTTCAGTAATGTCACAGTCTGTACCGTTATCTATTTAGACTGTATTATTCCATAAATTACTGTAACTTTCTAGAACGTATCTAACCGTAATCATAGTAATATATACATAGCATATGAGTATATGTGATCGAATATCAGTTATTATTTTGTTTCAAATTCTCTTAAAGAAGTTTATACTTGCTGTGATTTCTGTCTTATAGTTAGTTCGAATTGCATGTAACTTTGGTGCTATATACAGCGATATTTTAATGATATGATATGATATTTTAATTTTAGTGTATTCGCCGACTTCCCAATCAAAAACACGATAAGTGACAGCCTTTTATGTATTAACATGTCATTTAAATATTCGAATGAGTTTCCGTTTTAACTTAAAAAAAACTACCAATGAAAAACAAAAATTTTATTCTAAAAAAGAAGTAGATAAAAGTATAAAAAAGAGAAATTCCATGTAGAAAAGCCAAGACAAAATAAAAAATAATCAACATGGAATGCATATGAAAGTCTCAAATCAGGTCCAGTGTAGTTTACGAAATTCATTTCAAAAAATTGAATTCACTCAAAACAATATCATTGCCAGAGCTATATTTCGTGAGGCTGTGTTTATGTGGACGCATGTGTGTATGAGAGACATTACTTTTTAAATAGATGGCTACAATAACTGTATTCTAAATGATAATAAATGAATGAACTCTTTTAAAATTTTGTCACGACGTAAAGCGAATGGTTAGAAATCCCCTCCCCCCTCTGTCTATGTCTTCAATTCAAGAGCAATAAAAGCTTAATTTTTGCTAAAAATGTCTTTTTACTGTCATGCTTAGAGAAAATATATTTTTGCATTAATTTTACTGTTGGTTATTTTAAAATTACCAGTGTAAATGCAGAATTTATCTGAAGTTTTTGATTTCTAATTATTGTTTCATTTTATTCATTTATTTATTTTTAAGAATATGCCATATTTAATAAGAATCAGCCGTATACACACATGCTATTTCAGATAGGAGACGTACTCTGACAAAGTACGTGTCTGAAATGCGTTGCTGCTAATTTTTTTTGCATTATTCATTGTGCTTGGACGGGTTCGGGCCTGAGTGAATTTTTTTTTTTATTCACAAATTGAGAAATGGTAAAAAAAAGGTTGATAGATACTATTTGAGAATCAACTAGTTGGATGTGTGAATCCCAAGACTTCTTTCTATCTCATACGTTCATCTTATTATTTCAGAAAGTAGTTACACATTTTAACGCTTCAATATTATTAATTCAATACTATACCAACTTTGATTTTTACCTTAATTTCCGATTCAATCAATTAATAGGAGTAAAAACGAGTTGATGTGTATCATGATATTTGTTAAAATCAATAGTTTACCCATATTCTATTATCATCCGCTGTTTTCGTAAAGCCGGATTAGCAGGACGCGAGTTTTCGTTTCTGCGTGAGCCGATGGACAATAGAACTACGAAGAATCGAGAAAATTTTACAAAAAGAACTATATCACATAGCTCCTTTGCCATAGAATATTTACAAATTCAAAAAGTTCAACAGTTGACAGCACAAAACCCTATGATATGAGGCACAACCAAAAAACGTTTGTTATATGGAAAATTAGTAATAGGGGAATCTAATTATCTATGTCTGTCGAAAGCGAAGTTGTGCATAAGCCAGAAATGAATACCACTTGGTCGACTTGTAGGCTTAGCATTTTGTTTTCCTGTACCAAGTCTTCTATGTTTTCATACTTTTGATTGTAAGACAAACACAATGATAAACCTACGAGTCAACCACTTGTGACATCAATTTTTGGTTTTTGCATAACTCCACTGCTGGCAGGGATGGATCATTATATTCTACTACACTTCCATAAAATAAAGGATTTTTATTTTGCTGAGTGACATAGGGTTTTTTGCGGTTAGTTCTTGAACTAAAAGGTTTGTTGGTGATCGCCAAAAACATACACAAAATATTTGGTTCAATTCTACATAATTTTATACACATTTCGATGGTAGAAAATGAAAATAGCACAGAAATCGCTATTACAGTGTCCCCTTCCGCTGATTTTTTTTTTCAAATTCAGGAAAAATGTACTTGCCATACCAAAAAAATTTAGTTCAGTTCTATGCATAACTTTATACATTTTTTTGATAGTGCAGTAATGAAAATTGCACAAAAATCGCTATTGCAGTGGCGCCTTCCGTTAGTTTTTTTTAGTTCACAGAGGACGTACAAGGCAAACATTTACACAAAAATCAGGTTCAATTCTACGCATAACTTCAGCCACATTTTTGTGGTACAATAATGAAAATGGTACAAAAATCGCTATTAAAGCGCCCAGAATCCTCCAAAGTTGAAGGAAGACCTGCTTGCCAGAGCCAAAAACATACTTAAAAAATTTGGTTTAATTCTATGCATATCTACATACACTTTCCAGTTGCATAATGTAAAAATATGGACAGACAGACCCACACACACATAGACAGACAGCCATTTTGTAAAAACGTTTCTTGCAGCATTTTCCCCTAAAACGTGTAAATCCGTCAAAAACTGGAAGTCGAAAAATAATCGATTGAAATACTTTCTTCTAATGAAGATAGACTAATGTAAAAATGTAATCTAAGTATTTTAAAGTGCTTTACAGCCTCTTTAAAATCAGTTTGAAAAGTAATTGATATTCATGGGTATAAAAAACCCCTGGTTGTCTGCTTATAAAGCGTTGGATGGTCCGTGCTAATAAACATAAAACAGCCGTGAGATATTCCTTTTCGATCAATCTTTTATGTGTGTGGTCCTTAATAAATTATTATCCGTTAGAATTACTGGAAATCAGTATTCATCTTTTCCTCCCCTAGTTTTGGAATGATATTTAAAAAGAATTGTAATTTTTATAGAACTTTGGAAATTTAAAAAAATTTTTAGGGGCAGAAAAATAATTAAATTAGCTATGATACTTAATTTATGAGAAAATCTCGAAATAACTTTAAAAGTTTACTAAAAAAATAAAGTTTGTAATGACGTTTTATCCTACAATATACCAAGAATTAGAATCCAGTTACTTAACGAATAATAAAACAAATACAATTCCATTTTCCTCAATATCTATATTTCATTTTTCCAATGTTTTTCGGAATTAAAAATTGACTTTCTTTTCACTTCTTTGTGACACCAACTGTATGACATTTAAAAAATAAGATGTAACCGAATTTTTATATTTTCTGACGAAGGCTGTGCTTGCAGTTTAAGGTACTAAGAATTAAACTAATTTAACACGTTTCTAAATATTTTTGTCATAATTTTAAGCAGTTTATATATAGTGTAATTTTAGTTTAGCTTTAAAACTTATTAACGGATGTTTACTGTTTAACTTCCTTTTCAGACTAGACCTCAATTCATATCAAAATTATCCCGGCTTTGAAAAAAATAAATCCGGAATCATCTCTAACGTTTATATATGAAGTCATAAATGAAAAAGAATGTTGATAAAAACTGATAAAATGTTTTTTTAATGGAATCTTTCCTAAGCGCATGCATTATTCAAAACTGTCTGAGAAAGAGACCGAGATAAAATAATGTATGAGTGTACATAGTCTGAGGTGTATCAGAATTTTATATCTGAATATGAAATAAGACTCGAAGATTCGGTCGTCATTCGATATAGATTTTCACGTTATTGCAGCTGTTTCTGTATTATGATAGGGGCATGTACATTTTTAAACGGAAAATATATCAAGCAATATTTATAACACTATATTATATATTTAAAGATCTGTAGAGTGTTCCAACCGCATAGACACCAAATGACGTCTTTATGATCAAAAAGAAGCATTATTCAAAACTGAGTTTTCAAAAAATACTGCATTTAGTTTTATATATTTTTGCCCCAGGAGTCCTTTTAAAATGTCCCTATATTTTTCTCGCGTGTCAAGGAAAAATAACGAAGTTTGTTGAAAAAAAATTATTAAGGATAGTTTTACAGCAAATCCAATTGCTGATAAAATTAAAAAACTCTATAAGAATATTCGAAAAAAAAAGTAAATGCGTAAAAATTGTTATAAAAATGATCTAAATTACGCGTTCTAGGCATTTATTACAGATAGAAACTTGCAGTTTGGCATAGTGGATATTTATAAGTTATAAATGCTTTTTAAAAACTGTTTCTAAAAAATTCCAGGTTTAAAAGTGTAAAAGAATCAAAACACGTTTTAAAAATCTTCTAAATTGTGATTTCAATAAACTCTCAGAAAATGCTAAATACATTTCAAAACTATACGCTGCAATTTGGTGACAGTCCCTGCTCCAACACAGGCTGCTATTTGTGTCGGTGCTATAACCACTTGCGGGTTGCACGAACATAAAACGTCCTAAATTTCAATTTTTATGATACTGAAAGGATAAGAATCTTAAAGAGTGAAAATTCACGTAAAATATATTTAAAATGTCTTAAAATGTGATTTCTATGTTTGATATAACATGTGGATAATCACGTGTTGGTGTAAATCGACCAACAGTTGGCGCTGCTATGTCCATTAACCATGATTATAGCAATAGCTCTTACCCAGAAACTAATGCACCAATTATTATCAACTTCTAATTAAGTTAATCTTTGATATAAATTTCTATTTTTTAGCTTTTGAAGTATTTCGCTCGAATGCTAGTGCTTCTATTCAGATTTTTTAAAGATTTTTGCAATGATTCTATATCAAAATCTTATGCGCGGATTTTCATCAAATTTCACGTTTAGTTAGAACTCATCATAAGTTGTTGCTGATTAGATTTTGGTATAAATCACTCACCTGGTGACGCTGCTGTGCTGCATTTTTCAGTAAGTAATAACATGTATGAGATAGAAGAAAGTTTTGAGATTGCAACATTCGACTAGGTTTGCAAAACATTCAATTTTTCTTCGTATTTTATTTATCTTTGTTTGAAGTTGATTATTTTCTCTGCTCCAAATTTCGCAAAAATTGATTTTTTGTCGCAAAACTTGAATAGGTTGTTAGAGTGCACTGTATAAAAAGTTTTTTTTTATATTCTTTAAATAAACGATTATTACAGTTCTAACAAAATCGTCTGCTTAGGCAAAAAATATTGTTATAGCATTTATGTTTTTGAAAGGGTGGCGTGATTTTCTGCCATCTGAAAGTTTTTTTACATACGAAATGCACTGTTAAATATCACATACGTTTCTTTATCAAAGAAAATGTGCAATGACAACGACTGCAAATATAGAATAATCAGTTCCAAGACCCTAATGATTCCGAAAAGTGTTCTTTTATCTTTAGAAACTTCAGAAAACAATTTATTTTCAAAATTTAAAAACGTATTTGCCAAAACAATGCCTACGTTTTTTAAGGGCTTTTACAATGCATTAATCAGTTCTTTGTACTCAAAAAATTCGTTTTTCGGATTCTATCAATTCTCAAGAAAACATTTTCAATTACATACCTGAATTTGTGCATGCAATTGTAATAATGTTAATAATGTTAATAATAATGTTAATGTAAATAATGTTAATTTCCTTATTGATATAAACTCTTTTAATATCGTATGTTTGTCTGTTAAATGTGTTTTCTGAATATCAAAATATTTACCTGAGAACCGACAGCATCCGAAAAACTGATACTCCGATTTTAGGAAACTCATTACTGGACTGTAGAAGCTACTCAGAAACGTTTCCGAAAATGTCGAACAGCTAATATAAATTTATTTTTATAAATTATTCATTAAATTTGAAAATGTAAATAGTTTCTGAGATTTGTAAAGGTAAAAGATCGCTTTACAGAATCTTCGAAGAATCTTGGAAGAGGTTATTGTATATTTTCGTTCTTGATTATAGTACATTTTTGTAGTTAAAGAAACACCTGTTATTGTTTTACAGTATGGAGGTATAACGAAGCATTACATATTATTCTTTAAATATAATATTTCCACTTTTTTTCATGCATTGAAAATTATGCATAATGGTTTTTATTCTTTAAAAAAGGTAATTTTCCTTCTGATGGTCACTTACGTTTCATTATGTTTATTAAGGGTTATTATTTGTCTTCATTTGAATAACTAAATAAATTCCCATTCAGCTTAAACTACTTTAACTATTAAAAATTCTGTAATTAACATGGACAAAACATCAGAAGGCAAAAGGTATTTCCTCTAGGGAAAAACAACCACATCGTGTTAGCGCCTCTCTAAAACAACCCCAGCGAATAGAATATTTATGAGGACATTTATCCGTCTAATAAAGTTAAAAGCTAATGTTAGTCAACAATAATTTTCCATCCACGCTTTACTCCGTTGCCAGGCTTCCATCACTTTCATCATTAGGTAAAACGCAAAAATGAATTACAAACTGGATTCTGGTTTAGTTTACGCTGAAGTCTAATTTATTCTAATTACATAATCATATGGGCAAAATCGTGTTGATTATGATTGAAACAGGGGATTTGATTGCTGCTAGATGGTCCATTAATACATTTGAGGCTTAATGTGAAATTAATTTTTAGTTTATGAATATTCAAATAGGATAGCTAATAAGGAGTTATAGGAGTTTAAGAGTAACTATACATATTACCTAATAATGTATGAAAAATATAAAGCATGTAATAAATTATGAAAACAGAATTTTCTTAAAGAGGTGCTTTGAGAGAATCTTTTTAAATAGAACGAATGCAAAAAAAGCTGTTCTTGGAGACCACCGTAATACTTAACCATCCATAGATATGCATGGTTTAAAACTTATGAAAATAAAACGCGAAATGAAAACAAAATTATTTATAAAATGCATTGTACTCCAAAAATAAATAAACAAACGTATATTTAAATATTTTTAATACATAGTAATGCTCTATTACAGAATTGCGGATACTAGTTGATTATCCCATTTTCCCATTTCAAGAAATTATATAAATTGGCAAACTACTCGTAAATTATACAAATTGGCATGATTTTTATTTTAAATAACGAAATAATAAATTAATTTGTAAAAGGTTAACAAAAATACAAATAAATCGTCAATTTAAAAATCCGTTACGATATACAAGCTTATGTAACGTATTTAATGCCAAGTGTATGTAACATTTATGATAAACCATTATTGGCATTCAATCTTATAGTTTGGCGATAGTTTTTTGGTGGATGTAATTACCAAGTAGTAAAAAAACATCCTTATAAATTCAAAAATGATAAACCTATTAACTAACAGTTTACTGACTCGGATGAAGTGTTTCATTTCCAATTAAAAAAATAGTTTGAAAAAAAAAATTCCATCTTTGTGTTTATTTGTATATTTTGTTTTTCTGATGATGATTGAGTAAATTCAATTAAACATGTCAAATTATTAAGATCTTTTAATGTATTTTATTAACATTTGACGTCCTTTTTAGCAATTAAATATTTCAATATATATTTTGGGTGTGTTTTAAAAAATATATATTTTTGAAATGTTTTTAATGGACGTATAAGAGAACTTCTGTCTCTAATTTAATAAAGACAATACTGTTGATAATTATATCAGGACGTGCATTTAACTGTTTAGTAATTTTTATAAATGTTACATTAAGATCGTGACATCACCTTGTTTAATTAGCTCTATATTTTTCTTATTTGTTAATCTTTTGTCTCTTATATTAATAAAATAAAGAATATGTCTAATTGTCTGTTTGTGCGCCTTTTATTTTGCGTTTTCAATTGTTTAGGGTTTCGTTAATATGACAAAACCCTATTTGCCTCTGTCCTTAGTCTGTCACAGAGTCCATATACAAGCAATAAATAAGTCAAAGAGTTCACATTTTGTGCACTAATAGCTGAATACCTCTTGTAACACAACAAATCATAAAATTTTGAAAAAGACTATTATTTTAATAAAAATATTTTTTTTAATATAAACAGTCCATTATTTGTTGTTTTCTTTTCTTCTATATGTTGCACGCAAGTTTAAATTGATACAAAAATTATTTATGAAACTTAAATTAATGGATTAAATTGCTCACGGAAAAAACGCGCTTACTTGTTTTTATTTCATCATATTACATCATATTTGTCTTCTATTTTGACACGAGAAGTGAAATATATTTTTTTATTTATTAGATTTGTATTTATTTAAATTACTAACCGTTCTGTATATTCATCATAGCATGTAGGGAATCTAAAATGGCCTCAATGTTATGAAATAGGATTGCAACGTATACATCATAAAGCAGAAGCATAAACAAATTTATTATTTACTCATTAGGGTTTCGTTCAATTCGTAGGATAGCATTAAAAAAAAAAAAACGTGCAGAGGTTTTTACGTTCTAAATGCGTTTTATGACGATAAATATTATCAGTTAAATATAAACAATTGAAATAGGACAGTGGATAATTTCCAGGAGGCGCATTTTTAAATATAATGGTGCTCCCATTTATGCAAGGAATGGTTAATTTTCTATTGACAATTTTCGTTCGTTAATTTAATGAAAAAGTGTTTTGAAGCAAATATTAAACGAAACCCTCTGTTCGATCTGCGATCACCCTTACCTACTTGTTTAAAAATACTTTTAAAGATACTTTTTACAGATTTAGATACCCTGAAAAAAAAAGTTGATTTTATAGTGTAATAATGGCGACTGGTGTGTCAGAAAGATGCTGTAAAATTACCTGCAATATATCGTCGTATAAATGAATTAAAAAGCTTATTACTGTTTAACAGTATACTACTTGCTAATTTTACGGTTTATTACTGATTATTTTATGGTTTTAAAGTGACGCGCCATTTGCCAGTATTATACTGTTCAAATCAACATTTTTTTTCAGTGTATTTTCTATCATCATTCAACGAACAATTATAAAATGTCGCAACGTTTTATTATTTACAGAGCATAATAATAAAAAAAAACATTCATTTTCGAGTAAAAATTATTTTATAATTTTAATGTTTTATCAGCAACACTTTTTAATGATTAATTTAAAAACATCCACAACATCTAATTCTCGCTTTTAATTTTGACAAATGTTAAACTGCAAACGATTGTTTTCTTTTTTTAAACAAACTGGAAGCATATTAAAACACAATCGGTCTTTCAAGTCATATCTTGGTGAAAAATACATAAAAGTACTATTTCAAAGATTGATCTGTAGGCTTAGAATTGTGCTTTACTGCACCCAAAAGTATGAAAACATGGAGGATCGGAAGCAGGAAAACATAATGGTAAACCTATGAGTCAACCACTAAAATCGGATTTTTAGATGTTTTCCACTAAGATATGAGTTGGCAGACCGATTGCATTTTAATATGTAAATCGAAATTCAATTATTCCAAGATTTTCATTCATGTACTCTATTAGATCATTTTTCGTGCTGTCGTCTCCCTGTCTATAAAAAATAGAGTGTACTGATGTACATGAATGTAAAAATCAAGGCGCTAGCAGGCAGTCTCTTAACACTAAATTTTATTAGTTTTCTTCCCTTAAATTTTTAGACTTCTTACAAATATTTTGACTAAATATTAGATAAAAAATAACAAATAAAATTTAGTGGTGAGAAATTGCCCGATTTTACCTAGATTTTACGAACTGCTGATGCAAAGGAAAAAATCCCCCCCCCCTCAACAAAAAAGAAAATTTTGGTTGAATCAAAAATGATAACTATACGAAGTACAACCCCTCCCCTAAATCTCTCCTCTAAAGTGATAATATTATGTATGTACAACACTTCCTCTGTTATGCGGTTTTGAATACACTCTCAAAAAAACTTCCGTCTTTTCACAGAAAAAGTACTGGCAGCACTTCTGCCAGACATTGTCTGTACATTGACGATTTTCCGTTAATTTTTTCTCCGTCAAAAGAGGAAAAATATCCGTCACTTGAAAAAAGTTTGGAAAAAATCAACGCGGAAGAGGTGGGGATCGAACTGAGGACCCCAGGATTACAAGGCCAACACTCATCCACAGCGCCACGATTGCTCATGAAGATTTTGCTTTAAAATAGAAGCGTTGATTTCATATGGGTGTGGTTTGGTGTATTTCGTTAAAAAGCTTTTAATTTTGCAGTTAATCTCGGAAAGTTTTCATCTTTAATGAAACTGTGGCTGTTTTTTTTTACGTTTAGTATTAATATAGTATAAAAGTGTGAATTTTAAATATATAACGTAGATTGTCAGAGAAAAAACATGGATGTTTTATTTTTATTCGATAAAATTTTTTTTAATAATATCATTTTTTTTTTTTTTTTTTTTTTTTTTTTGCATTTTATTTTTTAATTAAAATATTTTTTAAATGTCTTCACTTAAAGTATATTTTATATCCGAATATTTATCATAGAAATAACTTAGTATATTGAACTTTATTCAACTTATCCAACTTTGAATAACAGATTGTGAGAATTTTTGTACGAATAAAGAAAGCAATTGTTATTTATTTTTAAATTCGAAAACATTTTTGTCTTTTAAAACTAAATGAGACATTTTAATCGATAGAATATTTTTGTTTTTCATTTTAAAAATAAATTCGAATTTATTACTAACAGACACAATATGCGCATGCGTGCTAGATATAAACGGAATCGTTTCCTCATTTTTCGACTTTCGGAATGAACTCACAGAACAAATACGTTTTCTGGGAGAACAGAAGTTATTTGTGAAAAATTAACGATAACTTAGTGTATATTGACGAATTTTTCTGACAGTGTAATGCATATGTAATCCATTCATTGCATTAGAAAACATTTCCTGGATCTATTTTAAGAGCTTTCGTGAACATTTATTTTCCATTATTGAAAGGTTATACTTAGGTATTCGGTTTGAATGATCATTGATGACATTTTAAGCATCATTGTATTCATATACGGCATTTTAAGATATGGATTTACGAGAGAAAACTGCATTTACAAGCAGGATAAACATAATTCAACAACGTAAATTATTTTCTAGTAGATTGTTGTTGTATCAGAGTTTAGTATTAAGAGATTTTAAGATAAATTTTACATTTTATATAATCTTGAGATGATTAATTCTTATTTAGTCTTTTCTAGGCAAGCCACAGACGTATAAATGCGTTTTCACTAGTTGTGTATAATCATTTCTTCTTATAATTACCAATATTTCTTTATAGTAGTCTTTGCCCAAATTAACACAATCGTTGTACAATAAAACTGGTATTCAGAGACAAAATAGTCTTCTGCAAAGTATTTTAACTTATGCAATTTTATTGGCTCAAAATAATCTGTCAGTTTTTAAAATGTAGTATGGGATTAAACCCCATGTAATTTTTGAAGAAAAATAGTTTTGTGAAGTTGGGGTTTTCTTTTACTGTGTTTCCTTACTTTAATATTGAAAGTTTCGATGAATGTTACCGGAATATAATTAAAATTGCACTTTGGTAACATAAGAATTAATTTTTCAACGAATACACGTTATAAGTTTTACGACAAACGTATTTTTTAATCCACTGTAATCTTGTATATTCAGCTGAAATAAATAAATAAAAATTGTTATTGATATACATAGATTTTTCTTTATCATGTATCTTATCGTGTCCGTTGAGAAATATAAAAGTGTCTATATCTAAAAAATACGGTACTCACATTCTTATGTAGAAATTTTAAAAGGACATGGTCAAAGAATACTGACAACCACGTACTAGATAGGATTAGAAGTATTTTTTTAAGTTATTGTTTTGCTATTCACGTATTTTCTTCCGAGCATTTAGTTATTATTTTTAGAATTATCATTTAATTGGGAGACAACCAATTTCCGAACCAATGGACTAATTTTATTTGGCGAAGATTAAATTTTCCTGAGTAAAAATACAGAAAAAAAAATCCTAACTCGTTACACACCGACCATAAGTAATATATGGAAAAAAAGATTCATATAAAAATATTGAAATCCAAACAAAAACTTGTAAAGAATGTCTCAGTTAGATTAACATTTCGAAGTTCAGGTAATATTTGGTGCTATAGCATATATGTGGAAAAAACAACGTAATCACTTTGTAACAGACTAGTTTTGGTAGTATTCAGCTAACCGTCCTTACCACAATCTGACTACAAGTTAATAAGTTTTGCTGCTAATAAAGTTGTTTTTTCTACGTGTATAGTTTAACATCAGCATACGAATGTCTTTTTGTGACTATAATAGATTATTAAGAGCCGCGTGTTGTTAAGCTAAACGTTTCCAGGTATAAAAGGGTGCAACTTTCATTCATCAACCTTCATTTTGTCAGAAGTTTATTGCGGAAAGTTGGAAAATTCCCATAAAGTGATTAAGGGGCTGCTTCACTCAAATGAAAAGACCCATTCGCTAATGCTAATCCTATGGAAAAAATTTATAAAGATATCTCGGTTGCATTGCAATATTTTTAAATGATTCTTTTTGCATTGGATAGCCGAGATCGATCTCAATGCAGGCCGTTTTTTACTTTTTCGATTTTGTTTACAGATGTTTTTAATGAGGGTGATTTCGATTTCCAAAACGGTTCTGAAAATGAAAGCGTTTTCGTAAAAAATATCTGTAAACAAAATCAAAAAAGTAAAAGACGGCCTGCATTCAGATTAATCTCAGCTATCCAATGCAAAAAGAATCATTTAAAAATATTAAAATGCAACCGAGATATCTTTATAAATTTCTTTCATAGGATTAGCATTAGAGAACGGGTCTTTTCATTTGAGTGAAACGGCTCCTTAAAACAAACATGTATAATATTTACAATAAATCGATGTGAAATGTTTATTCATTATTATTTTATTTATTACTTAATTTTGAAAATTTATCGGATAAATTCTTGCTTTCAAACTGTATTAGGTAATAAAAGTTTCGGCACTAAATTTCACAACGTCTCCTGTCGACTCACCTATACTGTTTCAAAACATCACAAATTAATTTTGCACTACACGTCTGATTATCTACTGCATCATCTCACACTTTACAAATCCCCTGGCTCAGTCTTAATCAACGAGATTTTACCTATCGAATTTTGAAAATAGTTGCACTAACGATTTATAATCAGCTAAATTTTTCTGTGTTTTATATAATGGCATTTATAATAAAATTATGACGACAAAGTAAAATGCTAATACAATATTAGGGCTGACTAATATTTGCTTTTGATTTGTTGGGTGGGAAGATGTCCTCATACATATTGAATTTTTCGGAACTTCCATATGGAGGCCAATTTAACGAAGCTTATACATGGTAATCCTCTTGAAGCAATACTTTTAATGTGCGGTTTTCTTTCAACATATTTTAACAGTTAAAGTTGTTTAAATGAGGCATACGCTTATTTTTTACGCATATGATTATGCTAATAGTTTAATAATAGAAAGAATTTATAGTTAGGACAGGTTATTTTCCTCGGTAACTCGTATATTTGTATGGAGGTTAAAACAATAATGGATTTAATTGTGTGCCAGTAAAAGTTTGTCAAAATATGCCATTGGTTTGTGAAACGACGACGGTAAAACATTTTAAAGACTTAAAATGAGAAAATAAATTATAGATAAAAAATAACGGCTATAATATATTTAAAAAATACTTGTTTGAATCAAGAGTCAATTATTATTTAATTTAGGATTATAAGTTATGGTTATTATTATCCATAGATCAACTTAGAAATACTTAGCTTAGTTAATTTTTCGAATTTTCTTTCCTGTTTTCATATTTTGAAATAAACGGAGCAAATATTTTATTTTTATTAAGTTTATTTGCTTGAGTTTTCTACCAAATTTGTTTTAACGAAGCTGATTTAAGGAAATTAATGAATTCGATTTAATAATTAATAATTAATGATTAATTTAACGATTTCCTAAGTTAATGAAGATGATTTATTTAATGATACATGTAATCCTCTTGGGATCTAATCCTCTTGTAAGTCCTCATGGTGTCTGTGCGGTTACTTTCTCCGTATTACTTTCAAAACATTGTAACAGTTAAATTAGCTTAAATTGGAAATAGTTAAGTTATTAATAGTTTTATTTTTGTTTAATATGTTAATAGTTTTAAAAAAGTAAGAATTTATAATTAGAACATTTTATATTTCTCATGGTGATTATATTTTTAAAATTTCAAAACAATAATCATAATAGTAATAACCAGTGGCGCCAACTTATATGGGCCAGCGGGGCCCGAGTCCACCTTGTAGTTATGAATTATAACGTATCCAATTCTCATTGCTCTAGTTATTTATTTCATTAATATTTTATTATTCATTTTTCTCCTTAGAATAAAATTTATTTTGCCAATGACCAATTGTTTTAACATTCATAAATCCCAAATAACTGAAATGTTTTGCTTCCATGTTTAATTTTCTTCTAATTCAATCTATAGTCATGTTAAAGATATAATGACATTACAATAAATATAAGTGTCTTTATAAGGAAAAACGCATAAGAATATAACTTAATAAAATCACAGCTTTATTAAAATATGATAGAATGACTTAAAATTCTCGTCTTTCACCATCTGTCAACCCTTCAATAAAAAACAAACTGGTCGCACTATTTTACAAAAATATTTTCGAGCCCATCCAATATTTTTGTGCTAACCCAATATTTTTCAAAAGTTGGCGCCACTGGTAATAAGCTGTTAAAATCTCACATGGAACGTGGAATTTTTCTTATATTTTGAGGTGTTTGTGATAAAAAGAGACGTAAAAGCATGCAAATATATATGCTTTGTGGATTGGAAAAAGATGTTGACTAAATAGAGGTATCCGCTATTTGAGTGCATCTATTATGGTTATTTTACTGTAATCATAATGTTAATATAATAACAAATGCATGCAAACATTTTGTAATGTTTAAATCTTATAACAGAAGGTTTCATATACCAATGAATGTCAGACTGTGAATGAAATATGCGCACTGATTGAGGATACATTGATATGAAAAGAGAATAATTAACATAACGATAATTTAGTATATTGCTTTCTATCTTAACAACACATTAAAATTTTGCAGCAATAAAGTAATTTTACCAAATTTATAGCAAGAAGAAGTAGAGAATTGAGAGAAAACTATTGTTTGAATAAAGTAACTATTGTAAAGTCCCGAAAGTAAGCCCTTCTTTCAGCAGACAGGAAAGTCTAATAATTAAGAGATGGAACTTTTGTGAAATAGTTTGGAAAATTGGAAGGGTGGGGGTATATATTTGGAATCCATAAATTTCCCAACATTTATAAAGTTTGCAAATTTGAGAGAGGGAGAGGGTGTTTGGTGGGTGCTTACATTTGGTACTTTGCAGTATTAAAAAATAAACACAGTATCAACTCATAAAATACTATTTTTAAAAATATATTTTTTTAGTTTAGATTGAATGTATAATATTATACATCCGATCCAATTTGTATAATATGTCATCACATCTTACAACTATTTTAGTTGATTAAACGCAAAATGCTCCAAAATTCTATTACACGTATTAACAAGTTTTTTTTTCATGATGACGATTACTTAATGAACATAGAAAAAGCATATTATTAAGTTTCACATCTATTTAAAAGTTATTTGTAAAAATACATTTAAAAAACATGCTACTGACTTGGGAAAGAACCACTCCTTAATAATATCTTTTTATAAAAGTATAATTTTTTTTCTAAATCACACTAGAACAATATGCATTCGATTTTTTTATTATCTGAATTAATTTTCACGTTTTCCTTTAGTTTTAGATTACTTTTCCTTCTATTTATTTACTTATTTATTTTGTACATATTTTTTTCTTTTGACAGTTAAGCGATTTCTATATTGATATTTTGTCTGTAAAATATATGGATAAGATAAATTCTTTGTGAAATTATAAAGTGACATTTTGATTATTATACCAAACAATTGTTTAGTGAAATTTCCGACGAAAATTTAATACTTGAGATACATTTTCTCAAATTTCATTGAACAAAGTTTGTTTGTCATCCGTGTGAAAACTTTAAAGTAGTTCGCAGATATTTGCAGATTAAAATATAAAAAATAACTCAATGAAATGGCATCATTAAAATTTGTGTTTAGAAAGGCACTTTGCTAATATTAAAATTTTCTATTTAAATATTTCCTTTAAAATACATTTAAACTCTTGAATTTCGCTAAATATTTACAAACTGTTTTAATTGAGTAATTTGATATTATATAAAATGTATGGTCGTCTTAAAAGAATACACTAAACTATATAAATAAAATTTTGCTTTAAAGTGCTGAGTAATATTAATAATCATCTATTTATAAATTTGTGTTTTCAGTAATTCTACAGATAGTTATATTCGAATAAGATATTATTCAGTTGATAGTTGAAGAAACAACAACTTTAAAGAAAATATCTGTTATTAAATCAACATTTATATCATCAACTATCTAACTAATTAATAATCATGTTACAGGTTTAGTATAATCAATTCATCGCAATGCATGCATGGGAATATACATACACTCACCAATTTTCTGGTCCGTACTACAAATGCTTTATATGTGTGCCCTTGATTTGATTTCTTAAGTCTGCTCAGACAAGGAAACTAAATATATAGACCATATTGTCCCTCTTAGTCCGTTTCTGATAATCAGATAATTTATTATTTATTTACAGGAACACACCAAAGTATTTGGCTACAATACTGTCTATAAAGACTCGTTGCTGGAAATGTACTTTCAGTTGTAATGCACTTTTTAAAATTTAGCTACATTTGTGTATATTATTTGGTGTGTATAAAGTGTGGTGTATAAGGTATTTTGTGTGGTGTGTAAGAAATATAATATATATATATAAATACATTTCTGTGGATTGTAACAATAAAGGTTGCTTTTCGGAATCCTAGAAAATTCAGAAGATGCCATTTTATTTTTCCGTTCTTAATTATATTACATTTTTCTAGTTTAACATTTTTATTACACCATACTGCAAGCAGATAATAAAAAAAATGATCAGACAAAACACTACTCAATAATCGACATGTCCTATTCATAAGATTGTGTTAAGATAGATTCAAAAGAAAAATTAGTTTATGATGAAATTTCAGACTAATTAATTATTTTTTGCACTTTTTTGTCATTGTTTTAAATTACCATAAATTGCTTTTGTGTCGTATCTTTACATTTTCCCCTTTCTTTAATTAATCGAGTATGCAATTATTTTGTAAATATAATTTTGAAATCCTCTAAAAATTAATCACATATCATTACTTCCAAAATGCACTTTCATTTCCCGATAACAGCCGCTTTGAAAACATCAATTTTAAATCACGATTTTTCGTTTTAATATAAGTCGAAATTTAATAGCTTCTAAAAGAAAATTTCGTTGATTTGCCTGGATCAACGAAGGAAATTACAGTTGGGTTTTTTGTCATTTTTATTGGCAGTAAGTTTCAATATTATCGAAGTAAACACTATAAAAATTTTAAGAGTTTTTTGAAGTTTTAAAATAGAAATAAAACTTAAACAAAAAAGGGACATTCATGAATCAACACACTTAAAATTACGGGGTACTGTTGTTTTATATTTGAATACCATGAAATGAGAAATGCAAATACATGTACAATGAAGCACATAGTATAATAAACATGCATTTACAACAATGATCTTCTATAGTCAGTGACTAGCTAAAATACAGTGCTTGTGTTTCATATACCCTAGTATACTATATAATTTAAATGATTAAAATTAAAATGCACATCACAATTTAACATAACAAGAATTTATCGATCGTAGTCATTCCCGTATTCCAAATCGTTTGTGTAGTTCAATAAAATGAACAGAAAATTCGACACTGTCAAAAATCTTCAGAGAACATGTTGCTGTACATCTCATTAACGTATGTCAATTTAATTATGCTTGAAATACTTTAACATCCTTAAAACCTACGGGTAACGATTTATATCCATAGAGCATAATCGAATGGAAATATTTTATGCGTTTTTGTAAACAAACTATAGATGCTACTACACTGTTTTCAATTTCGATCATATTACGGGAAACCTCAGAAATTTTTTTTAATTACATTGGAATCCGAGTATATTTATGTTAGTTAATGAACTAATAGACAGAAAAACGAAAATCATAAGCACTTTGCAATTATGATGGAAATATTGGTGAATCGAGTCATGACTGTGGTATACAAATACATTAAAACAACTATGCACCCCACTGTAAAATACATCGAAATGCCTCTAGCGGTAAATTTCGGAGTAAGATCTTAGAACTCGAAACAATAACATACAACAATAAAAGTTCCATCATAAAGCAGTAGAACATGATATATATTTATGAATATGACCATTTAAGCCCTTCAAAAGAAGAAGATGACAACTAAGATGACAGGAGGTTTAAAAAAATAAACAAGCAAACGAACATTTAATTAAAACTCGTACATATTTAATGAGTTCTTCTTTGGCTGCTACTAAATTTTTTTGCATCAAAAACTAATTTAAATTAATAAATTTTATGTACGCATGTAAGACAAGTTTCTGTCATTAATAATTTATTAAGAATTTAAAATATCCCTTGAAAGACTGACGCAAATCTTTTTAATCACCCAAGCTTTTTTTATTATTATTTAAAGAAACAATAACATGTCATGATATCCTCAATTAACTGCAAATAAGGAGTCTAGCCGCTGTTTTCATACTGTCATGCCGAAATAAGGTAAAAAATGATTAGGAAAAATAAATGTTCAAAAAAGTTATGATTATCACAGATTATGATAAGAGATAAATTGTTAAGACATTTGACAAACGTTTGTTAAAGAATTTTTGAATGAGTAGTTCACGAGAAAGACACAATTTCAGACTTTACAGTGTTTGGGATGTAATGAGATGTATTTCTTGAACTATCTCATAAATGGTTTTTTTAATAAAAGCAAATTTACCTGTTTGTTTCTATCGTATTGTAAGTATAATATCAATAAAAATATCATATTAATTAATTATTATATTTATCTTAAATATAGAAAAAATACGAACACCAAGGGTTGATACACTTTATAAATAGGTGTTAAATTGACACTACACCCAAAATAAAAACTTATTTATTTATTTTTTAAATTTAAAAGAATATTTTTTTTTGAAAATACTATGCATAATATAAATAATTTAATACAAAAAAAGTATTTTGTTTTCACAAAAGAAAGAAAAATCATTTAATTACCTAATTGAAATTTTGACAAATATTTATTTTTGATATGAAACTTTCAACTGATTTTTTTATTTGTTAGTCCGAAATGATATATTTAAACAGTTTAAGGGTATTTTTAATAGAAGAATTTTAGAGAAATATAATAAATAAATACACTGAGAAAAAATATCGTTTTGGCATATCGAAACTAAATTGTAGTTAAGGAAAATATAGTTCCATGTCATCCTTATAAATTCTAGTTCCCTATGCTAGAGAACTCAAGAGTCTCCTACTAGAATCGAAAAGTTTTTCCTGTATTCTAGAGGTGAAAATTATTTTAAAATCTTTGAAAATAGATGCGAATACATGAGGTTAGTTTTAGTAAATTTAATTCTAGTTTATCAAACCATTCCAGAAAACAATCAATAATTTCTTGTTACTGAAACAATTCAATATAGTTTCGTCATCTAGAAAACAAGAGATTAGAAATTCTAGATCGTTTCGTCCATTCAGCTTAATTGTTTGCTCTATTCGCATGTTTCGAAAATGTGTAATTCCAGTTTATGGATTCAGAAAATGACTGACGATTCATTCCAGTTGACGGTGATATTTTGTTCTCAGTATACAAGCAAGAAAATGGAGAAAATGAGTAATTTTTGTGCATTTTTTTCAGACAAAAGTTAAAAATATTAAAATAATAATACGTAAATCTCTTGTATATTATGTTCGAGTAGAACAAAATTCAAGTATTTTCCTTTATTTCTAGAAAATCACATTTCGAACATCTCGAAAATCTGAAAAACCACGAACTTAGATAAATGAAGGTAAAGATTTATTTTAAAAGATAAATATGATATTAAATATTTGTTAAATAAAGCGTAGTTGTAGGTCTATGTGCATTATCAGTTTGATTTTTTTTTCAGTATGTTACTTTTATTCTTCGGACATTTTTTTAATGAATCATTTAAGTACAGGATCCATTTGAAATGGACTAAATACATGCCATCTGTTGATAAAGCTGCAACAAAGGACCGTAATTTAAAAAAAGCTAACATTGATTGTTACGTGTAAACCCGTTGAAAACCGTAAGTAGAAAAAAATCACAATACTTTCTTCTATTGAAGATAGCGCAAAGTGATAACATATACACCATACCGAATAAACCAAACAAAATTTCAAACCTTTCTCTGAAAAAAAAAGACTTAGTAGTTTTCGAATAAGTAAGTTATAAAAGCAGAAACTTATTTTAGTTTCACTTCTATGGGTAATTTCACTGGATTTATTAATTCTTTTTTATAATATTTTGCGATATAATTGTCGCAGAGGTAAAAATGAGGTGTCAAACTGTTCATAATTAAAGAAGTTTTCAGTCATTATTTAAAAAAAAAAAATCTATATTTTGGCCAATTTTAAGCTACACTGTCCGCATAAGATATAAAAGACTTCTTGAAAATACAAGAATCACCGACCGTGTAAATACAGTTATAATTAAACAAATGCTGAAACATAAATGAAGTAAAAATAACAAATGTATAGCTAGAATTATCATTGCTACATGCAGATAATAATAATAATAATAATATTAATAATAAAATACCTGTTATTACAAAATAATACTAGTGAAAATGAATGTCTTCTTAGTAGAACACCAGACACGAACTGGTTAAGTAGACCGACCTTGCAGAATCTTACTTAATTTTCTGATTTTTCGCTTTTCATGGTTTTCTGTCCAATTTCATTATTTTCCGTAAATATAAATCACCCATAACCATTAGACAAAACTGAGTCATTTTTGGATATACGAAATTAGAAGAATTAATCTTTTAAACGCCGCGCTATGATCGAAAGATTACACAAACTATTTATTCGTAAAAATCGTATTTAAACTCAAACTTAAGCACTATGAGCAATTTTTTTTCTCAAAAATGTTTTTTGTGTATGACTTATAACATGTTTAAAAATGAAACATTCGCGGAAACAATTAGTTTTTTCACATGTTTTTATAAAATAGGATTAACGACATTTAAATTAAACTCTCTATTTCTGTGCAGAATTTTTTCACGATTATAGGTGATGTATAAACATTTTTCAGTAATAATATAGGCTAAGCAGGTAAATAGACGGGCTTCGCAAATCAAGCGTTTGTTTGACTCAGGATTCCTGCAAGTATTCCAGCAAAAATGATCAAAAATCCTTACTAAGCTTTCCACTTACTTAAAAAAATATATTATATAGATGATTGGCAGTAATTACTTTATGAAAACAGTATTACAATTATTTATCAAAGTTATAAAAGAAACTGTACAACAAAATAATATTAATAATATCTGTAGATAAATTCAAACAAAATAATAAAATAAATGAAAATCTAAAAAAACTTGCCGAAAATTCTTAATATAACAAATTCGGCAATATGTATATATATGCTTCTTTTCTTCCAGTTTGCAGTACTTGGAACTCTAGGCTTTTTCAGATTTTCAAAGCTTTCGATAACCCAGTTTCTAATAATGTTATTAGTTCTAAATAAGAGAATTGACTAAATAAGAGATTTAAATCCATTAAAAAAATATATATGTATATCCTATCTAAATCCCT